>JAKSZT010054569.1:4974952-5097421 GCA_026826555.1 Tolypeutes matacus
AGCACTTTCCTTCCCCCTTACAACTACCACCGGGCAGATACCACCAACTCTTCCCATTTTATAGATTGGGAAACAGAGGACCAGGGATTTGGAGTGCCAGGGCCCAGTTTCAAGCCCAGGTCATCTGCCTACCGAGCCCTTTCCACTGTCCAAATTTCCTCTCAACTTTCTGGAAACTGTTCCGTCTTCTGTAAAATGGGAGTGGCGCTATCTGTCAAGAGTCGCGCTATGGGAGCGGTGGAGGCAGGCTGGACACGGCAAGAGTGGTTATTACTGGCAGGCGCGTCCCCCACACCACAGGGACAAACAAGGCAGGCCTCCTGGGGCTCTGGCCGGGTGGTCAGGGCTCGCCGGAGGTGCCTGTTCCCACGATGACAGTTACTGCTATCTCTCTAGCAGGGAAACAGCACATCCGGAGTGCCTGGCACGCCCTCGGGGAAGGCCAGCAAGGGGGACTGCTGCATTCTGGGACCCGCAGTCCCCAAAGGCCACAGAGGGGCCTGGGACCTGTAGTCAGCTGCGGTGCACGCTGGGACTTGTAGTCTCCACTCTCCTTCCCCAGGGACCCAGCTTCTCTAAGGAATCCCTTCTTCCTCCCGCAGCTCTTCCCAGCAAGGAAGCGTCTTGGCCACACGTGGGCGCGTGTGAGCACGTGTTCTCGCTGCTCGCTGGCTCGCTCTCTCTCTCACTCACACACACATCCACGGAATCTCAGGGATCTCACTAGCTCCCTACTGTCCCTTTCTTCTGACTTAGAGCACAGGGATTTTCCCTGGCAGCCGGGCCTCACACTTCCCGCCCGGGATCGTCCCCCACTTCCCTCCCCAGCACCTCCCAGGCTCACCTTCTCCCCCGAGCCCACTGAGGTGGCTGCCCGCACTGGAGCCAGACAGGTTGGGGCGGGCGGGCCGGGGCCGAGAGCGTGGGGTGGTAGGTGTCGGGCCCAGCGCGGGGGCAGGGCCCTCCCCGCAGTCATCGCCCGAGAAACCCTGGCAGCACCGCCACTCCATATCCGTCACCGTCTTGTAGGCCACACGGTAGCGAGGGCGGAGGAAGCTGCGGTACCTGGGAGAGGCAGAGGGGGCCCCTTTATCCCTCCCTGCGCTGTCAGTGGCCCTGGCCCTGTCCTCGGAGATGGGCAGCTGCTGGCGGCCAAGGCCTGTCCTTGGGGCCCCTGAGTGTCCAGCATGTGGCCTCACTCAGTTGACAGCTGTCAGCCTGTTGGCCAAGGGCCAATTGCCTGCCCTTCCTCTCATGGATGAGGCAGCACCTGGGAGCTGGGAGGGTAATCTAGGGGACCCTGCCCTTGGGGTCCCACCAGCCAAGCCCCTGGGCCTGCCCCTGGCTACCTGCGTTGGACAAAATCTGAGTGCCCCCCCCCACCTTCTGCCCTTTGCCGAGTCCCCACCAAGTACCCGCCGCCCCAGCCCATCCCCCGGCACCAGGAACTCACATGATGCTGCGGGGACATTGGGGCTGGCCCCAGCCACAGGGCTGGTAGTCGGGCTTGACGAAGGTCTCCACGCCATCCTCAAGGACACAGCTCACTGTCCGGGTCAGCACGTAGGCACACCAGTTCCTGCAGGCACAACCCCACCTGGGCCCAAGCACCAGAGACACGTGCCCGGGCAGAGGGCCTGGGGGCTCCCAGAGGGGCTGGGGGAGGGTCAAAAGAAGAAGGGCCCTTGGGGACCAGCGAGAGCTGGGGCTTTGGCAGGGACATCTCCCCCCTCCTCCCACGCTTTCCTGTGCGCCAGGAGCAGAGAGAGACTTTTCAAGATGGGGAGAGGTACGGGATGGAAACCCACAAGCACAGAGCAGTCAGTCCTTATGGCTGTGGGGTCCTTGGGAGTCTCACACACTCAATTGTGTCTCTTTCCAGCCCTGCCCCAGTCCCCAGCTTGATGGGCTGTATGTGAGTCGGCCAGAGGGTACCCTGGGGGTGACCCTCTGGGTGCTGGCTTCCCCCCGGCCCCGTTCCTCAGGGGAGAGGACACGGCAGGCCAAGGCCCAGCTCAGGGCAGAGAATAAGCCACTGAAGAGCCCTGCCCCCTGGGGGCCTGCAGTTCTCTACTCTTGACCTCGTTCACACTGGCCTCTGAGCTGTGTCCAGCTGGAGAGCCGAAAGGGGCAGCGCGGGAGCAGTGTCAGAATTATGGATTACTGGATGGGGCCAAGGAAGCCCTGGAAAGGGACAAAGGTCTGCCCGAGGCCCCCGGGCTGGGGCACTCCCAGCACTGTCAGCAGCGCCTGGCCCACTTCCCCCAGGGTGGCTTCCCTGGGCACCTAGCTGCAGGTCTCCATGGGGAGGATCGGGGAGCCCATGTGTTCAGGGGACCCCTCGGGAAGGTGAGCATGTGAGGAGCCAGCTGATGGATGGCTTTGCTCCCCCACCCCCATGCCACGATTAGGGGATCCAGTCCCCGGGGTGAGGGGCAGGCAGCCGAGGTGGTGGCCATCGCACCCACCTTCCCGTCTGCCCTTCCCACCCACCTCCAGCCGCAGCTCGGGCCCAGCATCTTACCTGTGGCGGCTGGCGGGCCGGGGGGCGCTCTGGGCCTGGGGCCCCCCAGGGCTGAGGGCCCCACTGCCCCCCGTGTACAGGCTGTAGCCACGAGGAGGGTAGCTGGCGGCCCCCGCTGCTGTGGTCAGCAGGCAGCAAAGGTAGCAGCTCCAGAGGGTGCTGGGGGCCATGGTGGGGGTGCTCTGCGGGGGTCCTCAGAGGTCCATCCCGGCCGCCCGCTGGCGCCTCTGCCCGGCCCCAGGGGTGCCGCGGCTCGGCAGGACAGTCCCCGGCTTCCTGCTCCTCGGCTGCCCGGCCTGACCCTCTCCCCCTCCTCTCTCCTGCTCGGGCTCCCGTCCGTCGTCCCTCCCTCGTGCTTTCCGCTCTCCTCTGCTCCTCTCCTGAGGGGAGTCTGTTCTCTGGGCCCCCCTGGCCTCCTGCGCCTGGTCCCTGCCGGGCTCGGATGCTGCTTCCTGGGCCTCCGCCCCCTCGGCCCAGCTGGCCCTCCTCTGGTCTCTGTCCTTTTCCCCCCCGATGGCCGGATCCCGGGGGTGACAGGGCTTTGCCCCTGTGGCCGTTCCGAGGCGCAGGAGTGGCAGTGGGGCGGGCCCTGGCCTCCCGCCTCCCTCCCCCGCTCACTCCCCTCCCTTCCCCCCCTCTGGCTGGCGGTCCGGCCTCCCCCGCCTCCCCCCACCTCTCCAACCATCGGGCGCCACATCTGCTTCTTGTTAACTTCGGGAAAGAGGGGGGGGGGAAGGAAAAACAGAGAAATGTGGAGTTGCTGCCGGGCCTGGGGCCAGCCTCTCTGACGGGCCACATGGAGCGGGGGCCAGCTCTGGGGAGGAGGCCTAGGGCTGGTGGCCTAGACGGAGAACAGGAGCTGAAGCCGCAGCTCTCCTGGGGGGGAGAGGGCAGGGGGGAGGGGAGGGCTGTAAAAGGGAGAATGGACTTGTAGGGCTCAGCAGGGCATGGCGGCTCGCCATCTGGTCCAGCTGCCCCCTTTTATAGATGTGAACACTGAGACCCAGAGTGGGGAAGTAACTCGTCCAAGGTAACACAGCACGTCAACAATCAGGCTGAGATACCCAGGTCAGTGACTTGGGAGAAAGACGGAGGAGAGAGGGGGCTCCTGGGCCGAGGAGAAAGAAGTAAAGGACTCCACTAAGACAGTCAGGAAACCCAGAGAATACAGAAGAGAAATGGGGTGCAGTCTTCTGTCAAGCCGTGGAGTGGAGAAGGAATCTCATTGTTAAAGGGCCACATGAACACAGGTTCCAGGATTGCCTTGGTGAGGAAGGTCAGGCTGTGACCGAGGGGTAGGGGTGGGTGGCGGTAACCTGGGACCTATCTGGGTAGCACCTAAGGGAGTCACTTGCTGGCCTGGAGGCACGTCTCGTAGCCTCTGTAGCAAGTACAGAGCTCAGTCACACCCAACCATCTGCCTGCCCTGAAAGCTCCTCGTGGGATGCCTGAATCTGCAAGCTTGGCCCACCTTCAGCATGTGCTGGACCAGGGTCTCCCTGTGTGGCCGGATGCTTGGGAGAAAGCAGCTGGAGTACTAGACAGAGGGCCAAGGGAGCTCTGCAGACCCGGCACTGCCGAGGTCCCCAGGGAGCAGAGGTACATAAGACCCGCTCGCTGTCCACTAAGGAGCTGTTGGAGAAGGGGACGCAAGCACCGAAAGAGAACGAACGCAGGGCAGGGTACACTGCGTGCCAGCGGGGCAGGCCAAACGGATGGTAAGTGCTCAGGGGGAGAGGAGGGACAAGATAGCTGGCTGCTAGGGGGAGTCGGAGAAGAGCTGTTGGAAGAGAGAAACCCTCGACAGTACTGGAAAGAAAGAAAGGGAAGAGTGGAGAGGAGGGGAGGGGAGAGATGTCAGGCTTGGGGAAATGGTCTGCCTCTGTTTCCTCATCTGGAACATGGGAATAACAATAGCACCCTCCTTCCTAGGCTGGCGAGGATTAAGTAAGTCACATGTGAAACATTTAGGAAAGTGCCTGGCAGATAGTAAATGCTCAATAAACGCTAGCTCTATTTGTGTCAGGAGAAGTGGGACAGAAAGAGAGGTAGGTTGTGAACAAATTGGGAAGAGGCTCAAATGCCTGGTTAAAAGTTTGGATTACAAATTTTTCAGTAGGGAAGTACACACATACACAGAAAGAAGACGAAATTACCAGCAAGGGCAATGGACAGGGTATCAGGACACAAGGGTGCTGCTTCCAGGACTTCTTCTACCTAGCATTATAACTCTGGGCAAATCCCATGAATCCACCGGGCATGGGTTGTCTTACATGAGGAAAGGACCATTTGTTGTCTAAGGTCCTTTCCAAACTCTACATTGCAAAGCGATGCAGATTTGGGCTCTAGTGGTGACAGCCACCACAGAAAGGATGGGAAGGCTGTGACTGCTTGGTGATTGCCTTGGGTAATGACGGACCAGGTGAAGGGAGATACCAGAGAGGATTCCAGGGTTTGAGCCAGGATGGGAAAGTCTGGAAGAGGAGCAGGTCTGGAGGAATGAAAGGTGACCTAAGTCTGGACATATGAGTTTAAGATGAGAGTAACACATCCCAGTGGCAATAATTGTCCAGGAGATGGTTAGAAATGTAGACCTCGGTGCTGGAGACCACTTGGAGGGACAAAAGTTGGAAGCCAGGGGAATAGATGCCAGATCTTCAACATGACTCAGAGATTTGCCCCCGAGGTCCTGTGGTCCAGAATGCGGCCCTGAAGGCCCGAAGAAATGCTGGCAAAAGACAGGATGGGGAAAGTCAAGGCTACAGCCAACAGTAATGGCAAGCTGTGGCTGCCACTCAGAGGCCTGGGGATCAGAACCCAGGGGGAACCGGAGGAAATGTCACAGGAGATCTTGGTTGCAAAGGAGTAGTCCGTGGAAAGTTGCAGCTTTGTCCCTGGCTGCTGCTATGGGTTTGCTTTCCCTCAACTCCCCGCCTTCCTCTGCCATCAGGGAGCCTCTGGCAACCTGAAAAGTTATCCTAGCCATCTTGTCACTGCCTCGTTGTCACCCATTCCCTCGTCTGCCCCCAGAAGTTTAAAAATCTGTTGTACATTTTAAGTATCTCAGGTCAAAAATGTTGGCTTTGAGGGAAGCAGATGTGGCTCAATAGATAGGGCTCCCGTTTACCATATGGAATTGAATCTGGGGCCTCCTGTGAAGGCAAGCCAGCCCGCGTGGCGCGGTGAGCTGACGCAACAGGATGACCCAACAAAGGGAGACAAGCAGACACAGAAAAACACACAGCAAATGGACACAGCGAGCACAAGCAGCAAGGGGGGATAAATAAATAAATAAATAAAATCTTTTAAAAAAAAAAATGTTGGCTTTGAGGGAAGTGGATGTGGTACAAGCAGTTGGGTGCCTGCCTACCACACGGGAGGTCCTGGGTTTGGTTTCCGGTGCCTCCTAAAGAAGATGAGCAAGACAATGGGATGGTGCAGCGAGATGACACAGTGAGATGATGCAACAAGATGACACAAGGAGAGACAAAACAAGCAGGGAGTGGATGTGGCTTAAGCAGTTGCGTGCCTTCCTTCCACCTGGGAGGTCCCAGGTTTGGTTCGCGGTGCCTCCTAAAAAGAAGACGAGCACACAAACAACACAGAACACAGACAGCAGGCCCAAATAACAATGGGGGTGGGGAGGGAGAGAATTTTTCTTTTAATGGCTTTGAAATATAATTGCAGTAGGGTGCACCATGAATGCTTGTGAGCTCTCAAATAAATCAGTGGCTCCAGGTTCACTGGGGAGGACAATTCCCCTTGCCGGCCTGGGGTGTGGGCCAGCAGGCTGCAATGGAGGCTAAGATTGGATAGAAAGCAGTGGTGCTGGGTGGTGATGGTGATATTGGCAGGGAGATGCAAATTTCCAAAGCAATTGGCAAGAGAGTTCCTGAGGCCCAAAAAGGCTTCATCCCTGGAACTCTAGGACAGGATCTATTTTATAACCTCTACCGAGTAGGGGATTTCCACGGGTCTAGTGCCAATGGGAAATCCTGGCCATACTAAGCAAATAACTCATTCATTCAACCACCACTGACTGAGCAATGAGCTTATGTTCCCAAGGCCAGGACAGCCAGTGGGCATCAGTGAAAAGGAGCGTTTTATATCTAATGCTCTCTCTTAGATGACTGAATATTGGAAGAGGGGAAAAAAGGGGGTTGGGGAATAATAAGAATTGGGCCTTGGGGTCCTGCCAACCGAGATGGGAATTTAAGCTCGTGGAGACTCTTGGGCAAAAGTCCATCCTCCCCAAATGCATACCTTTTCCTTTTCCTTTTCCAACCCTTGCCTGCAGGTACGATACTTTAGGAGCAGACATCCCTGGACTTGGGCTCCAGTCCCCTTTTTACAAGTCTTGTTGTTTTTTCACTCCTGAGCCTAATCCTGGCCTCAAGTCCTCTCCTTGAAAATGTTGCACTAGTCCCAGAATCCAAGAGATTCAGTTCCACAAGTGTCTCCCCCTCAAACCACCCCCTGCCCACCGCCCCTGTCTCACTTCCCACGTACTTTTCCACCCAAGCTTTTTTCAACCTCTATCAGTTCACTCAGTTGAGTCTAGATCAGTCCCTGAGACCATTTTTCTCTTTCAGTTCCTCCAGGCACTAGGCCAAATGACCCCTCTAAGGTTGGAAAAGACTCACTAGCCTAGGCACAGGAAGTCCTGGGAGGTGAAGGACGTTTCTGGGTGGTTCTGAAACAAGCCCTTTCATCTTGTCCCTGACTCTAGGACAACCTGTCTGACGTGGAATGTGGAATAGAGGAAAGAGGACGTGAAGACACTTGGGTCCTAGCCCTGGTTGTGTCTCTAGCCAGTGGTAGACCCTTGGTCAAATCGATTACCCTCTGGGCTCCGGTTTCCTTCCTTTTAAAATGATCTTAAAGGCTCCCTTCCGCTCGGACAGTCTAGGTCAGTTGGTTTCAGGTTAGCCTTGGGAATCTGAAGCACTTCCAAGGCCTTCCCTCAAGTCATTTGCAGTCTAGAAATTTGCTTTCCAGGCTCAGCCTAAGGGAAGTCTAGTTCTGACTCCACAGTAAACCCAAGTGCCTGGGTGCACTTGGATCTGCTTCAGATTTCCAGGAGACATGCAGCAGAAAGATGTGCAATCCTTTAAGACCTAGACCCTCTTCTCCCAGAGCTGAGTTAGGAACAGACTGCCCTCTGAGGGGGGGATGAGATGTGGAGGGGACGTGGGCTTGGGACTCCAAATGGGAAACTTCTGGGAAATATTGGGGTGGGGCTGAGAGAGAGGTGGGGGTAGGCCAGGGGAGCTACAGAGGACTAAAGGCAGAGACTGGGCTTAGGAGCTGCTGGGCTGGAGCAGGGAGGCAGACTCTGAGCTAGTGTACCCCTACGCTGCACACAGGCGACAAGCTGGTCTCCTGTCCCAGCTGTTCCAGCCCCATAGCAGCTCCTGTAGAGTTTTCTTTGGCTCAGACAAGGAGGAGCGTCCCCTGGGCCCTGGGTCTCCCCTCCACCGCCAGGCAACTGGCTTCCATTACCCCTGACAGCTCCAGAGCAACAGCCCAGCCCCCAGCCCCAGCCTGGCTGGGAGCCGTTCCCTTTTATGGTGAAGCTGAGAGAGAGCAAGGAGCGAGGGGGGGAGACAGTTCTGGCAGGGCAGCGGGTTGTAGAGCCCCAGGGTGCCTCGCCCCTCGTTAGAGCCCCTCAGACGACTACCCACAGCCACCCCTCTCCTTCCTCCTCCGCGGCCACTCGGCCCCGAACCCGCGACCCCTCTTGCTCGTCCCAGCCCTTCCTCCCCTTCCTTCTCCCTCACATCCGGGGGGTGATTTCCCACTTGGCCGAAGTCCCACGGTTTGGGTTTAGATTCCGGGATGGCCCGCCCTATTTCCGAGGCCCACCTCCAGGGGTGGGTGGAGGGAGAGCCCGGACAACGCAGGCACTGGTCAGATAACAGGCAGGACCGTTCTGCTTGGTGGGATGTGCGGGCAGAAAGGCTGGCGCGGGGAGGGGGGGGCCCTCGGCAGCCCCAGGCCTAGCCCCGCGCTGCACCGCCTCCCACCCCCTTCCCCGCCCCCGGCCTGGGGAGGGGACCCTGAGCACAGGACCCAAAGGAAGCACCTGGCTGGGCCGGGCCGGGAAGCGAAGGGTGGACAGCAGCGCGGGAGACCGGGGCGGAAGCGGGGTCAGGGCCCAGGGGCCAGGCCGAGCCTCCCGCCCGGCCCCGCCGCCGCGCTCTCGCGCTAGCCCACTCCCCGACTGCGGAGAGGCAGCCGCAGCCCCGCAGCCGCGTCCCCGGCAGGGCCAGCTGCGTGCAGCTGCGCGGCCCCGGGCCCGCTCCCCTCGGGCGGGACGCCCCGCCCAGCTCCGCCCGAGACTCCGCCCCTCGCGCGCTCCCCGCCGGAGCAGTCGAGACGACGGGGCTAGAGAGGCCTTACCGGGTGTGCCGCCCGGCCGGAAGTGCCGAGCTTCGGGCCTGAGCTGGCAAAGCGAAGTTCCGGTCCAGGGCTCCCACCCGGAGCTGGTGCGCTGGCGGCGTCGGGCCCGAGCGGAGCTGGTCAGGTGCGAGGCACGCAGGCGCGGCGACACGGGCCAGCCGGGCGGGTGGCGGGCTGCGGGGGCGACGACGGGTCCTGGCGGGGGCGGGGAGCGCGCCGGCCCGAAGCTCAGGCCCTCCTCCCTGCAGGATGATCACGGACGTGCAGCTCGCCATCTTCGCCAACATGCTGGGCGTGTCGCTCTTCTTGCTTGTGGTTCTCTATCACTACGTGGCCGTCAACAATCCCAAGAAGCAGGATTGAAAGTGGTGCTTCCTCCACCCCAGGTAACGGTCCGGGGCCGTAGCGCCTAGGCCCCGGAGAGTTGTCGGCGAGGCCGCGCCAGAGCCTCCGGGGTTCGAAACTTCAAATCCGAAGGTGCCGGGCCAAGCCCGACACGGTCCAGAGCTGGGCGCCTCTGTCCGCACAGAGCTGGAAGTGCCTTGCAGTGCCCTGCCCCCTTTCCCGAAACCCGCTCCCCGCTAGAGTGGGGGTGGGTGCCTTCATCCGCCTGAGCCCCCGTCTTATAGTCAGTACCCAGCAGGTAGATGCCCAAGTTGGGGGTACGGGTACAAGGAGGCGCTGACACCGGTAGGAACAGAGGTACTGAGGGTGGTACGGGGTATGAGGATTTGGGCCCCTCACTTAGCCAAGGTTGTTCAGACTTATTTAGACAGCATTTTTTGTGAGGGGGGTATCAAGATGTAGAATTCTATTTCCATGTTCTGGGTCAAGGGGCACTGATTTAGAGGTTGGCTACAGTAGACCCAAGCCAGAGAGAAAGAACAAAGTTCTGCCCAAGGGGGGCTATGGGGACCAACTTCAAGTGTGGATCAAAAATGTACGGGGGAACAGGCTGGAGGGGAGTTGATTTCTGAAGGATTTCCCCCAGAGGAAAGCTGCAGCATTTTCCTTACCTCAGGTCTTTCCCGCTTTTTTCTAGGGTTCCAGGACATAGTCTGAGGCAAGATGGAGGGTGTGAGGGGCCTTCACACTGCACTTCATCCCTTCTACCCATCAAACATACAAAGCAACTACACCTGGATTTTTCCAAACAACTTTTATTTCCTCAAAGTCTTCCTTAACCCTATGGATCAAGAAGCTCCCACTGAATAGGGCCCAGTATAGGGGCTGTTTTCTAATCCCCCAATATAAAAATATAGAGATATATATATACTTTTTGTGGTCCCAAAATCTTGTGCTGTGGAGGGCAGGGGTAGCAGATGCCTGCTTTGGTCTGTCTCAAGGTGATGCTCTGCGATGCCGCAGACAGTGTGACTGGCATTCCAGGGAGTTATGTTGCCACGTGGAATCAGCAGCAGAAGGAGGGGACCAGCACATTTCTCTCTGTGTCCCCCCATCTTGGGGCTATATCCTGGGCATGAAGGTCAAGGCATCATCATACCCGGGGGAAACAGTGAGTGGGGGGGATTTAGGGGCAAAACAAACCTCAGGCTGGCCCAAGGGCCCCCCGTTGTAACAAATCCGGGACTGGGAGTCAGATAGACTACAGGAAATAGGAGAAAAGGCAGGGGCAGAGCGGGGCCGGGGGGGCCCGGCCTGAGGCAGCCTGCAACAGAGAACAGAGAGGAATCAGCTTTGGGAAGACTCTGCTCCTCTCCTGGCCTGTTAGCCAGGGGCTGGGGGGTGAAAGAAGTGGGGTGAGATGGGGGCAGGTCAGGATAGGCAGTTGGACTGCTGCTCAATAGTCTGCTGGTGTTGGACCCAGCCAGCTCCTTGGCCCTAGGCCCTCCCCACGTTGTCTTGTCCTGGGAGTGAAGACAGGCCATGGTGGGGGGAAAATATCGGAAAGTAGAGTTCAATGAAAATATAGTTTGGGGATCAAAGGGAGTAGGGAAGGAAAGATTATCCTGAATGGCAGAAGTGGGAGGTGGGGAGAGGGAGTGGACCCCAGTGCTCACCCTGGTGCAGTGGAGCGGGGTCCCGGCTCCAGCTCACTGCTTTCCCTGGTCCGGGGGATAGGGGATGTGGGGCCCGAAGAGCCTCTCATCCCTCTGCGAGTCGGCGGTGAGCCCCGGCCCAACCTGGACCTAGCCTGTGTAGACAGGGGGTAGGCTAAGAGGCTGGGTTCCTCCTTGAGCTCTTTTGCTTCTGGGTTTGCTTCTAGAGTTTCCATGCATAAGCGTGTAGTGTAGGGATCAGCACAGGTACTGGGACCTTGAGTTCCTGGACACTGTCTGTAGCTGAGAGGGGGAAGCAAGATAATAGCCAGAGAACTCCTGGGTTCAGTCTGTGACTTTGCACCCCAAGTCTTACTTAACTAGGGGTGGCGAAGGATCCAGCATTTAACCTCCATGGCTGTACCATGGCCAAGATCTGGCTGAGTAGAGAACACTGTGTGGAAAGATGTTGAATGATTAGCAGCCGTCCCTCAGAGCCTTCCATGCCTCAGCCCCTGCTAGAGCAGCTCGAGCTTCACCCATCCAGTCAGCTTCGGTGTATACCCAACTTTAGCCAACCTAGCAGGGGGATCTGGACTGAAGTGGAGTTGGTGGCATAGCTGTTCTTAGGAGCAGCAACCAGATATGTTACCTGGGGAATCCGGGACCCCTCCTGGCGGAAACTCTCCTCGGGCAGGTCTGGGCAGAAAGAGAGGAGAAGCTAAGGGCAAGGGCAAAGAAAGCCAAAGCTAGCAGGCTGAGGTTGGGGTGTATCTGGCAGGGATGCTGGGATTGGAAGCGAGCAATAGAGCGCCCTGGCTGGTGGGGGTGGGGAGCACTGGACAAGCAGGCACTAAGGGCCTTCTGACTCCCCAGAGGAGCGCTCTCAGATGGTTGTGGGGAAAGGCTGTGAAGCAGTTCCCTCCCCCTACCCAGATGAGCAGTGCCGGAGTTGTCAGATGGGGACTAGGGAAGACCCCAAACTGTTACCTGCAGTCGGGTCCTGATGCAGGGGGTCCGAGGTCCAGTCCCTAGCAGACCTTTCCCAATCACCATGACAGTCTCTGGCTTGTCCCCTGAGGACAGGAGTGAGCAGCTACTCCCTAGGGAACAGAGGAAACTGATCATCAGGGTAGGGGTCCTGGAGAAGAGGAAGCAGCTTTTTAGATCAGGGCTTCTCAGTCTTGGCACTGCCGACATTTTGGGGTAGTTGGTTTGTTGTGGGGGGCTGTCTTGTGCACTGTAGGTTGTTTCGGTGCATCCCTGGCTCCTCTACCCACTGGATGTCACCCTTCCCCCACCTCCCCATCCCAGTGTCTCCAGACACTGCCAAATGTCTCTTGAGGGGCAAATACCCCTGGCTGAGAAACTGCATGCTCTAGTCTCCAAAGGATGGAGCAGCGACTTGGGGCCTGAATCAGAACCTACGCAAGATTTACCAGGTGAGCATACAGACATCAGGGCCTACCTATCCCAGACAGATGTTTGAGAATTTAAGGACCGAGTCAGCAGAACACAAGACTGGTGGGTTGAGGGCTACCACTGAGGAGAGTTAACAGGTTACGAGTAGCAGGCTCTGGGTAAGGAAGAGGATGTTGGACTGGAGTCTCTGAAATCCTCCCCATTCGGTCCTTTACACAGGTCTATAATGAGCATAGGTAGCCTGAGTTTTGTATGGACCATGTAGTCACACAACATCTGCAGTGATGCCAGGCAAAGGCCTGTTGCTAGTTTTCATTCTTTGGTTTTGTCTAATGTTGCCCAGCTCCTGGAGCCAGGGAGCTTGGGTAAACAGCACTTCATAGGTAGGAGAAGTCCTCAGGTTCCTCAACTGTGATATGAGGGTTACATGAGATAAAGTAGTTAGAGCAGTGCCTTAGTAAATGCTCAATAAATGTTAGCTGTTATTTTATTATACAGAAACACTCCTTAGGTTCCAGCTTCCTATACAAGGTCCTGGGTGTCAGGGGTTTAGGATAATGCAAGTTCACAACTAGAAGAACTGATTCCCCTGGTCTGGAGGGGCTTGCATTAGCTTCAAGTCAAGGAGGAAGTCCAGGTCAGGTGGCAGAATGGCTGAAGGTATTTCCTCAAACCCAGTTGGGGGCCTGGTCTAGGCCATAGGTGGCAGGGAAGGGAGGATGTTGGCCAACTCAGACTTCAGTGGCAGTGGATACAGACCTGATATGCTGAGTGAGGTGGGCAAGAGGCAGGAGCCCAGGCTGTGTGAGGGGGCTGGGCCAGAACTAGTGGGAGTTGGGGATGGAATCAGGCTGCTCGCAGTAGGGCGATGGGTCAGTGGCTGCTGCCGCCGTCTCCTGTCCTGGCTTCTGGGCTCTGAGTGGAAGGGAACAAGCAGATAAAAGGGCAAATAAGTGAGGCCCTGGGGGACAGCTGTCTTCACTGCCCACCTGGCTACCCTTGGTCAGAAGATACCTGTTTTCAAGCTAGTCAGAGCAGCATCCCTCTTCTGAAATAATTCTGATATGGGCAGAAAGATCTCTAATACTTTTGCTAGTTGTCCAGTTCTCAGCCAGCCCTCATCCTATGTCATCTTTGTGTAGCATTTCTTGAGCTAACCAACCTACTCACCCATCAGTTCATTCTTCTGGCAAAGAAATTACTGAGGTTGGAGTCTGAAACACAGCTTTCCTAGGTTTTCCTCTTAGCTCTAACTGCTCTTTCAGCTGCTCTTCTTACCCCTTAAATATCAGTGTCTCCACCGTTCCCCACCAGCGCCTCTACTCTAGAAGCCCTTTTCTCCTGAACTCCAGTTCTAATTGTCACTGGACAGTGCTACCTAGACATCTCCCACAACCAAAATAAAACTCATTCTCTCCCTTCCTTTTGTTCCCTCTATCTTGGTTAAAAACCTCTCTGCTAGAAACATTGTTTCATCTCTTAACTCTTCCCTTGCATTTAGATTTGTGTTTAATTGAATGCTGACAACTCTACTTCTGCAGCTGCTTGAATTCTTTGCTCTCCCTTGCCACTGCCAGTATCTGGATACAGGTCTTTCTCTCTCATTCAAGCTTTTGAAAACGTTTCCCTACTGGTTTCCCCAGCTGGAATCTCTTCCCTTTTCCAATCCACCTTCACACAGAACTTCTTATTCTAAAACAGAAAGGATGAAGTGCAAACTTTTAGCATGGCATTCAGAGCCCTCCCACTGTGTTCCCAAAGCCTTTAGAGGATGCCAAGTTGATCCTTCAGACCCTCTGCCATAGCTCCTAGGTTCTTAGCTGTGTAATTTCTTCTGGAATATCTGGTTTCTTTTCTAGTGACACCTTAGATATCTTTCATGCCCCATCTCAAATGTCCCCTCTGTGAGGCGTCCTTGACCATTACAGGCAGAATTCATGGTTTTCTCCTCCTTTCCTTGTCTTTTGTTCATATGGCTAGTTGTTGGCTTGTAACTTCTGTTCTCTTTATTTAAATGTTAATACACCTACAGTGCTTATAATAGTGCCTAGCACACAGTAGGTACTCAATAAATTTCAGCTAATATTCTTATTAATTGGAACTTGAGTCTCTGGAGAATGGAGACTTCTCCTCTCCAATACTCCTATCCCAGTGCCTGTGAAGACTGACTGGAAAAGCAGAGCCCTTGACACCCGTTTTGTCTACTTGGACAGCAGACATCCACTGTAGCCCGTGAGCTGCAGCAGCAATCTCTGGGTCTCAGGGCACATGGTTATATTCTTGGGATAGCTCTCAGTCAGGTAAGCTGTGGGGTCCCAGTGGGACAGATGCTGACTGGATGGGGTAGGGAGACTTGCAGGTTTGGCAGGTCCTTCCTCATCACAGAGGGACAAGAGGTACCTAATGCTCTCAAACCAAATGAACTCTTAACCTTCACAGAGCTGAAGTCAACAGAAGTTCCAGGATGCCAACTGACCCCTAATAAAGCAACCCATGTTGAATGTCAAAAGCCTCTAACTTGGGAAGTAGGTGACAATAACTTCATCTTGCCTTGCTACATTGGGCGGTAGCGGGCAGTAACAAAGCTACTTCTGAAAGGCCCCAAACCAAATAAAAAATTTGATAGCTATATGAATAAGGGCTAGAAAAAAAGACGATCTCAGGTGGAAGCTACTCTAGCTATGAAGGGTTGCGCCAAGATACCAGGTACCAATTAGAGTCTAAGGCAGTGGTTAAGAGACACAAACAACCAGAGGGCTAGCAAGCATTGGTAAGGGGATGTCAACAGGACAACAGAAGCCAGAGATTCATGGCTACCTAGAAGTCCCTACCACCAATGACTTTCAGCTGGGTAAGGGTGTGGTTAAAATGGGTGTCATGAGGATGTCCAGATGACAGTGTACAGTCGGCAGAAATAATAAATTTGGTGGAGGGGAAAATATCAGGTTTTAGGTGATCTGAGAAATAATCTTTACAGAAAGGCATGTTAAAGCCGTGTTAAAGGATGAACCCTCATCCCACCCCCTTGCCTAGGAAAGGATAAGAGAAAAAGGGCAAGGAAGTGAGGGAGAGCCTCTGGGGCATTTGTAAATTCTAGTAAGAAACTGATGTTCAAGAAGGCATGAAGCAAAACAGGCAAATGAGGTGAGAAACGTCAATATGAAATGTCAATATAAGAGACCACGGTAAAGATTCTAAGGGGGGGGAGCCGATGTGGCTCAGTGGTTGAGCACCAGCTTCCTACATACAAGGTCGTCAGTTCAATCCCAGGCCTGGTACCTCAAAAAAAAAAAAAAAAAATTCTAAGGGCACAACCCAGGAATCCTGCCCCCCATCTTAAGACCTGGCCAGACCTGCCTATAAATCTTAAGTGTGAGCACTTTCTTTCACTACAGAAACAGCAGCTTGAGGCTAAATGCAGGAATGCTATGTGATCAGCTCTGCTTCCAGAGGGTGAGGTGGGATTTTATGGTAATCAGCTAGAGGTTCCATTTTGAGGGTGGCAGGATAGTCCTTGGGGCACAGGTCTGTGAGGGCATCAGGGGCAGACCAACCTCAGCACTGTATGAGTGAGTGGATATTCTAAGGCCTTGCAGTTCAGAGGAGCAGTTAGTTGACCTGCTCCTAGGTCCTGCATCATCCTACTGAAACATATCTGGAACAGCCCCTCTATGTGCTGCCCTAGATCTTAGTGAATTTTGTTACACTGAGAACAGGATTAGTGATCAATACCCTGGGATGAGCACAGACCTGATTTATGCCCTCTATGGGGTGGAAAGTTGAGCATTCATTTGGCTCTCTTGCCTTTCATTTATTCATTAATTCAGTCAACAAATATGTATTGTTTTAAGTGCCAGGCACATTGCTAGATGCTGAGGGAATAGATAGATGTATAATGTCTCCTATCAAACCCATCAAATAAGTTTTAGCCTGGTATTGAATCTGAAATTTGCTGGCAGTGGAGGCATTCCTCCTCCTCCTGTCCTGTTGGCTCACCTCCTGAAGGAGGCTTCACGCACCACTGGACTTCAGCTGCTCTACCGAAAGTTGCCTGTCAGCTGGGCCAAGGTATTGCAGAGGCCAGGAAAGAGTCCTAGTAACCTCTGGGTTCAGTGACAGCTGGGAAGGATAAGAGGAGTGGTGGCAGGGCAACACTGAGGGTCCTGCTCTTATACTTGAATTAAGAGCCTTGTCTTTTATACCAGGATTCAGCTGGGTAGCTGGAGGGCCAGGGAAAGAGTTTCAGTTTTGGAGTGAGGCTTGTATGAATCTAGGGCCAGGATTAGGATAAAGCAAGTGAGCCAAAATCTAAGGAGGCACTGGTATGACCCCAAGAGTGAGTGTCTTCTGAAATTATGCATTCTAGATGCCTCACTTGCCCTACCCTAGTCCTGGTCCTGCTTGATTCAATACATAACTGAGAGAAAGAAGCTGGCAGTTTACCTATTCACCACTCTTCCCAGCAGGCCCTTTTAGCTGTTTCCATCTACTTTTGCACCAGTATCTTGCAGATTTTTTACTTGAATCATTGTTGTAGCTGGTCCCCAGTGACCCTTTCTTCCTCCATAGCAACAACAGCTGCTGATAGTACTGTCTGCCTTCTAAGCCAGGTGGATGGGAATGGGTCTGGGAAGGTGGGGCTCAGAGCACATGTTATAGCTGGAAAGAACAAGGTAGAGAAGATCCTGGCACTAAGGTCAAGAGTGCCTGGAGTCAAGGCTTACTCAGAGGGTAGACCCAGGGAATAATCCTGTTTACCCCAAGTTGGCTACTCAATGGTCCTTTAAAACGTCATCCCCAGCCCCTGGGAACAGAATCCTTCAGACCTAGTTCCCTGAACCTCTGACTCAAGCTTCTGGCTGGGCTGTCTAGGTCTTTTCTGAAATTTTCTGGATAGCTGAATCTCATGTTTTGTTCTAATTGTAAAGGATGTCATTAAATACAGTTAATTGTGACATAATTTTTATATTTTAATGGGAAACTTCTTATAAATAAATTCACAAGTCAAGAAAATCCTTTGTCAAATCACAATCCCCAATTTTAAGTTTGGAAACTATAGCTGCTTCACAGTTATATTTCTGAGGTATGTGGGGTTAGGTTCTTCTTTGGATGACAAAGTATGCCTAGGTGCAGCAGGGGCCAAACAGCCAGACGTGTGGAACCAGGAAAAGTCATAAAGCTACGACAGGGTTGGTTGAAGACGCCAAGTCCAAATGCCACAGTTTGCACTGCAGGCATCAATCCAAGTCAGGGCCAATCTCCTATCCTGGAGTCCCAGGGGACCTTTAAGGGATGAAGCTACAAAAATCAGAGCACCAGCAAATTCCCAAGAGAACTCAGGAGTCAAGATTCCTGGCATCTGACCTTTCAACTCCTTATAGTATTCCCGTTTGGTAATGCTCTAATTGACACCTCGACTTAGAAATATAGTTTCCTAGTGCTTACAGATATTTATGCAAGTCCCTAGAGTGTCCTTGTACTCAAGCCAGGGGCCTCTTTCTCTGCTTCTCAGCTCATTCACCTGGGAGAAACACACCTTCTCACTTGGTTTTACCTGGCAGCTGTATGTGGATGACTCCGAGACCTCCAACCTTGATGGCTCACTTTTCCCACAACTCTGCCCTTTTTCTGCCTGCACGATGTCTCTCTATGGAAAGCTCCTGACCCCCAACCATATCTAAAATAGCTAACTCATTACTACTTCCAACAATGTCTTAATGTCACATGACTTTCTTCTTCAGCTTGTAGCTTTGAAGCTACAAGAATAGTTCCTCTCTCTTCCACTGTCACTGAATGGTGCCACTTTTATTTCCAATACTCATCTCCTTCCCTCCTTTCCGGACCCTGGAGCAGGCTCTAACCATCTCATGTCTAAACTGCTGCAAGGATGCTACCTCCTCTTTCCTGTCCTGTACATATAGTTCACAGCCAGTGCTAGTCCACTAGTCTTTTGTTCCCATCATACTCAGAAGCCCACAATCGTTGCCATGTGTCTGTTAACTTGTAATCTTTGTTTTCAGGACCTGTCAGCTTGTTCTTCCCACCTCTCTTCACCTAGCTGCCTTCTGAGCCATCTGTGTATACCTGCTTTCTGTTCTCTATCCAGCAGCTTTGTTCCTGTTCGTGGCTGTCACTTCTCATCTCTGGAATGTTTTTGCTAAACCATATACCAACCATTCTTCAAAACTATTTCTCAATGGAATATTCTTTTTTTTAAAAATTAAATCAGTGGAATATTCTTTAGCTAATTACTCATGTTTATTCCCACAAAAGCTCCCCATGTCTCCTGTATGTTTATAATATGCATTTATGTTGTATTTACTGTCCTGTTTTCCCTAATCAAGGAATTACTTAGTACCGACTGCAGATTTTCTATTGTTATTTGGGGAATTAACAGTAGAATAGAATACATGGCCTTCACCTCAGGGAGCTTAATACAGTGCTCTACATTGGAGGGTGGGGTAGGGAGGATGTCAATAAAAACTGTTTAGAGACTGAACAAGGAGTTGAGAATGGGATGAGAGATACCCAATCAGCTCTGATGCTGTTGCAAGCCAATGCCAGTACACCACACCACTGAGTGATGACTTGCTATGTTAGGTGTTGAGGTTAAAAAAAAAAACAGCCCTGCACGGATCAAGATTGTGGAGTGAGATGCTTCAGGGCTCCATCCCCGTACAAAAGTTTTGAACCAGCAAGAACTGGCAGAAACATCTTTCTCAAAGCCTCAGAAAACAGTTAAAGGACTGCAGTAACAGCATGAGCACAGATTCAAGAAAAAAGTTACTTAAAAGCAGTAGAACCTTGTGGCACCCTGGCTGGCCCTTCTCCCACCCCTTGCAGCTGAGTATGGAGCTGGCCCACACTCCCAATGTGGATCCCTGGTCGTGGTTCCATAGGGAGCAGAGTGTAACCCTCATGTATATACTGGGAGCAAATACATCTGGCCCAGTCTGCCTGAGGGACTCACCATCCTGGAACTTGCTTCCTAAATCTAGAAAATAAGCTGTCTTATACTTGTTCCATTTTTCTTGGGAAGAGTTGGAAACCTTCTAATATTACTTTTGGAATAGGCTCTGAAGCCAGGAACAATTTCAGCCCATCATTTACAGTGCTGCCATTTGGATTCTGAGGATGTGCCCACATACTGGCTTCAAAACAGACACTGTCCTTGACAGGGAGGCTCCATGTCTCGGTGTGTGCCACTGCTTCAGCTAGTGTTTTATCCTTGGAAACTTCCCTGGTGCCTGAATGCGCTGAAACCCAGATACCCAGGACTCCCACCAATAGCCACAGAGAGCACCGATCTGGAGCTCATGCCGCAGGGAATACCAAGGTCGCAGGAGAGGCTGCTATGAACTAATTTTATTGATTCATCCCTTGGTCCTGGCCCAAGTGTATTATCTTCAAGCTCTCACTTCCCCCAGCAATGTCCCAAACAACTGAACACCTGTTGCAGGAGCTCCCAAACTGGCTTACCTCTGACAGGGCCCAGCACCCGGTGGCTGACCTTTTGGGTACTAGAGCCTAGGCCTGGCAGCCCTGTAGGCCGATTGCCATGAAAAGGAAAGCTGGGGGAGTTCTTCATCTGTGGAGAATTCTGTTGGCTGCTAGTGCTACCACCAGCACTTGTGCCAGTGCTAAAACTTCGTGCCCGGCTCAAGGTGTTTTCAGAGCAGGAAACAGGCAATCCACTGCAAAAAAGCAGATGCTAGTTAACCCTGAGTAAAGGAGGTCGTGTCCCAACTCTTCCCAAGGTCTGATGCTCGGCAAAAGGCACAGATGGGAGCAGATGAAGTTCAGTGGCTGTGTGCCTGCCTTCCCTAGAAGTAGTATCAGGTTCAATCCCTGGTTCCTCCAAAAAAAAAAACAAAAAAAAAAAAGCCATAGAGACCCATTTGGAGGGAGGAGAGAGGATTTGTGTCCATGGATAAGGTATCTAACTTGGGGCATATCAGTAGATTTCAGAATGCCTGCGAGCCCCTCTGCACCCATGTTTTTCCTACAGAAAATATACCAAGAGCCACAAGGGCATCCCTGAGCAGCCTTATATCCCCCAATGAATTTTTCCTTTATTGCTTTGGCCCTGACCCTTGAACTCCTCCCAGGCGGTCATTTGCAACGGTTGGAAGTTGAGACCTGACTCCACCCCATCACAATTATTGTACCGGTTCTTTGCAGGGCTATGGAGCAGGAAGTTCCTAAGCCCGACTTTCAGATATCTAGGAAGGATGTCTAGGTAGCTCTGGGTGAAAGGGAAGAGGATCCCATTCTCAAAAACAGAATTTATCTTACTAATTTTAATTTACCCTGAAAATATTCACCGTATTTCTTCACTTTTAGGGGAAGAGAGGAGTATAAACCTCTTGAAACATCCTACCCTAGAGCCCTGTTCCATTTTTCATACCCTTTTTCCCTACCATCCTGTGGGCCTTACTTGTTACTTTTGGGTGGAGTCCGAGAGCCCCTCTTCTTGTTGGTGCACACATTCACAGAGCTGCTGCTCAGGCCTCGGCTGTTGCGCACGTGTTTTAGCATCCAGGCCCGGAGGTTCGTGAGGCTGCTGTGCTCGGACAGCACAATTCGAGGCCATGGATTACATTCTGCCATGTCCAGAGCTGCAATGGCCATAGCTCGTCCCACCTGTGGGGGAGTCCCAGTTGGCTTCAGTGTCTTGGCCCTCCACTCCAGGCTGCTGGGGTGGGGTGGAATGCCCAGCACAGTGGAAGAGAAGGAGAAGCTAGGCCGAAAATTTGCTCAGTGGAGTACCCTAACTTTACACCCCAGGCTATTGATCTCAAGTGTGTTTACAGCAGTTCTCTAAACCACTGCCTGTTTGGGGGTCCTTATCCATTATGAGCAGGGGCAGCTGTGTTTTCTGGCTGGCACCAGAATTCCTTCCAGCAGGAGAAGGAGTTGAGTTTCTTCTATAACCTGCAGTGCTCCCCACTTCTCTTGGTGTGCCTTAGGACACTGGAGGTCATCAAAACCACTGTGGAGAGGTGCTTTGAAGCCCAGGAATGAATAAAGCCAACAGAATGAGGAGAACAGGATCAGAGGCAAAGAATCTCAGACTCAGATATATGCTAAGGGAGTCTCTATGGCTTGGGGTTAGAAACCATGCCTCTTCATCCTCTCAGTACCATTCAAGTCAGAGGCATGTTCCTACTGACAGAAGACAGTAACCACAGTGGTGAGATGGTGACAGTGGCAAGTGTCTCTTCAGAGGCCCTTATAGTTAGGCAGCAGGAGTGAGGGCCTCTGCAGACTCTGAGGTTCCCCCTTTTCCCACTCCTCCCATACATCCGTACCTGCTCAAATAGTTCCACAGTGTATCTGGAGGGGAAGGCCGGCGGGGGAGGGGGGCTGGCACGCCCATTGTCATGGCAGGCAGCAGGGATGCTGTTTACTGAGCGTCCAGTGTTGTAGTTGCATTCGAGTGTGTAACTAAGACACAGAGACCTTTATCAGTGTCCCGCTGAACAGTCATCAGGCAGAACCTTGGGGGTCAGCCTAGACGGTCTAAGAAGGTAACCACTTGGAAAAAAGCGCACACAAATAGAAAATGCTCTTCTAGCACTAGCAACTGACCTCGACATTAAACCATATACCCAGGAAGTCCCAAGAAGGCAGAGTCCCAGACTAAAGACAATGATGCTGATTTTGAGCCTCTCTTTGAGAAGATCTGGTCTCTCCCCTACCTCTCAGATACCCTGGACCAGGTATTGTTTTCTTTAGGGAAGCTAGTTCATCAACTCTATCCCAGATTCCACCCCAACCTGTGGATTATCCCTGAGGCTTTGTAGATTGCAACACGGCCGCTTCCCTCCTTAGACTGGCCATCTCTACGGTCTCGGGCATACATGTTCTTCTCTGAGAAATTGCAGCCCTGGAAGTCGAAGTGGGCTGAATTCAAGGAAATGAGCTTTGGATACAGCATGTTTTCCACCTGTTTGGGGGAAGAAAGGCAACTCAGAAGGAGAGACAGAGAAAGAAGTGACAAGAGGCAAGGAAGAGATGGCAGGTGTGGGGCCAAGTGATTCAATACACATCAGATACATCACACAACGTTTTTCGACTTCTCACTGAATGTCTGACATTATTTCTAGGTGTTGGGAAGGTACATTTGTACCTTCTCTTAAGCTCTTAGCTTCTTCCCACCAAGGACACAAAATTTTTGTTCTCTGATTCCCAAATTCTAGGAAAGGCTACAATGCTGACAGGACGACCCTTGCTCAGAGGCCCATGATGCAATGTCAGAGACAGAAGGGCCCCATGCCATCCCTTTTCTGTCCTCCAAAGATTTCAGAGGCAGTCTACTGCTTGTTGCAGCCCTCTGCCTTCCTACCAGGCGGCTACCTTCCCTCTTTGCTCATGGCCTAACCCTTCTCTCCCAACCTGCAAAATTTCCCACCCCCAATGACATTCTCAGGATTCCTACCTGGGTGCTCTCATCACTAAAGCTGTTTCCATACATGAAGCAGCCCCTTTTGGAAGCGTGTCCATGCAAGTCCACATAGTAAGCAATACCACTCTCCTTGGGGGGGATGGTCTCAGGGGCTGGCTCCTCAACCTCAGCAGACTGCTGGGGCACAAGCCAAACACTGTTCGACTTCTGTTCTGCTGGTTCTGTCTGTGTCCAGGCCTCAGGGTCATCCCCCTCAGATGAGTGCCCAAGGTGAGCTTCATTCTGGAGATTGTTGGCTTTCTCAAGCTCAGAAAGAGGAGCACCACAAGGGAGATGGGAACTGGCCTGGTGCTCAGAGGGACCCTGGGAGTTCAGACGGGAGTGCACGTGGTGGTAGAGCAGTACAGCTTTAGCCCCATAGATGGCTGGGTGCAGAACTGCATCAGGCTTCAAGTATTGGCGGTTCAGATTCACACCACGGGAGTCTGTCCTGTAGGAAAACAAGGACTGAAGCAGGGTCTAGAGAACTGGGCCAGCGAAGGAGATGTTAGAGCAGATGAAAAGGAAACTATGAAAGATTGGCTTATGAGACACTAAAGCTGCATTAGGAAAGAAAGAACTGATGGGTCCCCTCCTTGATCTGCTCTCACCCCCACCACAGAATCCTAAAGGTCACTTCCTCTATCCATATGGGGCTGCAGTAATCCCAATCCTACTCCTTCCAGGAAGTGCCACCAGATGGGATCACATTCCTTCTCAAGTCACTGGAAGAACAGATGAGTGTGCCCTTGTTAGAGTACAAGAGAATTGGGAATACAAGAGAAATGAGATGAGAAAGCTGATAGTATTTCATGGAGCTGCAGAGCATGAGGGGAACTGGGAATAATTCAGGCTGGGGAGGCTTCTTACCGGTAGTGGCCCCGGACCACACCGTCGGGGTTCAACATGGGAATCAGCTTAAAAACAAAGAGGCGACGTAGGGTTTGGGCCCGGGGGTCATCGGGTCGAAGGATGAAATCCAGAAAGCCATTGAAGACAAAGCTAGATGGAGTCTCCCCAGGGTGTACCCTACTGCTCAAGAAGAAAATCTGAAGTAGAGAGGAGAGCAGTCATTAGGTCGGTTACTCTGAAATCCCACCCTAACACTATATGGAAGGTGACGGGCAGGTAAGGCAGGCTTAGCCACTAGATTTCCAGTTGGCTGAGTTAGAAGGTGGAGTAAGAGCTATCACCCTTGCCTCAAGTTGTTGGCTGAGGCTGTGCCCAAGATACCTAGAGATAGTCTGGCTTTAAGCTATCAGCAGTACCTGGAGCTAGAAAACGGCCAAGGCACTAACTTTATGCTACTCCCTCTTACCCTCTTGCCTATGAAACGGAATGGTCGGGGGGTGCTGGTATCAGGGAACAGCTGTTCCAGACGGGGCTCCCGATCTTCTCGAAGCCCATGGCAAGAACTGACTGTTAGCAGATCTACACGAAGTCCATCCAGAGAATAGCAGAGGAGCTCCCGGTGGTAATAGATAGTGTCCAAGGGGCTGTGGGGATAAAAATTATTAAACCAGATGAATTCCCTAAAGGCCTAGCAAGGACCTGGTCCTTTACCCTCACCTTCGGGGCCATACACTCCCTCACCATGTTAAATGTGGCTGAGTACCTGGGTGGGTCTGCATTGCCAGAATGCAGAGGGCAGAACAGGATGAACTTAGTGTTTTCTCCCCTGTTTGTGGCTCCTGGGATAGATTATTTTGTGTAGACAGACAGAGTTGCTCTCTCTTTAAGACAGGCAAAAGACACGTGCTGAGCAATAGCAGTTGCTGGCTAAATTCTGGTTAGTTACTGGGAGCTGGGAAATTAAAGGAGGTTTGAACTGGGCCGGTAGATAAGTGGAGTACAGGCAGTGGCATGCTGAGATAAAGGTCATTCACAAAAGTTATTTTTCAAAGGTACCCAAATCCCACATTCTGTACAGAGAAAAGACTGATGATGAGCTTTTGTTCAGAACTCTTAGGGCAAGTCCCAGAAGTAGCAGAGGTGCTGTGTGATCCCGGACTGCATGGCAGGAGGAACAATGGGGTTGGCACCTGCTATGGGTAGGGTGATTCTCCTGAAAGCGCTGGTCCAGCTGGTTTAGCAAATCCTGGCAGTCACTGTAGGAGAAGGGGTAGCAGAAGGCAAAGAAGGTGGTAGCCCCACGGCCCTCCACGAAACGGTGAACAAAGGATAACACAAATTGTGTCTCTGTCATCTGAGGAGCAGAGAAGGAAGAGGGAAAGGCAACATGCCATTGGTGTCAGAACTAAGCTCTGGTTGGGGCCACCGGGAACTGACCTCACACCCTCATCATGTGTACCACCTCCCCTCCCTCTGAGACTTTCCATGTGACAACCAGCTCTTTCTAGGCTTCCAAGGCTGGGCCTCATCTCAGACTCCAGATAGAGCTGGAGGGAAAGCTGATACCAAAACCTGGTGTCCTTCCCACCTAGTACTCTGTTATCCAGGGCAAACTCCTCTTTCCTTTCCCCCTCCACTTTCAGCAGCTAAGTCTTTCTTTCCTCCTCAAGGAGAACTTACCTCAAAGGTAGGCCGGTCTCGAATGCGTTCCCAGCGTGGCCGAGTGGGCAGTGTGCGCACAAAGGGGGCCATGCCCTGGGAATACAGCTTGCTTTGCTTGTTCATGTTCATAATGTTGATCTTGATGAGTTTCCCTGGAGTTCCTCCCCGGACACTGAAGTAGAACCATGACCTGAGGTCCAGAGTAGGCAAGTCAGGTCATTGTACAAGGCAGGGCTGGAGAGCGGCTATGCGGGAGGGCTGGAGCAAGCCAGTCTGGGAAAGGGCAATTTAATAGGGAGGAAAGGAGAGGAGAGGGGTAGGGAGGGGAAGGGTAGTATGCTGGTGTGAAGAGGTAAGTCAGAGGGCTAAGAGAAGCATGGACTTGGGGACCTGGACTTCCCCCATCTCTTTTCCTTCTTCCACCCTCCATGTCTTTCCTCATACCTGTTCCCATTCTCAAATTCCGTTTCAGCACAGTCTGGTCGGGTCCACACATTGAACTCGTAGTCAGGGAAAGAGGCAATACAGCTGGTCGGGGCTGATGCCCCACCCCCTACTCCTTCCCCATCACTACACACAGATTCCACCTTCTCCACGTGGGCTAGGTTCCCTGAATCAAAGCGAGAACTGAACAGCAATCCCCCACAGCGCAGCTCCATGGCGGGGCTGGGAAAGCATCCTCCTGCCCCACTCTGGCCCTGAGAGCTGGGGAAAAATGGGGATTGGGGTGGGGAAGAAAAATAAAATGTTTTTTTTTTGGTATCTTTGGATAACTAAGAGCTATCCTTAGGGGGCGCCTTAAGAAGCAAAAGGTTCTTACCCCCTTATAAAATCTGGAAGTGGCCTTGTGGCAAAGGCCAAGAGAAAGCAGCACTCTTGTCCCCCACACTCAGGGTTATAACTTGCTCTAAAGGAGCTCCATTTTACTACAGCTTGGCTGTTCCAAATTGAAATGCTCAGTAGCTTAACTATGTTACCAAGTGCTAGACTCAAAACAACTTTGCAGCCCAAAGATTAGAGAATATAATTAGAGAGATCAGTGCTCCCAAACCTAGCCAAGATACACCTGCCATAACACAGGGCCATCTTTAGATGTGGGCCATTCTAGATGTTTCCTACAATGGCTCCGCGTTCTCCAGCACGGAGCGGAGAAGACCCCAGCTTCTAAGTTTAAACAGAAAGCTCCTCCCTCACAAGTCCTGACCAGGAATTCTTCTGTTGCTCCCCTGAGCCCTGGAAGGGCTGGTTCTTCCCTTATTCTTTGCTTGTTTTAAACCACCCTGCCGATTGCGGAAGAAAACTAGGAAAGCGTGGCCTTTGCCAAGCCAAAGGAAACTGGGCAGGTGCCAGCCGCTCACCTAAAGACTGTGGCACAATTCCAGTAGGGGCGTCGAACAATCTCCAGCCCCCTCCCTCCCTGTGAGCACTGGAGCCCCGGCAAAAGCTGCCCTGGTAGTTGAGGGTGGGTAACGAGTGTGCTCAGCACCCCGAAAAATGGGGGCTGGCAGAGTCCCACTTGGGGGCGTGGCTTCTGGACCCTCAACTCTGGCGGCCCCTCACAATGGCCGCGCTGGCCCCGGGCAGGGGAGGAGAGGGGAGGGGAGGCACGGGAGGGACCGAGACGGACCCGCAAGGACAGGAAGGCAGGGGCTAGGGGTCAGAGGTGAGGCCACAGGCGCGGGGTGGGGAGGGGCGCCGGGGCCGCCGGCCGGGCCAGCCGTGGAGCGGGGTGTGACTAGTGACCGGCCGAGGGGCTGCGCCAGGGGGCCGGGGGCGGGGCCGGGGCCGGCGGGGGCCGCGCTCCCCGCGGAGCCCCTCACCTCTCTCCGGGCCGCTGGTCCTGCTCCCTCTCCCGCTAGCGAAGCGGTACCTCGGGCCCCGGCACCCGGGCCCTGCGCCCAGGACCCACACAAAACCCGAGCGCCGCGGTGCCGGGACCCCGCTCTGCCAGGAAACAAGAAGCCCCTCGCCTATTGGCCGCGAGTGCGCCTGGCCACCCGCCCAGTAAGGTTCGCTGCCATTGGCCAGGACGCCCGGGCTCCTCGCGGGGCCGGGTACCGGGGCGAGGGCCGTTTCTTCTGGTGGCCGGAACCAGCGGGACGGTTCTACCCGGGCTGCCCAGTAGACGGTTAACGGCCTCCTACGAGGAGGCGGGAAAAGCCAAGTGGCCAAGAAATAACCGGGAAAATACTCACCTGTGAAGTGGAGCCACACTGTGTGACGCTCCACACGGCTTCCCGTGCTCCTCAGGACTGTAGCCCATAAGGCGCCGGAGGCTCCGCGCCGCTCTTCGGGAGGAAAAAGCCTAGTGGAGGATGCGGGCATCGATCCCGCTACCTCTCGCATGCTAAGCGAGCGCTCTACCATTTGAGCTAATCCCCCGGCTGCTGCAAGGGCTTTTCCCTTTGCCTTACAGGTTTTGCTGAGCTGTCTGCTGCCCGGTAGCTCAACTACACTTTAGAAAGTTTATTTAACAGGAAATAATACGACTAGGGGAAAGATTTTTTTGAAAGCAGGCATTTCATAACCACACATATGCGACAGTAATAAGCGCTTATTTTCTAACACATGCTAACATCCACGCAGCTAAAACAGAACTGTGCTGTAAGCGGGCAGCTACCGCGCTTGTCTTCCTGCCTAGTGCCAGGACTCGTGCCAGCTCGCGGCTGGCGTGTGGGTGAATCCTACTCCCCAAGAGGTAATGAAGTGTAGGATAAAGAAAAAGGTGGGGCACGAAGTCCTTCGAGCCGGAATCGAACCAGCGACCTAAGGATTGCCATGGCAGGAACACTACAGTCCTCCGCTCTACCAACTGAGCTATCGAAGGCCTCGCCGCTCCCCAGCGCCGCCGGTTTCCCTCAAATGGTCACTGAGACCGCGGCCTTCCCCGCGTCCCAGCAGCTCTGGCCAACCCGCCCCTCCTCTCTCCACCCCAGGGCGCCCTCTGCGGCGCGGGGCCCCCGGGCTGTGGCGGATGAGGAATGAAGGGAAAGCGGGACGGAAGCGCGAGGGCAGAGCCCGCAGGAGGGCGGCGCTGGCGTTCCGGCCACGAATCCGCCGGCCCCGCCGTGGCTCCCCGGGCTGCGGGCGCTGGCAGGTGGCGGGCGGCCCCGGCCTCTGGGCGGGAGGGAGTCACTTGGCTGCGCCCTTTTCCTTCGTTTTTTTTTTCCAGGGGTGCCCAGGACTGGCTTGCGTGGCGAGGGCGACTTGGGGACGCGGCTCTGTGTCCCGACCGGAGCAAGGAAGCGCAAGTGTCCAGCCCGGGGACAGCCGGGAAGCCGGGCCTGGCGCTGAGGAGAGGCGCCCTGCCCGGGGCCCGCCAGCCGCGGGGCCCTCTCGGCGGGACTGGGCGCTGCCTCCCCCGGGGCCTGCTCCCGAAACGCCACCGGGTGTTTTAAGCCACCCGAGGAAGGAAACAAACCCACGAGCCACGGCCTCGGCGACCCCAGGCTTCGCAGGCCGGCGGGGTGGGTGTGCCGGGGCCTGCGGCCACGGACCTGCCGCCACCTCGCGCCGCTGGAGGCGGGCGAGTCACCTCGTCCCCAACACTCCGGGCCGCGGGACGGTCCTGCCCTGCGAGATCCCAGGAGGCCGCTGTCCCCGGGACCTTCCATCCTCGCGGCCGTCCTCACGTGCCGGAGGCCCGCAGCTTCCCACCGAGTTCCTGCTTTAACTTTGCAACCCGCTGTCGCAAAGGCCACCGGGGCGTTACAGGGCGATCCTGGGTGGTCCCCGTGGGACCCTGTGGAGCGCGCGAAGTGGTTTTGTGGTGGTGGCTGGCGCGCGGACATTCCAATTTTACGATGCCTTTTTATTATTGACGTGATATGCAATTAGCCATTTAAAAATGAACATTTCACTGAGATTTTAATACAGTCACAACATTATGCGACCACCTCCTCTAGTTTCAAATTTTTTTCATCACCCCAGAAAAACACCTTTTAGGTACTCCCTCCGCGTTGCTCCCCTCCCGGCACCCCCTGGCGATCACGCCTGTGCTCTCCCTCTCCGTGGACTTGCCTGCTCTGGGTATTTCCTAGGAAAGGAATCATACACTATAAATTCGTGACTCGGGGGGTCTGGCTTCTTTCTCTTAGCATAGGATTTTTGAGATTCATCCAAGTTGTAACATCTATTAGTACTTCATTCCTTTTCTTTTTTTCAATTAGAGAAGTTGTAGGTCTACAGAAAAATCATGAGTAAAAACACAGAGTTGCCATCTGTATTATTATTAACACCTTGCATTTAGTGTGGTGCCTTTATTGCGAGTCATCAATGCACATTTGTATAGTTGTACTATCAAGTACAGTCCGTCATTGACAATAGGGTTCACTGTTGTTTTAAATTTTTATGCTAGTACCATATATCCAACCTAAAATTGCCCCTTTTAACCTCAGTCAAATACATAATTCAGAGCTGTTAATTATATTCACAGTGTTGTGCTACCATTACCACCATCCATTACTAAAACTTTTCCATCACTCCAAATAAAAACGCCAGACAATTGAAGCTTAACTCCCCAATCCCTACCCCCACCCCACCTCATATATTCTGGTTTCTGACTCTGGGTTTGCTTATTCTAATTATTTCATATCAATGAGATCATACAATATTTGTCCTTTTGTGTCTGCCCTGTTTCCCTCAGCATGGTAACCTACCAGACTCATCCATGTTGTAGCGTGTATCAGAACTTCCTTTTTACTGCTGAATATTTCATTGTGTCTATATACCAAATTTTGTTTACCCGTTCATTGGTTGATGGACCCTTGGGTTGCTTCCAACTTTTGGCAATTGTGAATAATGCCACTATGAACATCGGCGTGCAAATATCTGTTCGAGCCCCTACTTTCAAGACTTTTGGGAATATACCTAGAAGTGGGATTGCCAGGTCACATGGTAAATCTATACTTAACTTTCTAAGGAACCTCCAAACTGTTTTCCACAGTCCCCTGCACCATTTTACCTTTCTACCAGCATTTTACCTCTTCCTTTCCAATATGGATGTCTTTTCTTTCTTTTTCTTACTTAATTTCTCGGGCTAGGATCTCCAATACAATGTTGAATAGAAATGATGAGATTGGGTATCCTTTTCTCATTCTTGATTTTAGGGGGGAAAGATTCAGTTTTTCTTCATTGAGTGTGATGTTAGCTATAGATTTTATATAAATTCCCTTTTATCATGTTAAGGATTGCCTCCTATTCCTAGTTTACTGAATATTTTTATCACAAAAGGGTGTTGGATTTTGTCAATAAAATTCTTTTGCATAAATTGGTATGGTTATATGATTTATTTTTCTTCTTTCTATTAATGTGGTTTTCATTTTCATTCATCTCTAAGTATTATCATCTGTTGATTGATTTTCTTATGTTGAACACCCTTACATTGCTGGGACAAATCTCACTTGATCATGTTGTATAATTTTTAAAATTTCTTTTCTTGTAGTGCCTTTGTCTGGTTTTGGTATCAAGGTAATATTGGCCCCATAGAATGAGTTAAGAAGTCTTTACTCTTCTTCTATCTTCTGGAAGAGTTTGAGAAGGATTGGTGTTAATTCTTTAAATACTTGGTAGAATTTACCAGTGAAGCCATCTGGTCCTGGATTTTTCTCTGTTGGTAAATTTTTTACTACTGATTCAATCTCTTTACTTGTTATAGGTCTGTTCAGATTCCCTGTTTCTTCTTGTTGAACTTCCCAAAGAACCAATTTTGGTTTCATTGATACTATTATTTTTCTATTCTCTATTCATTTGTCTCCTCTGTAATCCTTAATATTTCCTTTCTTCTGTGAGCTTTGGGTTTAGTTTTCTTTTCTTTTGCTAGTTTCTTAAGGTATAAAGTTAGGTTATTGATTTGAGATCATTCTTCTTTTTAAAAGTAGGCATTTAATGCTATAAATTTCCCATTAGTTTTTGGTATGTTGTGCTTTCAATTTCATTCATTTGTAAGTATTTTCTAATTTCCCATGTGGTTCCTTATTTGACTCGTTGTTTAAGAATATGTTACTTGGAAAATACCTGAGAGCACCAAACTAGAAAACTCAACACAAGAAGAAGAGGGTTTTGATGTTCCTGATTGCAGAAAAATGACGATGAATGACTCTAAAGAATCATGCATTGAGGAAAATGATGGTAAAATCACACAAGCCTCCCAGTCCCAAGAAAGTGAGAACTATTCTCAACCATCAACTTCTGGTAGCATCATTTATAGCAGTCAAGAAGATGCCAGAGAGTTTGAGAGGGAAGAAACACAAGATAAAGAAGAAAATGTGCAATCTAGTTTTCCCCTTAATGCCATTGAACTTTATGTGATTTGCCAGGGTCGACCTAAAAATGGCTGCATCGTCCATGGCAAGACAGGGCATCTTATGGCATGTTTTACTTGTGCAAAGAAGCTGAAAAAAATGAAATAAGCCCTCTCCAGTAGGTAGGCAACCAATTCAAATAATTGTGCTAACTTATTTTCCCTAGTTGACTTGTCTGTAAAAGTAGAATTATATATTTCTAACGATATAACCCTAAAAATCTAGAGTTATTTTGGCAACATGAAATTTATTTTGAGTGGGAGGTGTGGGAGGTGGGCAACATGGGAATCCCAGTGGGTTCCGTATAATATTTTAGGTAATCTAAGCACCTCTTAAAATATATGTATATATATATATAAAAATAACATTTTTGTAAGCAAATACACATATATGCATATATATTTATATATCATTTTACAAATGTTTGTATGTATTGTGAGAATTTTGATTTTTACCCATAATAAAAAAATAATAATAATAATAAAATAAAATAAAAAAAATAAAATAAAAAAAAAAAGAAATTTATTTTGACATATAGCAAGGTGAGAAAGTATCTCAGTCCATGTAGATTGCTTCTCCTTAATTTACCTACTTGGGGAGGGGATGGGGTTAGTGAATATTTACTTCCTTTAAGGAAAATTTCACTTCTGTTTATATTTGGGTTTTAATGTAATTTGAATTGGCCATATAGCTTGTCCTTTACTCCTACCCCTCATAATTTAATAATAATTTATTTCCACTTTCTCTTAAATGAGAAGTATCTGATTTTTTAAAAATAGAAGTAGGGCATTTAGATGTAACTTATTTAGTACCTTTCTGCTAAGGAGATAAAGTTTATGAGAAAGATTTAATATTTAAATTTTAGACACTCTTAACCTTTTGATCCTTAATTTTGCTGCTCGTTCAGAACCTCTTAAAATACTCTTTACAGATAAAAAATAAATTGGTAGTTATATTTTGTGCTATAGAAGTAAAAACGTGCTCCTTACTCTCCAGCCTCTTTGGCATAGTAAGGGATAGGTGGTGATGTTGTCCATTGAGAAGTCTTTGAGAACAGCCATCATTTACCCACAAGTCAACTTCTTCAAGTCAACTTCCTCTGTAGAAGAATGTGGAGTTATCCTGGGGGGCCCAACTTGATATACAATTTCAGGATTTAGTGGCAATTGATTGTTTTTCTTAAGTGGAAAACAACTTAAGCCACTTTGAAGGACCTTCTTGGGCTGGGTTACACAGTCAGTCCCTGTTAGTTGCCTAGGTTTCAGACCTTTGCTTAAGAAAGATAAATTCAGTGATTAAACAGAAGAACTGTTCATTTTTAAAATAGCTGGAAAGGTCAACTTTTCTCCAAATTATCCAGAAAAGATGCATCACTTTACTTCAAAAATGATAGGGTCATAGGATTCTAAAATCGTTCTCAAAATGTGTAGATTAACTTTTTGATTTATATTTACATATGAGTCCTTCAGCAAAATAGTGTGAATAACTAAACCTTTAGATAAGTGAACTGAGTTTTGATTTAAAGGTCCAGTGTTTAGAACTGAAGGATAATTTTACACAGCAAATTTGTGTGTCTGTTACTAGCAGTAGATTGTTATAGATAGACTTCAGAAAAACAAAAACACATGCACATATGACTTATCTGTGTATACATATTATATAAGTAGAAAACAGATGGCTGAAGGTATCGGTACTTAAGCCAGAGTTATTCTCAAATAAAGTAAAGCTTAATTAATTTGGAATTTATGATACTTCCAGCTAGAACTAAGCAGAATACATCCTTTCTAATAAGAGTTAGTATAAATGAGATAGTTTAATGTACATTCAGAGTATATGTATGCAGTGATTATGCTGGTTACAAAACAAATCTATGTGCAAATAGAATCTTATTCTAAATGCCTATGGATTACTAATGTAGTCTTGATTGTCTAAATTTTTAGGCTTAGTATAACATTTATTGATTTATAAATAAACAATTTATTAAATGATTTTTTTAAGTATGTTATTTAATTTCCACATATTTGTGAATTTTCTTTTTTCCCCTTTGATATTGGTTTCTAGCTTCATTCCATCACGGCCAGTCTTTTGAGTTCAGTCTTTTAAAATATGGAAACTTGTTTTGAGGCTTAACATATGGTTTGCCTTGGAGATATTCCATGGGCCCATGAGAAAAAAGTGTATTCTATTTTTGTTGGGTGGCATGTTTCTATATATGTTTGTTAGGTCTAGTTGGTTTATAGTGTTGTTCAATTCCTCCATTTCCTTACTGATCTTCTGCCTAGATGTTCTATTCATTATTGAAAGTTGTATATTGAAATTTCTAAGTGTTATTATAGAACTATTTCTTCCTTCAGTTTTGTCAATGTTTGCTTCATCTATTTTGTAGCTCTATTGTTTGGTGATTATATGTTTATAATTGCTACATTTTCTTGATGTTTTGACCCTTTTGTTTATATATAATGTCATAGAACACCATTGTTTTTTAAAAAGCCATGAAGTATTTTTAATAGTACAATTATAAAAAGTTATTTCAACAATTGTAACAAATGTACCAAACTAGTGTAAGGTCTTAATAATAGGTTGTTCTTTGGGAACTCGGTATTGTATGCAGGACACCATTTTTAATTGAAAGAACAACTGACAAACCACGATTATTTAGGCTTGTGTATTTGACAGACATTTGTAAAAAAAATTGAACAAAGAGAGGCTTTTACTAGGGAAAAAACTGACAGTATTTGTCACCAATAATAGAATTTGACCTTTCAAATAATATTAGAATTTTGGAAAACTTGTATTTACCTCTATTGTCTTGACAGCTTCCTAATACATAAGACTTTTCTGGTGAGATCAGTAGCGGTATTGATGAATGTGCTTTTTGATTCTGAAAAATGAAATATGTCAACTTATAAAAGCTCTGCATAACTCAGTCAACAAACATTTTCCAAATGACCAATATATGATGCTACAAAGTTATGATAAGTAAAAGTTCTAGCCAAAGTACAGGATGGACTAATGGATTTTAATGTAAAAGATGTTGAAAAGTGAGGATTTGATGAAGCAACACAGAAGAATGTTCACAATTATCTGGAAAGGCTATTAAAATACTCCTCCTTTTTCCAACTACATATCTGCATGAAACCAGATTTTCTTCTTATACCTCAACCAAAACAACAAATAGCAAAAGATTGAATACAGAAGAAGATATAAATATCCAGCCATATTGTATTAAGTTGAACAGTAAAACAATTTGCAAAAAATGTAAAACAATGACACTCTCCTCATTAAATTTTTTGTTTTGGAAAATATACTTCTTGTTCAATAGCATATTGTGATTATTATTATTTCTATTAATTAATTAACCTACTTAATTAATATGTAATTGTTTTCTCATTTTAAATTCCTCATATGGTAAATTTTGAAAGATATAATCCACATAAAAGTTCTTTGGGATTCTCAATCAATTTTTTCTTTTTTATATACATATATTTTTAATATTTTTTTCTCAATAATTTTTTAAGAGTGTACAAGTGTCCTGAGAACTACTATTTTAGCCAATGCAACAAAACAGGAAAATGAAATGTGTTGTAAAACAGTAGGTCAACTCAGTTGCAGATGAAAGCATTTTATTCCTAGTGACTCTTTTTAAAAACGTTTGGAACTAATAGGAGCATTGGTAAATGAATGTGGAATACAAAAATTAAAAGGTTCTGGGAATGCATGTGGCTCAAGCAGTTGAGTGCCCACCTCCCACATGGGAGGTCCTGGGTTCAGTTTCTGGTGCCTTCTAAAGAAAACAGACAGCAAGAAGGCAATGAGTAAAATATGCTAAAAAAAAAAAAAAATGGTGAATTATAAGGTTTTTGAATTATATATCAATAAAATTATTAAAAAAAAAAAAAAAAGTTCCCCATATTCTGGTGATAACCAGTTGGAGGGAGGAAAGATTCCATTCCCAAAACAAAAAGTATGAAATCCTTGAAATAACCTTAGGAAGTACACATGACTTACAAAAAGAAAAATACTAAGAACTATTACGATCAGAACATAATTTGAGTAAGTAAATACCATGTTTCTGTATTTTAAAAAACTACATCAAAATCTCTGGGGGGGAAGCAGATGTGGGTCAAGTGATTGGGCTCCAGTCTACCATACACAATCCACAGGAATGGATTAACTTTAAGAACATGTTTTTCTGGGGTGCATACAGCTTCAAACCACTGCAAATGTCATTACCGAAAATTTAAAACTGTATGCACATTAAAAAGCACTAGAAAGCCAAATAAAAAACAAAAAAACTAGAGGAGAATAATTGCAGCAAATATGTAGTAGATATATCCTTAGTGTTAAAGAACTCCTACATATCAATAAGAAAAGCACTAAACACAATAATGGAAATATGGGTAAAGGACATAATTCACAAAAGAAAGGCAAATGGGCAAGAGACTTGAGAAAAGATCCACTTCATTTGGTATAGAAGACGCAAATGTACAATAAAATTCTCTCTTAGCTTCTCAGCGCTGCCATAACAAATTGCCACAAAAATGAGGGCATAAAATAACAGAAATTTATTGTCTCACAGTTCTGAGGCTAGAAGCTTTCAGGAGGGCCATGCTCCCTCTGAACCGTGCAGGGGAAAGCCTTCCTTGTCTCTTCTGACTTCTGGTGGTGGCAGTAATCCTTGGAAATCCTTGGCTTGCAGATGGAACATTTCCATTTCTGCCTCTGTCATCACATGGTATTCTCCTCAGGTAAGTCTTTGTCTTTTCTTGGACACCAGTCATATTGGATTAAGGGCCCATCCTACTCCACTATGACCTCATCTTAACTTAAATTCCATCTGCAAGGAATCTATTTCCAAATAAGGTCACATTCTGATGTACTTGGGGTTAGGGCTTCACCATATCTTTTTGGGTGAAACGATTCAACCCATAACTGATACTGTTTACTTTTGCCTATTAACAAAGTTGCTTTTTTTGTTTTGTTTTTTAAGTGACTATAGACCTAGTGAATGCTAGGTATAATGATAGGTACAGAAATTGGTATAATGATTTGGGAAGTGATTTGGCAATATTTATCAAAAGGTTTAAAAGCTTGATACTATTTTACAAAGTAACCCCACTTCTAAAAATATATCCAAGAGAAGTAAGCAGAAATGTGGACAAAGATTTATGTATAAGAACGTTTATCGTAGCAGTATTAATAATAGTGAACATTTAGCTATAAACTAAGTGTCCAAAAAGAAGATGAATGTTTCCATAAATCGTGGTACAACCAAAAGATAGAAAACAGCTCTTCAAACGGTGATTTTTAAAAAATCCTTTAATGGAATAGGAAAATGCTTATGACTAATTGAGCAGAAATGGTAAGAGTTGGAGAGAAACTGATCATTGCAGACGGAATGCATGTGATAGTGGGCAAAATATGTACAAAGTAAGTGCTGGTCCTACGGAGGGTTGAGTAATCAACTCTGTTCTGCAGGGTGGGAGTCAGGAAGGGCATCACAGAGGAGGAGATGCTAGGGGTTGGTAGATTGCCAGGGAGTTGAGGGGGAAAGGGAATTTACGCAAGACCTTCACAAATACAATGGTGGGATGACCATTCAAAACTCTTCCCAATTAGATTACAACCTCCTCAAAAACAAAGACCACATTTTATTCTTTCTAAACATCATAGATCTGAAATATTATGAAGTAGAAAAAAGACTGAAAGAGAATGACTGTCAAAATGTCATTTGTCGGGAAGCGGCTGTGGCTCAATCAGTGGGGCTCCCGTTTACCATATGGGAGGCCCCGGGTTCGGTTCCCGGGGCCTCCTGGTGAAGGCGGGCCCGCCCGCATGGCGTGGTTGGCTGACCCAGCGAGCACAAGCAGCAAGGGGGGGATAAATGGATAAATAAATAAAAATCTTTAAAAAAAAAAAAAATGTCATTTGTCTTGTTTCTGAAGAGTGAGATTATGGATGGGAATTTTGTGGTTTGTATTAAATTTTTTTGTATTTCCAAATTTTTCTAAAGTGGGCATTTTATTACTTTGATAATAAAATTATTTATAGTAACTGAGGTGACAAACAACAAGTTAGGTGATAGAATTAACTAGTAGACTATCCTGGGATATTGAAGTCTAAAGGAAAGTCAGAGTATAATATAGGTCCAACACTGGATATTCAGTTTATTTTTTCTTTATAAGGAAAATAATAATTTTTTTCTTTATTGGATGGTCCAATAAAGAGGAAAGTCCATTGACAGGCCCTTGATATTGTTGACTGTGCATATGAACCTTTACTCCTGAAATTGAAATTTAGCCTAGTATTATAGGGTGCCTAAGAGTTGCCTCCTGGGAGCCTCCTTGTTGCTCAGATGTGGCCTCTAAGCCAATCTCAGCATATAAATACATTACTTTCCCCCCAGCTTGGGACATGACTCCCGGGGATGAGCCTCCCTGGCACCAAGGGATTACTACCAAGCACCAACTAGCAATGCAACTGAAAAAGACCTTGATCAAAAGGGGGAAAAGATAAAGACAAATGAGTTTATATGGCTAAGAGACTTCAAAATGAATTGGGAGGTCATTCCAGAGGTTACACTTATGAACGTCTCAGCATGACCTCATTGACTGACAAAGTAGATACTACCCCAAATAACGGGGCTCCTGAGGGCTCTGGAGACATCCAGACACTATAGTCAGGGCAGATAGCTCAGGAGTTTGGTGCCTTGCCAGTGGAATTTATGCTCCCCTGTGTGACAGAGTTGGACTCAGTTGTGGTTTCCCTACACATGGCTCTTATGTCCTTCTATTTGAACTTATAATTAGTACTAGATTTGGTATGAGTACGTCCAAGAGACAAATCTTTGGGCTGTCCATGTGCCAGCTGGGCCCTGAATCTCAACAGAGTTGCAACACCTACTCCCCAGTTCATTGGTCTCACCCAAGACAACTAACAAGGAAGTGATGATGGACAACCACCATACCAAGGAAGTAAGAGAGTTTACCACTGCAGACAAGAAAGTCCCATCCATCGGCCCTACGGGATCACAGTCCCCTCTCAACTAGAGGTGGAGTGGACATCACCATCCCAGAATCCTCAGGATTGGGGAATGAACTATGGACTAAAGTAGACTTATTGGTATTCTGCTATAGACTTATTGTGATTCTAGCAATGGAAGAAATTATATCATTGATGTGGAGGCAGTGCCACTGGAGGTTCTGAGGGCAGGGAGAGGGAAAAACAGGTATAATACGGGGGCATTTTTGGGACTTGGGAATTGTCCTAAATGACATTGCAATGACAGATGCAGGCCATTATATATCTTGCCATTACCTACAGAATTGGGTGGAAGAGAGTGTAAACTACAATGTAAACTCTAATCCACGCTTAGTGGCAATGCTCCAAAATGTGTTCATCAATTGCAATGAATGTACCTCACTAAGGAAGGATGTTGTTAATGTAGGAAAATGTGGGAGGTGTGGGGAGTGGGGCATATGGGAATCCCCTATATTTTTTTATGTGACATTTGTGTAATCTAAGTATCTTAAAAAAAAAAATCACACAGGGAGCAGATGAGGCACAGGGTGTTGGTCACCTGTCTTCTGCATGGGAGGTCCCGGGTTCAGTTTCCAGTAATTCCTAAAGAAGACAAACAGCGAGCAGACATTGAGCAGACAATGAGGAAAAAAAACAAAGAGCAGATGAACAAGACTACAAGCAAACAACGAGCAGACAGTGAGCAAAAACGAAACGAGTAGGGAGTGGATGTGGCTCAAGCAGTTGGGCACCCGCTTCCCACATGGGAGGTCCCAGGTTCAGTTCCCCATGCCTCCTAAAAGAAGAAACAAGTAGACAACAAGCAAAAAAACAATGAGCAAACAGTTGCGGGAGCCATATCAAGGGGGCGGGGGGAATCACTTACACAAAGCAATATTGAAAAAGAAGAACAAATGAAAACGTTCTAAAATTGACTGAGGTGGTGATAGTGCAACTCTGTGATGAAAATGAAAGCCACTGAGTGTACACTTTGAATGGATAGGACAAAGCGTGGGACTGTATAACACAATGAATCCTGTGGCAGAAGATGGACTGTGGTTAATAGAACAAGTATGAGAACATTCTCTCATGAACTATAACAAGCATATAATACTAACACAGGGTGTCAAAAACTGAGTGGGTTGGGGGAAAACTACACTAAATGTAAGATAATGGCTATAGTTAGTAATGTTATTTTTCTAAAAAAACAATTTATTGAAGTATATCATTCCTACATGAACATGCATAAACTATAAGTGTTCAGTAAACATCGTGAACTTATAAAACAAACATGCATAACATCATACAGGGCTCCCACACATCACCCCCCCCCAAACACCCTGCATTGTTGTGAAACATTTGTTAACAAATCATGAAAGAGCATCATCAAAGTATTACTACTAACTATAGTCCGTATCTTCCTCCCCTACACATTTTTTTAAGGATTTATTTATTTATTTACTTTTACCCCACACACACCCCATTTTTGCTAGCTCTGTGTCCATTCGCTGGGTAACTCTGTGTCCATTTCCTGCCCTCTCTTCTCATCCTTCTCCTCCTGTCTTCACTGGGATTCGATACTCAGAATGTCCAATGTGGGAGAGAGGCGTCCTACTACCGCCTGCACCACCTTAGTTCCTGTTTTTTTGGTGCATCTTGTCTTGGTTCTCCCTTTTGTCACTCTCCTGTTACGTCATCATCTTGCTGCGTGGCTCGTGGGGCCTGGCGGCACACCCGCGCGGCCTGGTGGCCCACGTGCCTTCTCTCTCTATATATATACATATTTTTTTTTACTGGGAGGTCCCAGGGATCGAACCCAGGTCCTTCCACATGGGAGATGGATGCCCAACCACCTGAGCCACATCCATCCCCCTTCTATATCTTTTGAGGTTGACCAAAGATACCCAAAATTACAATCGTTTCCCATACAGGATGGTCATATAATAAATCAGGCTTAGTTTATCACCAGCATTCTAAAAACCAGACCTAGGGAGAAAAGTTAGGTCTGGGGACACATGCATGGTTTCTAATATAGCGAATGTTTAGCCTACCCTGATTATTACAAAATCAGGACAGTGAGAATATTCGCAAAGTAATAATGGTTTGATGATGCTCTTTCATAGTTTGTTTCATAGTTTGTAACAATTGTTTCACGACAATGCAAGGTGTTGGTGGTAGGATAATGTATGGGAGCCTTGTATGATGATATGCATGTTTTGTAAACTCACAACTTAAACTATACACTTATTGTTTATGGATGTTCATATATGAATGATAAACTTCAATTAAAAAAAAAAGTTAAAAAAAGAAAAAATAACAAAATTGGAGGACTCACTTCCCAATGTCAAAATTTATTACAAAGCCAGTGTTCAAACCACTGTGCTGCTGTCACAGGTATAGACCAATGTATTACAATAGAAGTGAGATTCCAGAAATAAACCCAAACACCTACGGCCAATCAATTTTTCAACAAGGGTACCAAGACCATTCAATGGGAAAGAACAGTCTCTACAACAAATGGTGTTGGGACAAATGGACAAACACATGCAAAGGAATGAAATCTGATCCCTATCTCATGTGATATATACAAAAATGAACTCAATATGGATCAATGACCTAAATATAGTAGCTAAAATCATAAAACTCCTAGAAGAAGGCATGGGAGTACATCTTCACGACGTGGGATTTGGCAGACAATGTTTAATAATTACAGTGCTAGCCAGCCCATCTCTTGTAATAGTCACCAGTGACTTCACAGCCATTAACTGATTTCTCCAGTCAGCATCCAGGGGATCTCACTTAATGAGTTCCTCTTATCCAGTTATCAGTGTCCTTCTCCAGTCAGCATCCAGGGGATCTCACTTAATGAGTTCCTCTTATCCAGTTATCAGTGTCCCGTAGAGAGAAATGTTGCGCTACCTCCCACTAACTTCAGAGATTTGCTCCACTCATGCCACCCTAGGATTTTATTAGCCTGTCCTTTTTTCTGCCCTAGTTTGTGTGGACAAGATCTTTTTTTTTTTTTTTATTTACTTAATTTTTTATTTATTTACTTTATCCATTTTATTTATTTACTTTATCCATTTTAAACCCCCCCTTCCCCATTTGCTGTTTTGTGTCCATTTGCTGGGCAATTCCCCGTGTCTGTTTCCTGCCATCTCTTCTCATCCTCCTCCTCCAGTCTTCACCAGGATTCGATCCTGGAGACCTCTGATGTAGGAGAGAGGTGTTCTGCTGCCTGCGCTACCTCAGCTCCTGGCTTCTGGAGCTTTCGGAGCATCTTGTCTTGTCTCTCCCCTGTTACGTTATCATCCTGCTGCATGGCTCCCGGGGCCCGACAGCTCAGCGGCACACAGAGCTTGGCAGCCCATGCGCCTTCTATATATATATTTTTTATTTTACCGGGAGGTCCCGGGGATCGAACCCAGGTCCCTCCATATGGCAGACGGATGCCCAACCATTTGAGCCACATCCGCCCCCCAAGATCATTTTCTTTCAATAATCCTTGGTCTAGACAAGTGGTGTTCTGTAAATTACATCTTCGAACTAAATGTGAAGATAAAACCCACTCGTCTGCATACCTTTAACCCTACATATACCTAATCAACTACAGCAGTTGAATCCAGCCCCGCTTGCTGTCTGTGTCCATTCGCTGCTGTGGGTGATCTTCTGTGTCTGTCTCTTGCCTTCTCTTCTCATTTTTTCTCCTCCAGGCTTCACCAGGATTTGATCCTAGGGGATCTCTGATGTGGGAGAGAGGCACCTTGTCACTTGTGCCACCTCAGTTCCTGGTTTCTGGCGCATCTCGCCTTGGCTCTCTCCTGAACCTCTCTTTTGTTGCGTCATCATCTTGCTGTGTGGTTTGCCACGCCAGCCCGGCTCGCCTGCTCGCCTTTTTACCAGGAGGTCCCAGGGTTCGAACCTGGGTCCTCCCATATGGTAGATGGATGCTCAATCACTTGAGCCACATCCGCTTCCCAACACCAGGGTTTTGATTGAAGTAGTCCTGTCTTCTATAACCTAACATTAAAATAGCTTTAGTTGTTTAGTTGATAAACAAAAGTGCCTGATTTGTTTTGAAGTGAAAATGTAGCCTGAAACTGTAACTGAAAGTTAAGAATTAAATAATTATGAGGAAGCAGATGTGGCTCAAGCAGTTGGGCGCCTGCCTACCACATGGGAGGTTCCGGGTTCAGTTCCCGGAGCACACAAGTGGGAGCGGAGATGGCACAAACCACTGGGTGCCTCCCTCCCACATGGGAGGTCCTGAGTTCAGTGCCCTGTGCCTCCTTAAAAAAAAAAAAAAAGAAGATGAGCACATAATGAGCAGACAGAGAGTGCAAACAAGGGGTGGAGCGAGAAATAAATAAAATAAATCTTTAACAAAAAAGTAATTATAATTAAAAATAATTACATAGATGCCTTTATATTATAAAATAGCAGAAGGGTAATATTTGAAATGGCTGAAACTGGCTGGATTCAGCCTGGACCTGCTATTGTGATGGGCATCCTAAACAGGTCCCACCCGTCTATGTTGACTTTAGACTTGGCCTCTCCCTGTGTGTGCTCACTGTTGTGATGGTGCTTCTAGACTGAACTTACCTCTGTTTATGGTTATTTCAGAACTAGGCTCGCCCTTGTGCACACTTGCCATTGTGATGGCAACCACTCTACTCTCTCCTGTTTGAATCCATAAAACTCCTGTTCTCCATGGTTCCGGGAAGGCAGATTTGAGACACCCCCGTCTCCTGTCCCTTCCGCTGGCATTAATAAATCTGCTTTCTTTCTTGACCATCCCAGTGTGGACTCCAATTCATCTGTTCTGGGCAAGAGCCCAGGGGGACGCCTGTGGGCTTTCCTTCACTAGGTCCAGGAGGAGCAACATGGCTTTCCCGCTGCTGTCTCAAGGACACAATTGTAGGCATCACTTTCAATTCCACTCTCTTACCCCCTGCCGAATCTGATTCTTCCAAGGCCGTGTTGTGTCCCTGGGCAAATACCCACGAGATGGAGGTGAGGTCTCTGAGCGGTGTGCAGAGAGGGAGCCAAACCACCAAGACGAGTGGCTGTGGGCTCAGGGATTATGGAACATGTGGCTAAATAGGAACATGGCAAATGTACAAGATTCCCCTAAATAAAGCAACGTTTGGATTTCTTTCACTGTGGCTTCCTAATCCGGCGAGTTCTGTGTGGCTACTACTAATTAAAAGCAAGGGTTACAATTTCACTTCACCTGAATCACCCGCAGCTCTCCATGTTTGGGACCTGGAACCTGAACCTTTGTCTTTGGTAGGAATCAACACAGCTTAAAGTAAGTGTGGTGATCACTTTCGGAGCTGCCTGGGAGAGGCTGGATCTCTCCTAGCCTTGCCCAGTGAGGTGGGCTTTTAATAAACAGCACCTGCTCATATGTCTGGAAAGTATCTGTGGGTAAAGGCTGGGTTATTTGGGAATATACTAAACTATGGAAGGGATAAATCTGTTTTATTGGAGACAAATGAAGATGGTGTTAAGACAAATTTAATAACTGGTGTGCTGACATAGTAAAAGAATTATACCAAACCGCACACAACAGCCTGTGTTTAAATATTTTTATTAATAGGCAGAGCATTCAATATTCAGTAAGTAGGCACTCATCCCCGGAATGGTGGAAGCTTTCCCCAAATTCCTTCTTATACCTCAAGCGTGAGGCAACGAAACTGCCTGGTATAAACGGAATACCATCCCTAGGTACCTTCCAGCTCTTTTCGGAGCAGAACCATGAAAGGTATGTAGTAAAAGATGGATCACTTTAATTGTCCACTTATAATCTCATCATAAATTAAAAAGGGACTTAGGCCATAACCTGAAAATCCAAACGCTTTAGGAGAGATAATGCATAGTAAAGTTGCTCAGAGGTCACCTGACCTTTAAAACTTTTGTGGAAAACTGGGCCCTCTGTGGGCAACACCCCACCCTGGGGATGGAGCCTTTGGGAGAAGCAGGGCCTTGTCTCTCGGCAGTAAGTCAGGCTTCCCACCAAGCTGCTCTGCTCTAAAATGGAAGCCATGGGCTGGGCACAGATACCCATTTCCAGAGGAATACAGAAACTTTAAGGCTGCGGAAAACTGAAAGCTGTGTTTCAAAATGAGTCCTGATACAACCCGCAGATCCTGCGAGAGTCGGTCAGAGCTAAAGCTAACGGGAGCTAAGCATATGGACTCTGCCTCAGTGTCGCGGCACGCTGCTGCACTCCAGCGGCGTGAAAAGCTGGGGTGCGGATACGACCCTCTTAGGTGTCAGCTTCTGCTCTTCCAGTAATAACCCCACCTCTGTGCCATCGGAGAGTGCCGAGTCCACACGGGTTCAATTTACTGGCTCGGCTTGGATTCCTACTTGACAGTTGGTTTTGCAAAAACGAAACATCTGGGTATCTGGTTTGCTTTAATGGATGGCATGTACGATACGGGACTACACCGACAAGAGGAAAAATTCTGGACAGTTCCAAGACTGGGTCAAACAACTGTGTCTAGCAGATAAGCCAATTAAAGTTACCGTCAGTGTCCCTTGTGAGAGGCTGTGGAGACCTCGATTCGCCTAAATCCATGGAGAGAAATGTTGAACCCTAGGATTAGTGTTAGAACCCAAGGTAGAGTGTACACAGTAGAAACGATTAACACTTGTCAAGGACGTCCCCCAAGCGGCTAGACAGCAAGACCTCAGGCCTGGTGGCCTTGGCTGTCACTGTAGGACAGGATGACATTTTACTTGTCTCTGCTGCTGGCCCAGGCTCACACCAGCCCCTTCTTCAACTCGCTTCTAATACTGGCCAGTCACAAGGACTCACTATTCTTAAGAATCCCTTTGTTCCTGATTGGCAAGAACCAAAGAAATGGAACCTGCTTGGACACTTGGACAATCCTGCCCAGCAGTCCTCAACCTTGGCCCTTCGCCAAGGATTTTCTTTTCTGGGAGAAAACTGTCTTGGTTAACTGCCACTAGGAGAGTGGGGTTATTATGCCCCAACGGGCTGCTCCATTCCCAAGAGGTAGCGTTTATATGTCCTAACAGGGAGGGGAACAGGGCATCAGAGGCTGGAGTTTCTCATGACCTTTCTCAAGATTTTTCTCTGTGGCTACTTCATAATCCTGCCGCTGGGAAAGCGAGTTAGTGTCTCAGTGTACCATGTGAGAAGAAAAGTGGGAACTGGACATCATCCCTGCCCATCCGCCTGGGTAGTGAGGAGGAAACCTGAAACCAGGAGTGGGTGCTGCTTGACTAGCATCACTTAGATTTGGAAACATCAAGGCAAGAAACTTGAAGTGAGGACTGAAAAAACTGTACAGTTACTCTCTTATAAACTCAAGTCAAAAATTAAAAAGGGACTTTGGTGATAACCTTTTTTTGTTGTTGTTTGTTTTGTTTTTGAGGTACCGGGACTGGGGATTGAACCAGGGACTTTGTATGCGGGAAGCCAGTGCTCATCCACTGAGCCACTTCAGCTCCCCTATGGCGATAACCTTTTAACTCATGTCTGTCTCTTGGCGTTCTAGATCTTTCACTCACTGCCCTTATAAAATAAACCAGTTAATCAGCTAAGGGCCTGGCAAGGAAAATGACTCCCCACTCATCACTGGCCAAGAATTCCCCTAGGAGGGGCCCCCCTACATTTATCCAAACATGAAATACTCAAGCGAGCAACACAAATAATGGGACGGGAACTGAAAGGAGAAGAGAGACAATATGCCGAGGGCAGTAAGAGGAGTGTGTCTGAAATCCCCAAAAGGCCGAACTCTAGCATGATGGATTTGGGTTTTCCTGTCAGCAGCTCAGTTACAACCATTGGCTACAACTCCCAAGAGGGCAGGGTCCCAGTGCTTTGTTGTTCTGTCCTACAACTAAGGGGCTTCCTATATGAGGATGCAGAGAGAAAGCTAGAAACCAGATCTGTGTCCTTTATTCTACCTGGTAGGCAAACCCAGGAGCCACCTGCCAAACCCTGTCTCAACAGGCTGCCGGAAGGAAGCAGGAAGGCACACAACTGCCTGCACTCTGCTCTCCAGACGGGTGGCCAGGATGGGCGGCAGGGACAAGCTGAAACTTGAGGCAGAGCCCCACCCCCTCCGGAGGCGGAGAACTGAGGGAGGACCATGATGCAAGAGGCTGGCAGGGTGCCCACTGGGCATTCGGATGTGAGGGCATCTCCACTCAGCCAAGTCCACCGACAGCCACGCCCAAGCTGCAGGTGGAGCCCACTGTGGTGCTCTGTTCTTCCGGGTTCTTGTGGAGGCCCATTTCCTTTTTCCTCGGTGGCTAAAGCTGTGACCACGAGTGGGAACAGGAGCCTACTGAAGTCCACGAGCAGGAACTGTTCGTCAGAATTCAGAAGCTGCTCTCTGGAGTCCCAGCTTGTTGGAGAGCTGCTGGAGCTTTAGGAGTTGAGATGGAGGGAAGCAAGAGTTGCGAGGCTACCAGCCTGAGGACAGAGGCTGGGCGCTATGTGCAGGAGAGCTGCAGAAGGGTTCAGTGGAATCCTGGGTAGGACGCTCAGTCCCCACCAAAGATGGAAGAACTGGGACAGAGGCAACTGGCCACTTGCCTAGGAGACAGGACTCAGGCACCAAGTAAAAAAGACCCCCATGCAGAACTGCCACGGACAAGGCACCCCGTCCCCAGCAGAATCAGATGGGCTGCCCGAGACAGAAACAACTGGCCAGGGGAGCAGGGCCTATTGGTGGGATAGCATGGTGAACGCCCAGTCCAAGAAAGCCACTGTGATGTCCTGCAGGTAGAGCCAGGTCCAGCGGGCAGCCTCACTGAGCTGTGTCTTCACGCAGTCCCAGGTCACCTCACCTCTGGGGGGAAAGCAGAACATTTTTGGGGGCTGGGAAATTATGTATAGCCGTGTCAAATAAATCATAGAGCTGCAGCTTAGAGACTCACAACCCTTATCCCAGAGTGGCCACGAAGCCAGTGGGGCTGGGGCTGATGGGATCCTGCTGGGAGTCCTGGGCGCAGAGTCTTACCTGCACGCCTCGTGGCAGTGCTCCTGGGCCCGGGCCAGGGCCTCAAGCAGCATGTGCCACAATGGCAGCAGAATGTTCTGGTAGAAAAGGAGCAGCAGCTCCCTCAGAGAATGGAGCAGCTGGTTCAGGGCATCAGGGAGCTGGGTCTGTAGCTGGGCCGTAGAGAAGAGACTGGGTTAGAGCACTCAGGGCAATGCCTTTTGGCACGAAGGACCTGGCCCACGTGGGGCTGCACCTTCCCAAGAACTCTGCTCTGGGAAGGCCAGCCTTTCTCTCTGGCTTACCCTCTGTGAGAGGCTGATGAAGCTGTCGCCAAACCAGGCAAGGTGGGAGGCACCGTGGGCAGAAAGGAAGCTGACCGTGGCGTTGGTGTGGGTCCAGGCCACCTGCAAGCCAGGCCTCACCATGGTAAGCAGGTGGGAGCCCCAGGCAGGCAAGGTCTCCTCTAGCCAGCTGCAGGGCAAGAAGGTGGGAGAGGGGAGGGCTCTGTCATCAGGCAGTAATTTGGCAAAGGGAGGCCATGGGAAAGGCGAAACCACAACTCCTTCCTGCTGACTGTCAATGCCTCCCCCAGCTGCTGTCACCAAACCCAACACCAAAGCCTTCTCACACCTCTCCTCTGCCCTCCTCCCTGGGGAGGAGCTCACCTGTAGCTCTGCAGGCTGTAAGTGTAGAGCTTGGCGCATGCTTCCTGGCCAGCAGGCAAGAGGCCAGATGATCGAAGCAACCGGCCAGAGAGGGAGGCTGAGGAAAGGGGGCCTCTAGTGAGCTGGGATGTGCAAGGGGCACAATGTCTCCGGGGATGGATGCTGCAGGCTCCAGAAGAGACCCACAGAGGGAGTGGAGCAGAACAGCATGCTCACAGGGTTACAAGGCCAGGCTCAAGTCTGCCCGGAGCTTGCTGGAGGGAGGGAGGCAGGCTAGGGGAGGTGAGCAGCAGGGGTGCAGCCCCGAGGAGACCTGGGCTTAGGCCTCGGGCAGCCTTGGCTCTAAGGGTCTGCCCTTCCACTCAGAGCTGTAATCTTCACTCTATTGCTAGATCTCTCTGAACTTCCGTGGTATCAGGAGTTAAAAAGAAATAACACTTACACACGAGACCGTGAGTATGCAACCATTTTTATACCAGAAAGTAGTGGTCCAACCTGAACTGGTATGTCATAGCTGGGGACAGAAATATCTGTCTAAAAAGTGTTTTTTTCAGCAACGCTGAGAACTCATCAAGGCAACGTGTGTGTGTGTGTGTGTGTGTGGTGCTGCTACTAGTTGCGCCCAGATCTGTGCTCCACTGCACGCCCCCATGCCATCTTCCTTGCTTACCCTGGAGAGAGCCGTGTGACCGCAAGTCATGGCATAGGAAACCTGTGGCAAACACCAGCACCAACAAGAGCAGCCGGGTCCAGGGCAGCCGACGGCCCCGAGCCTGCTGCAACAGACCCTAAGGGGAGAGGGAGTAGACAGTGGGGGTCAGGAGAAGGACTGTCCCTTGTTTTCTAAGGCAGGCCTCATGCGAGGCCTTCCAGGAAGAGGGCCAATCCCCAGCATGACTCCAGAGGTGGCAAAGGCTCCAGGACAGGTGGGGCAGGAATGCAACAGACCCAACCCAGGGGGTGCTGAGGCTGAGGTGCAGGACAGCATGTGGGCTGGCAGGGGACCGGCAGTCAGCACCTTGCAGGCAGCGTCACAGGTGACAACATCCTGGGGGTGGCTACCGCTGCCCTTCCGCAGCAGCTCCTGGTTGGTAAGCTTGAAGGAATGAATGGTTTCTTGCAAAGACTTCCACACCTGGAGGAGAAGAAAAATCTGGATTGAGAACATAAGATTTGGCCCCTGAGAGAACCGTGAGCATCTATCCGGCTTCATTTTCCATGCCAAGTACCCCAACAACGCAGTCTTTCTCAGGGAAGGGAGGGCAGGGGCTGAGGGGTCCTCCCAGCAACTCACCTTCTTGGGAATCTGCTCCCAGGAAGCGAGTAAGTGCTCTAGCAGCAGGCTGTGGGGAAAGCACAAACCTTGCAATCAGTGGCTCACTCGGCTCCTCCCAGTCCTCGATGAAGCTTTAGGCCAAAAGACCCTCCACCCAACAAATGAGCAACTTCAAAGAGTTCACCCAGCAATGTTCTGACTCAACCAGAGGCACAAGCCCGCTGAATGGGGATAAAGGTCCCCCTTCCGCTTCTAAGGCAGGGCCAGGGAGAACCAGGCTGGGAAGCAGGAAGCAAGGCCCCACCCCCCGTGTGGAGCAGAGGCCAGCCACCCCGCCCCACCTGCCTGGACTGGGACAGGTGCTTGGGGTAAAGCTGCCTCCAGACACTGGCGCTCAGGGGGTCCACGGTCAGGCACTCAGTCAGGCTGCTCAGGAGCTACACGGGGACAGGAGAAGGGGGAGGCAGCTAGGGGCACAGGGCTGCTGATGGGGAGAGTGCTCAGAAGTCGTTGCCCCTCCCAGGTGAGGCCACCCAAGCAGCATGTCCTCCCAAAGGCTGTCAAGAGGGAGGCTATGCTTGCTGTGCTAGGCCTTGAGCTTGAGGCTCACTTGTCTCCAAGGGGCAGAGCATCAGACACCATCCCGACCTGGAAGTGCTGTCCTCTCAGGTCCATTCTTCTGAGTGGAGCACGAGGGAGTGGGGTGGGGGCTGTCAGGACAAGCTAAGGGAATACCCAGTAAATAGGTTCCATGAAGTCAGGGCCTTTGTCAGCAGGCAGGGCCCTTTGCAGCTGACCTCTGGGTAATGAAATGGGTGCCGCCAACCATATTCTCACCTCTTTCTTCATCTCAGGGGGACAGCTGGGGGTGGCTCTGGACAGGAAGGAGGGGAAGTAGGTATGCAGGGTAGATTCTGGCTTCGCCCCAAATGCCAGCACCTTCAGTCGGGGGTAGAGCTGACACAGCTGCTCCTGCAGGCTGGGGTGGGGGTGGGGAGGAGAGCCGGGCATAGCTGTAAGTGGTGCTGGGTGATGTGTCCTTTTTGCCTGCCTCAGAGTCCATGTGCCTGCCCAAGGGGGAGAACCACTAAGGGCCTCGCAATGGCTCTGAACTATTTTAGACTCAGAGACTCCTTGAAAAACCTGTTGAACAGACCCAATTCCTAGAAAAATGCCCATATACCAATCACACTCAAAGACCATAGAAATTCAGGAGTTCACTGATCCTTTGACACCCACCCTTCAACTCCCAGGTAAAGATCAGATCTGGGTTGGCTGGGGCAGGGGCATTGTGAAGGGACAGAGAACAAGTGGCCTTGTCCTGGCCCTCTACTGGGCTGCTTCCTGTAGGTGTGCCCCTACCTGGGTGTCAGGGAGTTGTTGGGCATATAGGCAAAGTCCAGAAGTGGAAAGAAGTCTTTGGGTCCAACCATGCCAAAGCCCTTGGTGAGGTTGGGGTGAATCCTGCAGGGGAGGAAAGAAACAGGCTGCCTGGAGACTACCACCCAGGCCAGCTGCTGTGGCCACGGCCCCAGCTGAGACCGACAGCCAAGACAAAGGGCAAATCTGTGCTCCACTCCACCCCCCACCCCTCAGTGGTTCCCTCCCCTTCCTTCCACACCATCACATTTGGAGTTGGGAAGAGGTGGTTCTAGTTTTCCCCACCTCTAAGGGGACCAGGTCACAGCATCCCATTTTGTTGTAACCACTACTTGTGGACACCCTGGTCCCCCCTATCCATTACTCACAGGAGCAGCCGATCCAGGTAGGCGATGGCAAAGGGGGACAGAGACTTGATGCCCAGCACAGGCAGCATGATCCCCAGCCACACTGCAGAGACCAAGGGCAGGGAGGGCCTCAGGCTTGGTGCCCCTCCATTCACTGAAGAGGAGCTTCCTGGCTCCAGGACCTTCCCTCTTTCTTCCCCACTTCCTCATTACCTTTTAGTCCCTCGGTGAGGCTGGCAAAACCTGCTTGACCCAGGGCCCACATGATGGTCAGACACTTGGCTGGCCGGCTCTGGTGGGACCTTAGCAGTTCCAGGAACTGGGGAGACAGTGGGGGAGGCAGGCTAGGATAAGGCAGAGCACCGGGAGGAGGGAGAGGTCTGCCGGGAGAGGAGGGGCAGGGGAGCACCACAGAGGCATGGCACAGTGATTCAGAGCAGGGGCTCTGGTACCAGACCGTGGCCTACACCCCTACTCTGCCTCTCACTAGTTGACTGAGCCCAGGAGTTACTGAATCCTTCCCAACTGTAAAGTGGGAATAATGTAATAGCTGCCTAGTATGTGTATACAAAGCAGGCAAACAATAAGCGCTAATAATATTACCTATTATCACTGGTCTTATGGCATCTTCTGCTGCCCCACAACTGGATCCAACAGTGTGGATTCTGCCCAACTGCCCAGTCCCACCACCCCACGACCCTGAGCTCACCTTGCTAAGATTCATAGTGGCAATCTTGGGCTTGTCTTGCAGAACGGCCTGGATACAGATGCGGTAACCATGTAGTGACTCCCCTGGAGAGACACACATCTCAGGCTTACGCATACTACTCGGCATCCCAAAGCTGAAATCTGCCTTTTGGCAGCCATGAGCCCAGAACCCTGGCCCAGCGAGTCCTAACTTCCTCTTGACTCTCCAAGAAGTGTTAAGTTCTCTCTGCTAGAAATAGAACCACCCAGCCACTGTGACAGCAGAAAAAGGGGAGCAGGCACCAAAGACAGGGCTGGATTATCCCTCCTGGCCTCCTTACCTGGTGTCTTGTCCAGCTCTTGCAGCATGGTGAACAAACAATGGTCAAAAAACAGCTCCAGAGACCCTGCTGCCTTTGCCAGTAGCCCTCGGATGATCCCGCGCAGCTCCTGGCTCACCAGGCTGTAGGGATAATCTGGGGCCAAGAGGCCTCCGCGTGAGTGCTAGAACCAGAAGCTCCCGCCAGCGCTGGGAACTCTGATGCTCTCCTGAGAATGGTGAGTGGAGGCAGAGGTTCCTGCACTGCTCCATTCTACCCTCCCTGTCCCAAAGAGGCTCAGAAACTTTCACGGCCATGATGATGGAAGAACAGCTCAAATCACCCTGAGTACATAAATCGGGCATTCAGCTGTGTTACTAACTAATGTGCTTACTCACAGTCCTTCCAAAATTTTCTGGAGCTTTTACAAGCTTGAGAAAGTTGGAAAGACTAACCGTGAGTATGCTGGCTTAATGTGGGTTCACTCAGAGGAACTTGTAGCTTGTAGTTGAGATAGCTGGCCAAGTCCTTCAACCACACCGATGGGTTCCCGGAGAACACGCTCTGGCTCTTGTCCAGTTCTTTCCGAAGAGCTGCCACATCCAGCTGTTAAGGACACAGGCCCCCCGTGGTGAGTTGTATGTGAGGGGTGGGGGCAGGGGTGGGAAAACGGTTGAACTAGGTGGTGACAGGAAGAACAAAGGGCTTTCTGCTTTTAAACATAAGTGTGTAGAATACACAATTTTGCTGCATCTGCTATTTTAGAATGCTTGGACTAGAACAGCTGGGATTGCTACTCTGAAGGCCAGATATTCTTATGCTATTCACATGTTCAAGGGGAAAACAGAGAACAAGATGGAAAATGAAAGATCACTGCTTCCAGGGGGCAGAGAACCACAACTGTTTCTCTGTCCCCTCCCTGGTGGCTTCAAGGCTTTCCTCTCACCAATCTATGTTGTCCTCTAAACCTCTTTGCTATTTCCTTCCTATTATAAGTGTTCCTATTCTCTTGGGGCTCTGTCCTTTCCTGAACTACTCCTCTCATTTACAGGATCCCAAATCCCACAGGTCCCTCAGCTGCCCACCCTGTCTCCTTTCATGTTCTCTGTACCTCGAGCCTCCATTCTTTCCCTGCCTGAAGTCTAGGCACACTCACAGCTTTCAGGGCCTCCTCCAGACTGCGGAAACGGCCCTGCTTCTGGTTCTGGCTGGGGAGGGTTGCCACCTTTTTAGGTTGCTTCTTGTTTCCTGTTTTCTTAGGCTCCACAGCAGGGGGTGGAACCTGCTCCTTATTCTGCCGCTTCATAATTTTCTCAAAGCCCAGCTCATAAAGGGTGCTTGTCGTCTGGATTGGAGCTGGGGTAAAGAAAGAAAGGGGAGAGGGGCAGCATCCTTGAGTCCTGAGGGCTTCACAGGAGCATGGTCACTTCCCCTATGTGGTCACCTTATTCATCTCCAGGGAGATCGCTTCAAAGTCCCTTCTTCTTACAAAGCAAGGAGCCCTTCTGGTTGGTTCTTGCTGCTGTCACCACTCTTTCACAGAGATGGAGTATTTCTTTATTAGGCATACCAAAATATGTGGGAATGAGCAGAGGGGTCAGATACAGAGGACTGGCTTCTTTGATGAGTGGCTACTAGTCTGAGAAGTCAGGATTCTTCCATTCTGGTTCAGAAGTGACAATCCTATAATCAACAAGTGGCAGGCTTTTTCCACTCCTCCCGAAGGCTGAGAAAACAGGTGTCACTTCGGATAATATTTGCTGGGTGTTAAGAGTAAGTGGCTGGTCATTTCTCCCACTGCTGGACCTCCTCTCCATCAACGCCCACCCCCACCATCCCTGCTGTTACTTAAGCGGGGGTGGGGGGTGGAGGACCGTGTAATGCACGGGGATGGCTCTTCCCAGCTCTCAGACACCTGCCCAGAGAGGCCAGCCTGGAGCGCCGAACAGCTGCTAGGATATGCGTGCGGGGAACCCAGGGTATGAAGACCCGGATCCGAGTGCCCTCTGTCATGCGATCCTGGGCGAGCACTGAACTTCACCGGGCCTCAGTTTCCTCACCTGGGAGGTGAGGACCACCACCTTCCCTTGCGCTGGCCACCTCTCGTGAGGCTCCAAGAAGACCCCGCACGAGGAGCGCTCAGTGAACGAACAGCGCTGACCCAGGCGAGCGCTCGCTTGGTCCAGAGCCCGGCGGCGTTTGGAGCCTCTGGGCGCGGGTCCCTGCGGCTAGGGTGCCGCGGGCCAGGGCGGGTACTCACGGCTCAGGTCGTACTTCCAGGCCCCGTTCGCCTCCCCGAGCGCCCGACGGTCGCCTCCGCCGCCTCTGCCGCCGGCCCCAGGCCGCCGCCCCCTCTTCACCACCTCCCAGCGACCCCCGGCCGCCGCCTTGGCCGCCATGGCGCCGACTCCCCCCGCAGCCGCCTCCCCGGGCTTTCCGGTGTGGCGCGGACGCACCGCGCTGTGCCACGTCGCCCCGAGGGCGTCGCGGCGCGTGGACGCCGGCCGCAAGGCAGCCTGGGACTTGGAGTCTTTCGCGTTTGCCGGGTGGCGGGGGCCGGGGGCGCTTGGGTGGCCTTCGCGCAGGCTCTGCCCGGGGCTGTTGTGATGGGAAGCTTTTGTGGGAAGACCACGGCCCCGGGTGGCTGCGTAGCTCCTCAGCGCCTCTCTGCCCTGCACGCCTCCGTGCCTCGCGGGGGGACATGCACCCGCAGGCAGCTCGCCCTGGATACTGATAAATGCTCGGACACAGGGAAACGGAACTGCCCCGGTTTCTCTTGCCCTTCTAGTGCTGCTACAAGGATGGAGTGGACGGAGTTCCCCTCACCTCGGGGGCCGTGGGAGTTTGAAGATTAAATGCTATCTCCCTTCTAGGACACTGCTCGTTTCGGTTGTGATTAAGACGTTTTCTTTCACTGCAAAAATCTATCGTGAAAAAAAAACAGGGGGGTGGTGGTGGTGGATGGGGCTTGAGGAAAGAGGCAGAGTGTCTGGAGGGCAGGAGGTGGAGAGTCCCTCTGGTAGGAGGCGGAGAAAGGGCTGGGGGTCTGGGTCAACCAGGCTGGGGTTCCCCTCCCAGGTATTGGAAAAGAAAGGGCTCTGGTTCCCCACTCCACCTTCACTGCCAGAGCCAATCCCAAGCGGCAGAGGTAGCAAGGAAGTGGTAGAGAGCCCCAGACCTGAGGACAGGTTAGTGTCCCTGGAGAGCCTCCCACCAGGCTTTCTGAACATTTATCAGGATCAGGTGAGACCCCCAAATCTAGGAGCATCCCAGTTGGGCAGGGTGAGAGGAGATGAAATGAAAGGGATTTCTCACCAACAAGGAAATGTGCTATTTCTTGTACATCTACGTTTGAGGATGAGTCACACTTTGCACACTGAGGTACAAGACATACTGATTCTCGTATTAGGAACATTCCTGCAGGATGAGTAGCTGAGGGAGCGAGGACTTCTTTAGGAACACTTCTTGAAGGAGATGGCACTTGAGAAGGGTCCTGAGGACTGGGAGGATTTTCACTGGTGGGGGATGAGGGTGGGTGGAGAGAACACTTGGCTAAATGGACATATTGATCTAAGCAAAGGCTTGGAGGTGGGAAACAACAGGGCAAGGGTGGGAAACTGGAAGAAATTTGAGGTGACAGTGCTTAGTGGATTTTGGAGAAGAGGTTAGAAAGTGGGCTGAGCCTATATGCCAAAGGCCTTATGCTCCAGACCCTGGGAAGCCAGCAGGAAAGTGGCAAGAGCCACTGTTTTGGAAAGGTAAGTGGGGCTGTGTGGAAGATGGGTTGGGATGGAGGAAAGGCAGGAGACCAGTCTCGCTGCCTCCTCCTGCCTGTTCTCCAGCACCCACCCACCCCCAGGCCTGATGGTGGCTGACTTTGCCTTGGGTGGCTCTGAGATGGAGTGCTTTTGCCATGTTCCATATTTGAGCTGATCATCAATCAATTCACTTTCAGTTACTGGCTAAAGTCTCCTGAAAGACCAATAGCAATCTCCCCTCTTGGCTCAACCCTGTGTGTGTCACATGTACAGTCATAGAGGAGACTGTTTTTGGAAGAGGAACAGAACTGGTTCTCTACAGAGGGAATGGAGGGGGCTGCTCATGGTGAAAATACACAGGTTAGGGAGGAGCCTTCTTTTCTTTCGCTGCAATAGTCTGGCAACTTGTCATCATAACTTGGCATTTGGGGGATACTTAAGCCATTCACTACTTATCCAGAGACCTTTCCTAAGCACCTTCTCTGGGTCAGGCGCTGTGCTAGGTGGAGATGGAGGATACAACTCTGGCTCTTGAGGAACTGAAGCCTGTGTGGGAGACAAATGTGTCAACAGAAAATTACAATTCATCTCCTGAAGAGTAAAATACGTCTCCTAGAGTAAAGATACATTTAGCATGAGGTGCTAGGAGGAGGAGGGTAAGGAGGCAATAGCTTATCATCCCTGGGCTCTGGGTGGTCAAAGAGGAGTCTTAGACACTAGCCATGGAGGCAGCTTGGACAGTACCCACATGGGGTTTGAGGGAAGACTCCAAAGATGCTGGGTCAAAGACAGGGGTGTCTAGTGTGTGGGCAAGAAGGGCGAGCTCCCTGAAGCACAGTCTTACCCACTATTCTTTTTTCATTGCTGCTGTAACGTTAGCACCAATGCAGTGGCTTAACACAAATGTATTATTTTACAGTTCTGCAGGCCAGAAGTCTGACATGTATCTCTCTGGGCTAAAGTCAAGGGGTCAGCAGGACTGCGTTCCTTTCTGGAGGCTCTAGGGGAAAATCCATTTCCTTGCCTTCTCCAGCTTCTAGAGGCTATCCAGAATCTTTGGTTCATGGCCCCTTCCCACTTTCAAAGCATCATTCCGATCTCTTCTGCCTCCTCTTCCACTTTTATGGATCCTGGTGATTACACTGGGCTCACTCAGATAATTCAGGATAATCTCCCGGTTTTAAGGTCAGCTGTTTAGCAACCCCAGTTCCATCTGGCACCCTTGCCATGTACTGCAACATAGCCACAGGTTCGCGGACACCTTCGTGAGGGCCGTTATGCTCCCTGCCACATCCACTCTTGATCAGGGTGAGGGCTAGGGCCGAAGAGGAGCACTGGGCAAAGCAGACGAACCGCCTTAGCCTTTGATAGTATGTGCTGGAATAACGGGAGGAAGGCCTTTTAAAATGAGGCAAGCGAACTGAACATCATAAAGAGTAATAGCAGGCAAGGAGCTTGTTGCAGGAGAAAGAGGATAGAGTAAGGCCAGAACTACCTCTGTATGTGGGGGTGGGAGTCAAAAGGAGGCGGTAAGGTGAGTGAGGAATGAGCCGGCGTGAACTGCTTATTTAAGGCTTCTACCTAGAGCCATGAGGGGAATGGTGGTGGTCTGGAAGGAGGGCTGTGGGGCAGGGCTCCAGAAGAAACACAGCCCCAGCTGCATCTCGGGCATACTCATGGAGGAAACATCTACCAGGGCTGGTCAGAAGCCAGAGGAACATTCTGGAAGTCACACCTCTGAGGCCTAAAGGAATGGGCGCTGACAGGAGGTCAGGAGGTCTGAATTCTAGTCCTGGTTTTTACCACCTTGAGCAAGTCATGGTCACACGTGGGCTTCAGTCCCTTCATCAGTGATGGAGGGGGGGGCGAGGCTGGATTGGCCACCAAGGCTCTGTCCAGTTCTGACATTCTAAATGGCAAAATATAAGCTTTCAAAGGGGCCTAGTGGCCCCGCTCATTTCCGGGCTCCTGTTGGCTTATGGGACATGGGTCATTGCGGCCCCCGGCCTGGGTACACACCAGGAGTGGGGGCTACGTGGCTGACATGGAAGGGTTCCTGACTCCCGGTTCCCATCAGTGCTTGTTCTGTAGAAAGAACGCCTCGGACTGTGCTGTGCTTCTGGACTCGAGCACTCAGAGCTGCCGGCTCTCTGTAACCCACCCAGCTCTGTCACGTGAGCCGTTGTCCCCAGCCAGATCACAGCTGTGAGGTGTGCGAGCTTTGACAGGGAGTCCACCTGGCCAAAAGGAGGAGAAACAGCTCCCCGCAGCCCCTTCACTGGGCTGCCCATCCTTGCATCCGTGGCCCTGGACTTTGTTCCTCCCAGGGGACAGGGCCTTGGGGCCCCTCATGCCTTCCCCTGAAGCCCTGGCACCAGTGCTGGGAACTGGCCTCTGAGGCCAAGTGCCAATGGGGGCTTCTGGACATGGGCGAGGAGGACAGAGACGAAGCCACCACTTCAGGAGAGAAGGGGAGCACTCAGGAGGTGAAAGGTGCTGAGTCCCAGGCCATGGCTCACTTGCGGGAGACGTGGGATGGAGTTTTACCACACACATTTATTTTAAATAAAAGTGAACACCTATGCAGGCTGGGTGGCCTGAGTGGGCAGGGGGCAGGGAGGCGGCGGATGGGAGGCCGATGTCCAGGGGCCCGGGCAGAGTCTGCGTGGTGTGAACCAAGCTGCAGGAGGGAGTCGCTGGGGGCCTCGGCGCTGGGGGCAGGCAAGCCCAGTACTGGGAGGGACCTCCATCCCTCGCGAGCCCCCTCCCTCTCCCTGCCCACCGGGGCCTACAGCACCCCCTCCCGTGTCACCCTCTCCTTTTCCTGACATCAGCCCTCCCCTCAGCCACCGGGAAGTCAAAAGACAAAATAAATAAGAGTTGGTGAGTCCTGGCCCAGCCCCAGGCACTGGGGAAGGGAAGCCAAGCCAGGCACACTGCCCCGGAGCCCACGCTGGCTCTGGCAAAAGGACAGGTAAAGTGCAAGGAAAATCCAGTAAGTAAAAATATACCAATGACTTTGTCAAATATACAGCTGCTGGCTGTCGGGGAGCAGGTGGCTGGCTGGGGGGCGGGGAGGGGTGGCAGCAGCCCCCTGGGAGGTGTTAGCCGACACAGCATGGAGACAACGGAAATAAATAGGGGTGGGGAGTGGGCCGGGGCCCAGGAGGACGGCGCTTCCGCCTGCTCCCCTGCCCCCGGCGCCCCAGCCCCGCCGGCCAGGCTCCCCCAGGCCTCGGCCCCACAAAGCACCCGGCCCGCCACTGGCTGGAAGGAAAGGATTATAATGTGGGGGGCGCGGGGAGGGGAGGCCAGGCCGGGAGGCGACAGGTCAGCCAGGGCCGGCGCCGCCCTCAGTACTCGTCCTGGTCCTCCTGCTGGTGTTCCTCAATTTCGTCGTCCTCGGGGGGTGCGAATCCTTCCTGGGGGGTGTGGGGGGGGCGGGGTGAGCCAGGCACTGGCTGAGGATATTGAGTCGTCTGGGGGCGCAGGAGCCAGGGGCCCCGAGTCCTTGTCCTATTTTCCCTGCGACTGCCCGACGTGTCCTCTGTCTCCTCAGGGGAGAAAGTTTCTCCAAGGTCCCTTCTGGTCCACCCACACGTCTGGTGGTCGTGAGGGGCCAGAATGGGGAGGGCTGGGGGGCTGGGGTCTTGGCGGGGGAGGGAGGGCTCACCTCGGTGGCATAGAGGATGCCGATGATGCCTGAGATGACAGGGCTGTTTTCACTTTCGTGCTCCTGGCAGATGAGCTCAATGTCACGGAGCTTGCTGAAGTAGAAGTCACGCTCCTTCTCCAGCCCATCCACTGTCAGCTTCAAGTCCAATAGCTGCTTGGGGAGAAGATGGCATTCAGGCCAGAGGTCTTGTCCCGGCTGACACCCCGGAGCTACTTCAGCCACCCCTGCCCACCCCTCTCACCTGCTGGTTGAGTTCAAGGATTTGGGCATCAGTCTCGTGGCCGCCATTTCGGGCTGATGGGGGATTCTTCCGGAGGATGCAGGGTGGGGCCACGTTGCTCAGCCGGCCAGAGGTCTGCATATTTTTGGGGCCTGTGGGGGACGTCCTCTGAGGAACTGCCCAGAGGAGGAGAGTCGGATGAGGCCACAGGTGCCCAGGCTCCCCTGGCATGAGCACGAGGCAGCCCAGTGCGCGGCTGCGGGCAGGCCCAGGTCAAAGGCAGGCGTGCTGGCCCCTTTCCCCCACTCGGGAGGGGCGTCGTGACCAAGCCTCGGCCACACGGGACACTACAGCAGCGAGGCAGCCCTCTTAGGCAAGCCTGGGAGAGCAGGGACCAGAAGGGACTAGCAGAAGGCGTGAGAAGGGAAGGGAACAGAACTGGCCCGTGCGTGAGGAAATTGGGATAGCAAACCTGGGGAAGTGGGGATGAGGGGGGGGGCTCTCTCGTGCTGATAGCTGGAGGCCGAGGAGAAGCAGCTGAGGCAGGGTCTTGCGTCAGGCTGTCCCTGGGTCTCTTCTACCATAAGCCCCAGCCCCAAGCCACCCTCTCTGTGTGTGGCCTCAGAGTCTCAGGACTAGAGGACACTCAGAAAGGCCTGGCCGAGGGCCGAGGCAGCCAGGAGGAGCCGCTCCCCACCCCAGGCCTCAGGAGGGGCTCTGCCGCCCTCTGCTGATCAGGTCTCTGGCAGGGCCCTGGGGCCCCTCCGCAGCCCAGCATGCTGTGGCTCCGTTTCCTGGCCACTGCTCCCTAGGCAGAGCTGGCTGCTTCTAATGCAAAGCAAGCAGGTGAGTGGGGGCAGGCCCAGGCGGGGCAGCAGCGCAGACAGAGGAGACAGCTCTGCTATGACGGGTTCAGATGCGGGCTGGGGCTGCTCCTCTCCCTCCCACCCAGCCCTGCTATCCCCCAGAGGCCCTGGGCCTTCTTTCCCTTCTCCTCTGGAACCCAGACAAAGCCTCATTACAAGAGCCTCATCACTTGAAGGCTTAGGGCCGAGGGCCTTTGGAATGGAGGGAGACAGGATCGAGCCTGGCCAACTCCCGCCCCTGGCGTCCAGTGGGCGGGGGCACGAAGGGGCTGTAGTGCTGGCACCAGGACTTCGGCTGGACACACCTGGACAGAGGAACCATGCTTCCTGGCTGCCCCATCATCCTGGGGCAAGCAAGTTAGCGCAGGCTACGTCCTACTGCCAGCTGCCACCATGGCTGCTGCTGGTGGCTCTCCTCTGGGAGCGTTTTGGAACGTCTCACCCCCTCCTGTGCTTCCCCCTGGTCTAAGTGGGCAGCAGGCGGCGTCATCTGAACTCCGTGATAACAGTCTCTCCAGGCTGGCAGGGCCAGGCCGGGGGGCCCAGGGGGCACTCCTGGCTGCAGAGCCCTGCCGGCCCGGCCTCCCCCATGCCCTCCCCCAGCTAGGGCACGTTACCTGCTGTGCCAATGAGTTTCTTGGATTTGTTGAAGATCTGATCACCTGGGTTAGGAGGTGGCGCTACGTCCTGGCCCTGCCGCGCCAGCAGAGGGTTGTAATCCTTTCCATCATAGTTTGCGTCAAAGAATTTCTTAAACCACTGAATAAACTCAAAATTATCTTGGAATTTTCCTTTCACTAATTTCTCTACAGGAATTATCTGAAACAGACCACACAAGCAGAGCACTTTAACCGCCGGTTGTTGCCAGGCAGCCTTCCTCCAAGAGAGGCCACTGCTCTCAGGAAAGCCAGCCCCTGGGCTGCAGCATCCTCCAGCTTCTCCACCTGGCTCCCCTCCCATGGCACTGGAGCGGATGGGTAGGCTGGCAGGGGTCCTGGACCCAGAAGCATCCCCTTCCTACAGGCACAGGAAGAGCATGTGGGGACGTGTCTCTTGGGTCTGCTGCCTGCACATGGGGTGGGGGCTGCTGGGACTTAGGGTCCTGGGGCCATCTAGGCAGCAGAGTGAGCAAAGAGACTTCTTGAGCCCTACACAACTCAACAGGCGCAGTGTATAGAACCTCTGTTTCGGGATGGGTAGGGTCCAGGAGGAGGAAGGGAAAGGAACGTCGTCAGGATGAGATGTCGAGGGTTGTGGGGTTTTCCACTGTGCCTTGAGCTGGGGAACATTCCTTCTGGAGAGCCAGGGGGTGGAGAGAGGTGCCGGAAGGGCCCCAGCAGCCCCGGTTGATGGGGCGTCTTCTTCCCCAGGGTCACAGCAACTCAGGCCCGTCCCCCGCTCCCGGCCCCGCGCGCAGGCACCTACTTTGTCAACACCCATCTTCTTAAATGCTGCTTGTAGCACCTTGAAGTTGTGGATGTACTCATGCTCCAGCTTGGCCTGGAACTTCACCTTCCTCAAGTGCACGCAGCCAGGGAAGAGCATGTCCATGAACTGGCAGTAGGCAGCCCCTGCGGGGCAGCAGGGCCGCTGTCCCTCCACCTGGCCTGCTCTCTTCCGCTTCCAGGCCCTCTCCTGCCCTCCTCCCCCAAACCCGCTCTCCTCCTCTCCCGTCTTGTCCTACTTTCAGAACAGCCCCGGCCGGCCTCCCCCTAGCTTTCCAAGACTAAGAGCAATTAGCATTTTATCGATGCATATTATACTAAATACTTCTTATATGTAACTTATCTTAATACTAACAGTAACCCTAGTTAGACAGGTATTGTTATCTCCATTTGACGAGGGGAAATCAGACCTAGAGTGGGGTTCTGGGGTTCCGCTACAAGGAGAGCTGAGCTGTGGACCCAGGGGGGCCCAGACGGGACCCCGTGCTTTCAACCTCTGGCTCTCCGGCCTCTCCTGGCTCTCAGTACCCCACGACTCCTCCCCTCCTGCACCCCTTCTTGGAGCCTCTCCTGATGGTCGATTTTTATTGCTTTCTTTTTTTTTTTTTTTTTTAAGATTTTATTTATTTATTCATTTATCCCCCCCTTGCTGCTTGTGCTCGCTGGGTCAGCTAACTACACCGTGCGGGTGGGCCCGCCTTCACCAGGAGGCCCCGGGAACCGAACCCGGGGCCTCCCACATGGCAAACGGGAGCCCCACTGATTGAGCCACAGCCGCTTCCCTTTATTGCTTTCTTTCCACAGAGACTCGTGTCCTTTCTGCAACTCCAAGCAGGTTGATTAGTTTGTGGCTCTGCAGTAACCCGCCTTAATCCAAAGCACCTGCTGTGGCTGCTCTGCCTGCCCTCCTTCCCGTCCCATTCCGTCCCCCCAGCAGGGCGCACCCCCCCTCTCCCGGCCTCCTACCTGAACAGAGCTGCTCTATCTTGGTGTAGTTGAGGTGTAGGGAGTCATTGACCCACGCAAGCATATCATGGCGACTCAGATTTTCACTGGTCACAGATGTGGAGTACACATTGACGGCCATGCCCCAGCTGCAGGGAAAGAGAGCAGTGAGTACCACCGGGGCCTCCTGCAGAGAAAGAGCCCAACGATAAGGAAATGGGAAGCACTGTCCACCAAGTCAGCCTTGCAGTTGGCCTCTTGGAGAAGGGATAATTTTTCATTCTTAGACATTTAATGAGTGACTACTATATGCTAGACGTGAGTTAGTAAGATATGGTCTCAGCCTGCAAATAGATCCCTGCAGTCTGGAGTGACAGAGAGGACTAGAAGCACGTGCCAAGGTCAGGGAGGGCACAGGAGGGGAGTGATTTGTTCAGCTTGGAGGGGTCAGCAAAGGCTTCAGAGCAGAGGTGTAGGAGCCTGAAAGGAATAGGAATTCTCCACACAAAGGGCATTACATGGACAAAGGCACGGCTTATTCTGGAAACCATGAGTTGTTCAACAGGCCCAGAGAGCAGGTTTTTGTGTTGATGCCTGGTGCAGTGAGGTTGGTGGGACAGATCACGGAGGGCTCTGTGTACCATGAGGAGGCTTCTGACCTTCTGTTTAGACAGTGGGAAGCCATGAGAGGATTTTGAGCAGATGGTAACAGGATTAGATTTGTGTTTTAGAAAGGGGGCTCACCTTGGCTTCTCCTCTGACATCAGACCCCAAATTCCCATGGCCTGCTGGCTGACCCACAGGCACCTAAACCCCACTTGTCTAGAACCTTCCCTTAGAGTCCATTTCTTCCCCTGTATCCCTTATCCCATGAATGGCACCTGCAGGGTCATCATCAAAGTCTACTCTCCCTCCTCCTCACCAAGTCCCATGACGCCACCTCAACCTGCCCTGCCCTTTCCCCTCTCCTGGAGCCGTCGGGGTTGACACAGACGTCGTCTCTAGCCAAGGTGAGCAGGAGCCTCCTCAAAGGCGTCCAGCCTCCAGCCCCTTCCCCCATCCACCTGAGACGGATGTGATAGGATCTACCTAAAATCAGCTCTGGCCACACCATGCCCCAGTTTAAAGCTCTTTCAATCAGTGATCATCAATGAGCTGCCCATTGGCCGCACTGGCCTTGCAGACCTGAACTGGTTAGCACTCAGTGCTTCACGGTGTTGGAAACATTTTTGAATCAGTGTCCGAGATTTTAGTGTGAGGTGTGTGGCAGGTTGAATATGTACCCCAGAAAAAAACCACGTTCCTAATCTTAATCCCATTTTGGTGGGTGTGAAGTCACTGTAAGTAGGACCATCTGAAGATGGTATTTCTAGTTAAGTGTGGCCAATTGAATCAGGATGGGTCGTAATCCTATCATAGGAGGGCTTACGGAGAGGAAGGAGGAGCTAGAAATCTGAAGCCAATGGGACCCAGGAGAGAAAGCAGAGGCCGTGGCCATGTGCTGGGAAAGCCAAGACCCAAGGACTGTGGCCCAGCCAGAACGCCACCGACCCGGGAGGAAGCAAGCCTCCTAGCCTCTGAAAGTGCGAGGCGATGCGTTCCCATCGTTTAAGCCATTGTGCGGTAGTTGTCACAGTGGCTCTGGAAAACTACGAAAGGATGTTTCATATGAACAATTTGGGGTTTCTGGCTTCCCGGGGCAAGCCCGGGCCGACGGTCCTGCATGGCAGCTAAGGGCTGGACCTGGCCAGCAGGGGTGTGCTTCTCCTGCCCCGTCCGCTCCATCCCCACGCTGAGGCCGTTTATGGCACTGTTAGGAGAAGAGGGAAATAGTTCTCGAAACTAGGTCTTTATCAGAAATGGAGAGACAGCAGGCCAAAAGCACGGTGTATTTCAACAATTGTGAGAGTGCATATTTCTTTCTGGAAGTGAAGAATATTTCTCTAGGTTTAATATGCAAAGTCTCTCTTGCACGGGAAGAATACACCCAGCCCACCTCCCTGTCCCCTGCAGGCGTCTGCGTTATAATGCCACCTCTCCCCTCCATTATTAACTCCTAAAAGGCCCTCCATGTTTTGAGCCCCACCTCTCCAGCCTCATCTTCCACTTTGCTCCTAGCTTTAGGAGCCACTCCCCACTCACCCTGTGTCTGGAATGCACCCCCACGCTAAGGACTACTCATGCTCTACTCCAAGTGGCTCTCCAAGGAGTCCCCAGCAGTACTGGTGCTATGTGGGCATCAGCTTGTTAGGAATTCAAACTCTTGGGCCCTCCTCCAGACCAACTCAATCAGAATCTGCCTTTTAAACAGGATGCCCAGGGTGATGGTTAAGTTCACGTGTTCACTTGGCTAGGTGATGGTGTCCAGTTGTTTGGCTGAGCAAGCACTGGCCTGATTGATACTGTGAGGGTATTTTATGGATTAAATAATCAGTAAGTTGATTCAGCACTTACTACAGCTGATTGCATCTACCATCAACAAAGCAGACTGCCTTCAGCAATGAGAGAAGTCTCATCCAATCAGCTGCAGGCCTTAAAGGGAGACCTGAGGGTTACAGCAGTCAGAAAGATTTTCTATCTCTACTTCAGCCAGCCTGTTTCTCCTGGGGAATTCATCGAAACCATCGGATTTCCCAATCTGTGGCCTGCCCTATAGAAGGAGGACTTGTCAGTCCCCACGGTTGTGTGAGCCAACCCCTGTAACAAATCTCTTAATATCTACATACACACATGCATATATTTGGGTTCTGTTTCTTTGCTGAACTCTGATACAGTTTTTGGTATGGGAAAGTGGGAACAGCTTTGGAATTGGGTAGTAGGTAGAGGGTGGAAGAATTGTAGGCGCTTGCTGATGCCTCGATTTTGGACCTCTCCTAGTCTCAAAGCTGTAAGCCAATAAATTTCCTTTTCTTAAGCTAACCGATTGTATGGTATTTGTTTTAGCAGCTGAGAAACTAAACCACCAGGATAATTTGCAGTAAAGTTGGAGAAGCATTGCTTTAGAGAGGATGCACAAGGCAGCACCTGCTCTTCCAGGAAAGTCTCTGCTCCCCTCAGCCTCCCCCAGCCCCAAATACATAATGGACCCTCGTTACGCGTTCTTTTAATGTAAATATTTTTGAAGAAAAAAATGGAGAGAAACCCCTTATTCCTATTCCTCCCTCATTTTGAAATCTTGTCTTCCATTTCCCGGGGAAAGGGAGGCCAGGGCCAAAAAGTCAAGAGGAAAACAATTGTGGGAGCGGATGTAGCACGAGGGATTGAGCGCCTGCTTCCCATGTACGAGGTCCTGGATTCAATCCCTGGTACCTTCTTAAAATATTATAACTCTTGTCTTGGGAATGTCTAAGGACTCGGCAATTTTGGAGCTTTTCAAAACTTTGCACTTCAGTCTTCTCTCACACAACGGCTTTGGGCCTGCTGCCCTTGCACTCACCACTTGACCTTTCCTCGGTTCAGCGCCGGCACCCCCCCCCCATCCCCTGTCAGTGAGCCCCTGGAAGCCAGGGGTCGTGTTTCCAGGGTCTGTCACAGGCAAGGGATTCAGTAAATTTGCCAGACGATTGAGTGACGCCTCCTCACGTCCTCTCCTCTGCCTGAATTCTCTCTCATCACCTTCTGGCCTGGACCCTCCCTGCTCAGCCTTTAGGACTTGTGTTCTCCAGGAGACTTTCTCCGAACCCCTCTGCAGGGAGACGCACCCCTCCTCTGTTTCTACAGCACCCTGAGCATACCTCAAAGCATGGCATTTATCACATTATATCAAAGTCATTTCTCTATCTGTCCCTTCCTCCTAAACTTCTTCGAGGGCCAGGCCCTGTTTCATTCATTTTGGGGTTCCAGACAATTCTCAGTGCGTTTGCCTCTGGAGTGGAACTGCAGAGGCTGGAGAGTTAGGAGAGTGTTTCCGTGTTTCCAGAAGATTCACCTAAAGGAGCATCAGTCGGGGTGGAAAGAGTGGATGGCAGACCAGGTAGGGCCAGGGAAGGTTCATTTCATTATTTTATTTTATTTTTTAAAGATTTATTTATTTACTTTATCCATTTTAAACTCCCCCTTCCCCATTTGCTGTTTTGTGTCCATTTGCTGGGCAATTCTCTGTATCTGTTTCCTGCCATCTCTTCTCATCCTCCTCCTCCTCCAGTCTTCACCAGGATTCGATCCTGGAGACCTCCGATGTAGGAGAGAGGTGTTCTGCCACCTGCGCCACCTCCGTTCCTGGCTTTTGGAGCTTTCGGAGCATCTCGTCGTCTCTCCCCCGCGTCTCTCTCCTGTTATGTCTCATCTTGCTGCATGGCTCCCAGGGCCTGGCGGCTCACTGGCACACAGAGCCTGGCAGCCCATGCGCCTTCTATGTATATATATATTTTATTTTACCAGGAGGTCCCGGGGATTGAACCCAGGTCCCTCCATATGGCAGACGGACGCCCAACCAATTGAGCCACATCCGCCCCCTTCACTTCATTTTAATGAGCATGTATTTTTTAGGTACTGTGCGAAATAGCAAAGTTATGCCCCTGGTTCTCAAGGAGTTTATAGTCTTGCTGGGGAGACAGACACATGAGAACAGTGCATCAAATGCCCAGAAATGGAATGAAAACAGTGCGTGCTATTTAGGAAGCCAGGATGGACGGAGCCAGCAGAGCTAGAGATGGCTCTGAACGGCCCCAAAGGATGCGTGGTCAGACCCTGCCAGGCCCCTGGAGGCCTGCAGAGGGGCCTGCCGGGAACTGGCTGCAAAGGGCATGAGCTATTCTGGTAACGGGCAGAATCCTGCCGGGAGCCTTCCACAGGCCAGAGCCTCGCCTATCGCGGGGGCCTCGGGCCATGCTGCTTCTAGGTCCCTGGGTCATCAGGGGTCTGGGCCAGCTTTGGGTCAGCTCTGCTAAGGCTCAGAGTGTCTGGGCTTGTCAGGGGTGGTTCTGGGAGGTGTAGGATGGTCTTAGGTTGGCCCTGGGAGTTCCTGAGCCACTTTAGGGATTTTGTTCTGTTTGACGAGTGTGAATTTCAAGGGCTCATTATTGGAGAAAGAAAAGCAGAGGTGGTGGTCCTAGTTAAATTAGTCCTCCAGTTTTTTTTTTTAAAAACTGAAGTCCAGTGTCTTCCACGCTGTAGGCAGCCTGCCTGCGGCGCCACAGGACGGGCCCGCTGCCGGTTGCAGCTGACAGAAGTGGTCATGCCAAGGCTGGGCATGCACTCCAGAGGAGACTTTCCAGAACAGCTGTGGAGAGCCTGATTTACTGCCCCGGGAGATCGTGGTGCAGAGCCAGGTGTGAGACCCACAGCCCTCACCTGATGCACATGCACAGCTGCGAGCTTCTGGTCCCTGTGGTGATGGCACAGGCTGGGGTGTCCTGCCACCTGCCTGAGGGGGACACTGTTAGCCATCTTCCTCTCTGGTGCTAGGAAAAGCCTCCAGCTTCTCTTCCAGACACAGCTAAAGACCTTGCTAGCAGGACTCCACGAGTCACCGAGAGCTTTGTAGGGACTTGAGAAATGCCCCAGGTCTTCTTAGCTTGGCCTAAGAATTCCTAGTTCTGTCAGTACCTGATGGAAGGACATTTTCCACACCTTTAAGCAGCCTGAATCTAGAGTCCCAAAGGTGGCAACAATGTCTGTAAGAAGAAGTTGGGGGAAAAAAGGCTCCTTTCAGAGCCCAGCAACCACACTGTCACCCCTTATGCGGAATTCGAGGATGTGGGTGGGGGCAGGCAGCTAACCCTCGGGACAGAGCCTTTGTCTCCACGGGGCACTGGTCAGGGTCTTTCGGCCGGTGGTACTCTCTGCCCTGGCTGGGGTCCATTTTGGCTCAAGAGGACTCTTCCAAGGCACCCAGGGGTCTATGCAAGGACTCTCTGCCACACTTGCTACAAGGTCACGGAGAACCCAGTCTCCCAGTTTCCTTATGACTCGCCATCATAGGGAGGGCAGGATGTCCTTTTCATTGTCCTCTCCTGGATTTGTCCTGAATAGTACTAAACTATGGCCAGCAGGTGGCACCCAGGTCCTGAGCTGAGACTCTTTGAAATGCGCTCCCCCCCATCCCAAGCCCACACTCTCCCTTAGCTCAAGGCAGAAAAGGGAGAGCCCCTAACCTTGAGCTGGTGCTCAAAGAGGAAGCCTGGTTTGCTCAACAGCGTGTGATGTCAGGAAGGGGGTTGAGTGGAGGGCTTATTGCTGACCCAGATGTCCCCCAAGAGCTGGACTGGCTGGAATGGCCTGGAACACTGGGTCTGCGCTGAGATTCTGAACTTATGTAAACCAATTTCTCTATCCCCTAAAACCACAAGTTTAAGGGAATATCATCAATTGGTCCAGCTTCTGATGGCCTTTTGACTGGGGGTGACCCAGGCCTGGACTCAGACCAGACTAGCTTTTGGGGACATGGGGACGGTCGGGAGAAGCAGCCCCTGGTTGGGGTGTGGCATGTCCCCCTCCAGTCAGCAGGGAAGGAAGTGGCCTTGGGAAAAGCCTGCTCTGCAGGGCCCTGAGTCGTTGAGTCTGGAGTCGTGGGGGTGGAGGGGGAATAAGTTGAGGAGGTTTAATCTTGTGATTTTGCCGATTCATTTCCTATGCTGGGCCCCATAAAGTTCATGATGTATTCAGCAGCAACGGGACAGGTGGTTACAGCTCTCATGTGAGGTGGAGCTGCCAGCCATTCTGCAGGCTGAGGGCCCGAGAAATGGTCATCAGGACCAAGCCACAGCGGGGAGCCGATGGAGCTCAAACGGCTGAGCATTGGCTTCCCACATACGAGGTCCTCAGAAACAACACTCACACACAAAACAATACAGAACCACCAAACCACAGGATCCCCTGGTCAGAAGAGCTTCTAGAGACCATCTGGTTCCTTCCCAGACACCCAGGACCGACTGCCCTTAGATCTAAGCCCTTATATTCCAGTAAATCTGCATAACTCTGAAAGCTCCCATTTTAATATTTAACAGGTCAAGAAGTTACACTTTATCTACCAGCTTACATCTAATTTTAGCTTTTTATTATTATTATTATTTTCTTAGGGAAGTTGTGGGTTTACAGAACAATCATGCATAAAATACAGGATTCCCACATACCACTCTATTATTAACACCTGCACTGGTCTGGTACATTTGTTACAAAAGATGAAAGCACATTTTTTAAATTAACTTCGGTCCATGGTTTAACTTAGGGTTCACTGTCAGTGTGGCGCAGCTCCATGGATTAATATTATTATTATTTTAATCTTCAATGGAAAGAAACGAACTTCTACAAATATGTCTTGAAGATAACCTGGAGGCCTCCAGTCTTCTCCATTCCCTAGGGTAACCTCTACTCCAAGCTCAGCCCTGCTCTGGCTGTTCCCTGGAAGCCCTGACCAGGACCCCTGCCGTCCCCAGGTTGCACCCCCATCCCAGCATGGCTAGGAAAGACTCGCCAGGTCTTCCTCTCCTGCAGGGGGTGGTGGGCATGCCTCCAGCAAGCTCCAAAAAGGCAGTGTGTTAAAAATACCAGATCTCCAGCTGGACCACGTGGGTTCAAATCCTGGCTCTACCACTTCCTAGCTGCTCGACTTTAGGCCTCAGTTTCTGCATCTATAAAATGGGGACAGTAATAGTCCCCCCACCTCACAGAGCTGGGATGAGGATTAAGTGAGCCAGGTATACAAAACACTGAGCCCAGAGCCTGGCATGCAGTAAGAATTTGGTCAGGGTTACTGGCATTACTGGGGCAGACAGGCCAAATCCACGGACATTTGGGAAGTGGGTGCCCAACATACTTCCTGCCTCAGGTCTCCAAGACCATGGAATGGCCAGCCCAGAAGCGAGACAGACTAAGAACGGTGCTTTTTTCCTACCCCTTCTGCTTGGGGAAAGCCATCTGGGCTTTCTGAAGCTGGGCCTCTGGCCACAACCCCTCCCCAAGTCTAGATTTCCCATATATTGTGTTTAGTAGATGCCATCCTACCGGACAGGAAAACTGGAACCGACGCCGGAGGAGAGAGAACCCCGCGGAGCCTGCCAAACGTCTCCCGCTCCTGATATGGGGCTATGCCCATTGTCACTGGGCTACCCCTTCCTGTACAGGCCCAGGGGGGCTGAAGTCACCTGTTTGGAAAATCTGAAAAATTGCTACCCCTCGCCCCCTTGGGTCACACATCCAGGTGATTCTGGGGTTGCATGGAGGCAGTATATGCAGGAGGGATGAAGGGTTCTGAGCCGCTGGAGGAGCCCTGGCGGCGGGTCACAAAGCCCTGCAGACCCAGCCAATCACCTTCTTCTATGGCTGAGCAGGACTGACCACTAGAGAGCCTCAGCCCCTCGAAGCCGAGTGAGACCGAGGTACAGATGGGCAGGTAGGATAGTGGCAGGGCTGGCCAGGGGCCCGGCACGCGCCCACTCCGGCAGATCCAGGATGGGGAGCCAGATGGTGGTTGGTCCAGGTAGGGACTGGGGCTTCTCCAGGATTCTCACCACACTCTGGGGTCGCCCAGCTCTTCTCTGAGACCCTGAGCCCTGCTAAGGTTCCAGCCCCTGGAGTCCTGGAAATGTCCTGTGAAGCGATCCGAGCTCTTAGAGAGCGATGTGCTCAAACCCCTTGCAGCTGCTGTCCAGGGGGAGCCTTCAGGGGTCCTGACCGGAATGATCTCTCTGGCCACCACACAAAGGTTCATGGGAACCCAGGAGCGGAACAAACAGAACTCCTTCTCGCTTGCCAAAATGACTCCGTTTCAGTAGGGTCCCCCCAGGTGGGGAGACAGAAAGGCAAACCTTGCTAAAGGTGCTTCCCTGGTGATCTTTAAGTTCCTCGCATGCTGGCTTTTGAAGTCAATAAACTTCAGCTGAGCCACCCATCAAAGGCTACAGGAGCACAGCCCTGGGAAGCCGTGTCGTGTGGTAAAGAGGATTTGCAGCAGAAGCCGAGCTTCCCCGTGTGAAGGGTCAGAGTGATGAGAGAATTGAGTCTGGGGTGTTACGAGAAAGAACCAAAGGCTCATCACCGCCCTCTCTGGGGTCTGAGCAGCCAGAGAGCCCTGGGCATATTTGCCTCCGAGCTTCTGTCCAACGGTGACGGGGGCCCTGGGTAGGGAGGGGTGGACCACCGTGGAGGGAGCCAGGACAGGCTCGGCCCCTGGTCCTCTGCCGCCTGATCTTCTTCACCCGCAGGCAGAGAGTGAGCGTGCGGCTTCTGGAGCTTTGGTGTCCATTTCTTTCTTCGATTGGCACTGGCTCAGAATGGAGTGGATGGGAGAGGTAAACCAGGGCACAGGCTCGCTGAGCATGGGTGGGCTGAGAAAGGGCAGTTTTCTGGTTTCCATTTCTTGTTGGGTGGCCCTGGGAGGAGCTGCTGGGAAGGGAGCACGGACGCTCGCCGCGCTCCAGCCACACACCACCAGAGGCGGCATGGAGCCTGACACTCAGCAAGGGGTTTATAAGCTATCTTCCTCTGATGCCAGTGAAAAAGAGAACCTATAACACGGTGCTGCCAGACCTCCTCAGCGCCGGGCGCCGGAGAGGGGACACTGATGACCTGGCGGGAGGACTCCCAGGGCAGCACCCACCCTGGGTCCTGCTGGACGGGCACCCACTGGGGGAGGAAGCACCCCCTTGGCTCTGCGCCCGGCCTGCTGTAGGGGTGCATGGCTGGCTCACCTGCAGCCGGCCTGAGGACAGAGAGGGAAAGGGGACTGCTGGGAAGAGGACATCCACGCTTGCAGCAGCACCAGGGGAGGGCCTGATGTTCGCTTAATGGCCCTTCAGGCACCAAGAGCATGTCTGTGCCTCTGGGGACACATACAAAACTCTGCTTCTTCACAGTGGTGCGCTCGCACCCTTCTCGGGGAAGCGCTCTGAAATGCCTGGATTCCGTCGACTTCCCCTGGCCCCAGGCTCAGCTCTTTCTCTGCTCCCATCCTTCTTCCCACCCCACGTCCAGGTTCCTCCCAGAATCCCTCCAGTTTTATTTCCTTGTCCATTTTGCCAGAGCACATGCTCATTTATCCTGTAACCTTTCCACCAGGTTGTCTACCCTGAACATGGCCAGAACCATTTCATCCTCTGTCCTCTACAGTAAACTGTCATCCTTTACGCCCCCAAGATGTTACCCTACCTGCCTAGCAGGACTAACCCTAGGGAAGACAAAGTCAGCCCCCACCCAGTGTGGAGCATTGGAGGCGACCAGAAGGCTTGCCTGCTTTCAGACAGCTTCTCTCCTGGCCTGCCATGGTGCCTGGAATTCCAACTGTGAATGCCACTCTTGCGGATTCCAGCATCTGTCTCCAAAAAGCCTTGGGTATCATCTCAGTTTTGCACATGAAGAAATGAAGATTCAGGGTTCAAGTGACTTGCTCCAGCTCCAGCGGTGCCAGGCCAGAGCGTGAACTAGACCACCTGGGCCCAGAGCCCGCGCTGTCCCATACCACCATGCTAGGGCAGGGCCAGCGATTCGAGTTTGCACAGCTCTAGTGCGTGACAACCGGCTCTGCTCTAGCCCCCGGAGCATTTGGTAGGAGAAGGGAGAGGAAATTTGAGATGTCCTTCTTTATATGTCCCTTTCCAAGCTACGGCAACACTACCTTCTTCTCGGTCAGCGGTATGTGCTGACCACTGGCGCCACGTGCTGCATCCTCCAGGGTCATTTTCAAAGGCATCAGCCCTGTCTGTAAGGAGCCTTTGTTTGGTTGAAGAAATAAGAGTAATTCATAAAACAGGGGACCTCACAAACCAGAATATATCACGTGCTACATAGCAAAAGGACATCTGGCTTTTCCGTGCTCTAGGAGGGCATACAGGACGAGTGGGGACTCGGCAGTTAGGAGGTTTCTGGAGGAAGGTCACCTAGTTTGGGCCTTCAAAGATAGGAGGATGTCAGAAAGCAGTGAAGAGAAAGTGGGGAACCTGGACATGGGAAACGTGGATTATTATTTTTTTAAATGAGCATAAGATCCTGGAGGAATGCTGGGGCTGCAGTCAAAAGAGAGGAGGTGGGGAGAGGTGGGTGGTGTCTCAGGAGCCAAGAGAGGGCCAGTTTCAAGGAGGAGGTCACCTGCCCTGTTTAATGAAGCTGCCACACCGCAGATGGAGAAATGGTCATTAGATTGTGCAGGAAGAAACGCCGAGATGCTGAGTCATTTTATTGGAGTGTGGGGACAGAAGCTAGGCCTGCTGACAATTTGGGAGTCCCAGATCATTTGCCCATGAGGACGCTGAGGAGTTTGTCACTGAAGTCATCTGAGTCTGCTACAGCACTGCTAGCAGACTAGTCAGTGATGGCTTGCAGGCTGGAGAACACCTTGCTTCTATCAGTAAAACCTTGAAGCGAAATTCAGGTTAAACATGAGCTTCTGCTCTTCATGGTCACATCCCACTCAGCCTCCTTTAGAATCCATGTCCTACTCTTTTTTTTTTTCATGTCCTACTCAAGTTTCACATCTTATTTGTCCCAGGAGGCTCCTTAGTGCAACCTTACAAGCTTTCTAAAGCTACTTTTACAACATGGTATCATGAGTAACAAAGAAAGAATGGGCAAAAATTTAAATAAAGTCTTAACTACGCTGAATGTTTGGAAAACGTTTTAAATATTAATTCACTTCTCTGGTTAACTGTAGTTAATCAGAACCCCTTTTGATCTTTAGTTTTGTTGAAAATTACTGCACTGACGAAGGCTGGGAAGAATAAAAAAAATTGATTAGTAAGGACTTTGCTGAACTTTCTATGCACTTGCTTGCTTATCTCCATTTATGGGATCCCAGCGGTGTGGCAGACAGGAGGGTGACATGTTGCACTACCATGCCAGCTGCAGGAACAGCACGCGGCTGGAGCAGCTCTGCCTCCGGGTGGGGGAAGGCTTCCTGGAGGAAGCATCATTTGAGTTGGGCTTTGAAGAAGCAGCTCAGTAAGCAAATAAGCGTTGAGAAGAAAGGAGAACGTATGGGGAGAAAGGAGAGGATTGCAAATACTTTGCCCCAGAAGACTTGTGGGGGGCAGGACATGTGTTTGTAAAAGTAGACAGAAGCCATATTCCCAGAGCTCTGCATGCACGGCTAAGGACTGATGTTATCCTGGGGGAAATTCACCAAGGGATTTTTTTTTTTTCCATGTATATATCTGTAACAATACAAAGTATTTATAATAGTCTATAGTTAAAATAGCTAAGCATAATTTCCAAATGAATGAATGAAATTATAGTGCTTAGAAACCTCATTAAATTTATAATTCTTCAGGGGCTTTCTTTTATGTTTTCAATGTAAAAACTGAAGATTCCTAAATGCTGCTGCAGATATGTGTCCCCCCACCGATTTTTGGTAAACTTTTAATTTTGAAACAGTTTCAGCCTCAACGATTGCAAAATAGAACAGGGTTCCCATGTGTCCTCCTCCAGCTTCCCCCAATAACAACATCTTACATACCAATGATCAAAGCCAGAAAATTGACATTGGCTCACACTACTAGCTAACCTACAGATTTATTTGGACTGAGTCAGCTTTTATATGCACTCTTTTTCTTTTGTCATATAGTTCTATGGAATTTTTATCACATATATTGATTCATGTAACCACAACCCTACCAGGACACAGAACTGTCTGGCCCCTCAAAGAGACTCTTCATAGTCACACCCACCCCCCAACTCTATCCCCCAGAAACCACAGATCTGTTCTCCACCACCACACTTTTGTCATTTTGAGAATGTTATATAAATGGAATTATACAGTAACCTTTTGAAATAGGCTTTTTATCCCCCTTAGCATAATGTCTTTGAGATGCTTCCAAGTTACTGCGAGGAGCAATGGTTTTGTTCTTTTTTATTGCTGAGTAGTATTCCTAACCATGGCACTTGTAGGCCACATTGATGCACCATGGTTTGTTTATCCTTTCACCCACTGAAGGACATTTTGGTTGTTTCTAGTTTTGGGCGATTTCATATAGAGCTGCTATGGATATTTGTACACAGGTTTCTGTGTGAATATAAGTTTCCATTTCTCAAGGATAAAAACACAGGAGGGCAGCTGCTGGGCCATATGGTAAGTGTGTGTTGCTTTGTAAGAAATTGCCCAGCCAGCAACGTCTGAGGAATCCAGATGCTTTGTGGCCTCAACAGCCCTTAGCGTTGTCCAGAATTTTTATCTGAGCCATTCTGAGAAGTGTGTAGTGGTATCTCATTGTGGCTTTAATCTGTATTTCCCTGATGTCTTCTGCCCATTTCCTAACCGGATTGTTTTCTTCCTGTTGAGTGTAGGGAGTTCTTGATGTGTTCTGGGCTGGGGCGGGGGAGCTGCAATGTTAAATAGGGATGCCAGGGAAGGCATCACAGAGAACATGACATCTAAAGGTCAAGATTCTGATGGAAGTGAGGGAGCCAGCAAAGTGAGTATATGGGGGAAGCATATTTAGGGAGAAGGAACCACAAGTACAAAGGCCCTGGAGTAGGAGCTTGGTGCATTTCAAGAGCAGCAAGACCAAAGTGAGTGAGGGGAGGAGAGTCAGAAATTAAGCCAGGGAGCTGAGAACTGAAAGCAGCTACCCCCACACAGCTTCCTGTCTACACCAGGGGTTGGCCAACTTTTTGCTAATATTTCCAGATAGTAAATATTTTCCTGTGTCCTTATTTCCTATTTACTTTTTGGGTCACATGGCTTCTGTTTGCAACTCTGCCATCGTAATGCCAAAGCAGCCAAGGACAACAGGTAAAAATGGGTGTGGCTGCGTTGCAATAAAACTTATTTGCAAAAACAGGGGGCGGGTACTATTCCCCTGTTTCATCAGTATAACTTTACCAAGAAATTCTTGTCCAGAAAGAGAAAAGTTACAAATGACTTCATTATCAACTGTTGTCATCAAAATAGAAAGCATCAAACAATAGTTTACACCCCAAGATTCTCTGAACCCCTTGCTATGAAATCCTCACCTCGTGTCCACCAGTCTTTAGCTCTCGATCCTTACGCAATCCTAATCAAGTCCCCACACTGAAAGATCCGCCATCAGCTAGACATCAATGTCTCACTGAATATGCTGACTCTGCTCTCGCCCCTCTGAGCGGCTCTCGAGACTGTCAAGCAGCAGGATCCCTTACTGTGATACGCTATAAACTCAGCTTTGGCTCTTCTGGTGACATCTTGGGGAGCCAGCATTCGACAATCTTGGAGATCCCACTGAGATCCAGTCGAGACCTCACTGCCACAGCCCAAGACCCTCGACGTGGAAACAGCGTGCTCCTCTGCGACTCCCTGAGCCTCCCTCCCACTTGGAGGCGCTCTGATTGCAGGGGTGGGGTAAGTCTTGCATTGGGTTGAACTGATTTCTTTCATTCATTTCCCAAGATGATGAGTTTGTTTTGTCTCCTAGGACTAAGGAACCCTTTTTAAGAATCCTTTGGGTTATCTAATTTTACTTTGAAAAAGCTTTTATCCTTGGTGAAAATCTGCCTTATCACTTTCAGCACTACTATTTGTCTCTGTCTGTTCTTGCTGTTTTTGTTGTATGTCTATAAGAGGAAAGTTCTAAAGATGGGAGAAGCTCTAAGACTTACTCTGGTTATCAAACGCTCTGTTTAGAGAGGGCATAAAGTTTTCAAAGAGAAGTTACAATTCTGTCAGAGTAAAGTTCATCACCCAGGACATGACTTATCTCAAGGAGGAAAATCACTTCTGAAGACTATCTAGGCCATTCCAAACTTTTCCAATTGTTCCTGAGAGACAAGAGAGAAGAATCCTAGGTCTCACTGGCTACGGCAGGTGGTGGGGCTCTCAAGTTTTCTGAAATCATCAGACCACTGTAAAACTTAACCAAGTCCTCAGCATCCAAACCTGAGATTTCCTGTGACTCTAAACATGAAGAAGCCTTTTGTGAGTTAAAATTAGCCCTTCAATAACCTCCCACCCTGGGCCTACCTAATTATCATAAACCGTTCTATATATTTGTACATGAGAGATCCAAACAAGCCCTTGGTGCTATGACTTGACCTCATGGGAAGCATCAGACACCAATAGTTGAGCAGAGTCTCTCTCGATGCATGGCAAAGCCTCCCACCTTGTCTGAGGGCAAAAGCCATGGCAGCTAAACTAGCGGAGGCTTCCACACACTTGGTTTGAGGGTCTCTTTTAAAATCTGATGGTCCTGGTTGTACCATATTCGTTGCTCACTGAAAATACACATTTCTCAGCAAGTAGGCTTACCATCAATGAAATCCTATTATTTCACCCCTCACATATTTCTATTCATTGCAGTATAACTTTGAATCCTACTACCCTTCTTCTATTACCTCGAGAAAGGGAAACTCATGACTATTTAATCTCTGCTCATGAACTATCTGTATTCCAAACATTTATTAGAAACCCTTTTAGAAGATCCAGATTTAATCCTGTTTTTTGATGGGTCATATCTTTTTTTATTTTTTTTAAATTTTTACCAGGAGGTCCTGGGGATCGAACCCAGGTCCCTCCATACGGGAGACAGACACCCAACCAGTTGAGCCACATCCGCCCCCCTGATGGGTCATATCTTAAGATTGAAACAGGAAAACTCAATTTAGCAAAACTTTCAAACTTCCATGGCCTAAGGTATTGCTATTGGCTTTGATGACAATGAGAGCAACTCCTTCAGGGGCTCACCAACTGTCCTCCCATGGGTTAATAAGGGCCAGTCCATGCATCTACTATGAGTCGAGATTCCATACCAGCAAGCAGAAACGCCCTAACACTGCAAGGGACTCATGCAACACACCCAGTCTGGGCATCAACAGGTGTGAGCAGGCTTCTTCAACACAATCCTAAACAACCCTAATACTACCTAAAACCAGAGACAAGACACTCAGGAAGAGACAGGAGGGAAAGACAGCCTCAAACTCCAATTGAAAGAACCCAATCAGGTATTGTGAACAACTACCACAACAGTGGCACTCCAAGGAGCTAATCATTGGATTCACATGTTTCTTTTAAAGAGGCATAAATCATTCCTGAATCACCAGAAATCATCCCTAATGGAGACCTCAAGCTTAGGATGCCTCAGAAGCAGGCAGACTTTGGAAGGAGACAGCTTCCACCCAAGAACTTCTGACTAAAGTAGATGACTGCAGGAGAAGTGGACAGTTTCCCCCAAGACCCATGGAACAAGGCTGCAGAATGCCTCACTTTAATCTTCATTCTCTTGTTCTTTATTTTCCTGGTCTTTCTTCCTTTGTTGGTATAAGGCTTCTTTTAACTATCTTACTTAGAAGGCCATTCTTAAAACTTTTATTTTTCATCCTTAGTCACTCCTTGGTATGAGTCCAATCAGGCTACAATTTACTCATGAACTGGCTAAAGCATATAACCAAATTAATTGCTAGACTTGTACACATTTTTCTTTGGGAGCCACCTTCCCTTGATTCCAGTTCCTTATAATGAATCTGTTAGTTTCATGGATAACTGGACTCAACCGTCAGGAGACAATTTTGGATGGCAAACATCACAACAGACCAGGCAGCCAGAACTCTAAATCTCTGTGCATGTCAGAAGGAGATTCCTGATTCCTGTTTCCACCAAAATGATACTCCTGGACCTTTTGTGGGAGCTAGTTTTTATACATGAACTTTTATAGAAATAGATCTTGGAAGAGGGCTTGGGAACAGGTAGTGTATTTGGAAGGCGTCTCACTTGCACAGATCTTGTAAGTAAAATACATTACTTTTCTTTTGTAATACTGAATACAACAAACATCATTGCTAGGTGCTGTACTATTCTCGGTAAGTGGCACTAAAACATTCCAAAGACTGTCTGACAATCCCAGAGGGATGCTTTGGTCAAAACCAGATCACTGGGCAGACCCCATTTATTGATATTGGATTCGTGGCACAAAAGCCCACTGGTTATTACTACCTGCAAACTGGACAAGAATTTACTACCTTGATAAACTGATGCCTGCTCTCAGGAGAGCCCTGGTCATCACCTAGGGTCCATTTTGGCCCACTGATTTTTCCTCCAGGGAAGAGACTGTTAGATAACTGAATTCAAGAAGGAGAAAAACTGGGCCTTCATTTAAGAACCAAAGCCCTATAACCACTCAAGGGGAATTCAGGATTCCTTTCTGCTTTCCTTAAGCCTCTTCAGTTCATGATATGTAAGAGGCCTGCAGGGGAGCGGATGTAGCTCAGTGGTTGAGCGTCTGCTTCCCATATATGAGGTCCTGGATTCAATCCTTGGTACCTCCTAAAATCAAAACAAATGAAACATGGGAAGCGGCTGTGGCTCAATCAGTAGGGCTCCCGTTTACCATATGGGAGGCCCGGGTTCGGTTCCCGGGGCCTCCTGGTGAAGGCAAGCCTGCCCACACGGCGTGGTTAGCTGACCCAGCGAGCACAAGCAGCAAGGGGGGGAGAAATGAATAAATAAATAAAATCTTAAAAAAAAAAAACACAAAAAAACAAAAAAACAAACAAACGAAACAAATGAGTCTCACTGGGGAGTGGATGTAGCTCAAGTGGTTGAGCGTCTGCTTCCCGTATGTCAGGTCCTGGGTTCAATCTCCCGTACCTCTTAAAAACAAAACAAACAAATGAAAAAAAAAAAAAAAAACTCTCATTGGGGAGCAGATATAGCTCAGTGGTTGAACGTCTGCTTCCCGTATGTGAGGTCCTGGGTTTGATCCCCTGTACCCCCTAAAAATAAAACAAACAAATGGAAAAAAAAAACTCTCATTGGGGAGCAGATATAGCTCAGTGGCTGAGTGTCTGCTTCCCGTATATGAGGTCCTGGGTTCAATCCCCAGGACCTCCAGAAAAAAAAAAAAAAAAAAAAAAATAAGAGGCCTTGGAAAGTAAAGAGACTCCTACATGCTAGTGAGGTAGACAATGCCATCACCCTAAACAACTCCTCACCTAAAAGGTTAGTGGAAAGAATACAGCTATCTTGACATAAAATTGGCCTTTCAAGGGAGAACCAGTGCTGTTTTAGGGGAAGAAAGTTGTACTTACCTCCCTGCAGACCTCTTTGTGGTATTTAATTACTAAAAAAATCTAGGAAGCAAAGAAATCAGAAAATTAGATAATTGGCTAATCATCTCATATCTGGTTCTGGGGACTCTGCAGGTTGGGGACGGGATCTATTCTCTTGGTTGAATTTGGACACTGGTGTCTCTTGGCTGAGAAGTGAACTATAAACTCCGATCAGTCCTCTTAGCACTTGTCTAAGTTGCAGTGTTCAGATGTGTGATTTCCAGAGTCTTCAGTGCTGCTGCATAGCCACTGCTCCATCAAAAGAGCAGCAAATGATCACCCAGCAAAAAGAGCAGGAAAACCTGACAATTCATGGAGGCTGAAACCACCACTCCTGGAAATGATATGCCACTGTGACGCCTCAAATAGCAGTGAAGATGTGGACTGTCCTGTCCTCAGGTATGAATGGCCTAGACTTCAGGTCAGGCTAAAGAATGGCCACGGCAGCACCAGGAGAATCCACGTACCCCCCACCTTCACACAGCTTACGTAACATGACTTTACTATTGTTTTCAGCAGCAAACTTGACTATTCCATGAAAGTCTTGCCTAGGGAAATAAGAGCTGTGAATAAGTTTATTCATTTTATTCAGAAACTTCCCGAAAGGCCCATCAGCTGACTATTTGCACTCCCAGATTCTTTGAACACCCTTCAATTCTTGCGTTGCTTTTTCCGCCAGTCTTAAATATGGTGGATTCCTAGCCAATCTTAAGCCACCTGCATCGAAAGACCCCACTCCCACCTCGCTAACACAGACTTGGAGGTCTCACTAAATACGCTGACTCTGCCCTTCCCGCTCTGGGCTCGGTCAAGATCTTACAAGGCAGAGCTCTCTCTCACGCAGCTCAGTCTCATCAACAGGCTGTTCTGGTGACATATTGGGGAGGTGGCATTCGACAGACTGAGTAGGGTCTTTAAGGCTCACTGTAAGGACTCTGCTTTTCCTCAGATGTGCAAAGCTGTGGGAGGGCTCTGAGCACAGAAAGAATAAACCCAACTTGTTTAAGAGGATTTTTCTTTAGGTTGCCACGTTGAGAATAGACAAAAGGGTGGGGAGCAAATGAGGAAGACATTAGGAGATTCTGCAATAATCCAGGCAAGGAAAGATGGCGGCTTAGACCAGGTGGTAGCAGTGAGGAGAGCGAGATGCGGTTAGCTTCCGTGTATTTACTGAGGGTGGAACTGACAGGATTTGCTGCAGAACAGTTGTGGGGTGTGAAAGAGAGAGGTCAAGGAAGACCCCAAGGTTTCTGGCCCGAGCCCTTGGAAGGATGGAGAAAACTGTAGGAGGAGCAAGTCTGGGGTAGGGTGGAGACCAGGAACTTGCTCGGCATGACCCTGTGAATACTGTAAAGTATAGTTAGGGATATTGGGAAAGAGTCAACAGCTGCACACTACTCTCTACTATCATTCTCTAATTGTTGGACATTTTAAATATTGAATAGTACTGGAATTAGCATCTGTGAGCATTCAATTTTTGTCTAAATAACTGACTGCCTCTTTGGGCAGAGAATTATGGTGCCAAAAGGCAGGACATATTCTGAAAGGCCTGATGGCTTTCTCTCTCCCTTCCCTTCCCTCTCCCTCTCTGTGCAGATAACACAGGGTTTCCCTCTAGCCCCTATTATTCACACCTTGCACTGGTGTGGTACATTTGTTACAACTGATGAAAGCACATTTTTATAACTGTGCTATTAACTGTAGTCCATGGTTTCTATTAGGGTTTTAAAGGGTCCTCACTGGTTTCTACTTGGGCCTGCTGAGGGGCCACCTCTTCTAGCAGGGTGCTATCACTTGGGATGACCCGGGAGGCCACCAGGAGCTCCGAGCTCTTCCAGGCACATCTCGTCCCCCCGGCTCATTTCTTGCTGTCTCCAAGCTTCTCAGCAGAATCAAAGGAGATAACCTATCTTTTGGTACTTTACACATGATAAAGTGTAACGAAGTGTAAGTTGTTATTTTTCTTGCATTCTTTCTCCTCTTTGTTTTAAATCTTTCACTCTTCTTCCTCTTCCCTCATTCCTTTTTCCACTCCTTTCTTCTTGCCTCATCTGGCCACAGCATAACAAGGACCTACCATAACATGAGGCCAATGGGGGAAACAGATGTGGCTCAAGTGATTGGTCTCCTGTCTACCATATAGGAAATCCAGGGTTCGATTCTTGGGGCTTCCTGGTGAAAGGCAAGCTGGACTGCATGGTGAGCTGGCCCGCAAAGGAGTGCTGGCCCACACGGAGGGCTGGCGCAGCAAGATAACGCAACAAAAAGAGACACAGAAGGGAGACAATAAGAGACGCGGCAGACCAGAGAGCTGAGGTGGCATGAGATTGACAGCCTCTCTCTACTCCGGAAGGTCCCCAGGATCGGTTCCCGGTGCCGCCTAAAGAAAAGACAAGCAGAAAACACACAGAGAGCAGACAGCGAGCGCAAAACAACAGGGGTGGGGGCAATAAATCTTTAAAAAAAAAAAAAAAAAGAGGTCTATGGACAGGTCTACACCTCTGCTGTATCTCTCCACATACACCTCTGCTGTATCGCACAGGGTCCAGCACCTTATCTACTCATGGCTTCTCTCCCATGCTCAGTGGTGAGCACCTGAGCAGGGACTGTGTCCTTAAACCCACAAGAACCTTCCGGAACACGAATCTCACAGAATTCACTCTCTGGTGAGTGTCTGATGGATATTACTGAAGTATATTTTTTATTGTTTGATTATCTGGATAAAGCATACTATTGACACAAGCCCACACACTTAGGAAGAAAATCAGTCATCCAAATAAGCAAGTGGGAAAATGTTTAACTTGCATCTTAAGAATTAAGGGCTTGTGGAATCATAACTTTGAAGGAAAGAACCAACAACCGAGAATTGGTAGAAAGATAAATAGGATAGGAAAACCCATTTTTTCTTCCAAATTGCAGCTTTAAAATGTTGAGAAATATATTCAGAATTGATATGGAAACATTAATCAGGATATTGTGGAAGCATATATTATGGTATAAGAGCAGAACTAATTTATATTTTAAATCTGTATTACCCACTGAAACGTTAAAAAAAAAAATCTGCAAGGATTTATGAAATGCTATCTCAAAAGTTCATTTAGCTGGGACCTTCTCCTATCTCTCCTACTTTGGCCAAGTTGCCATCAAGTCCTTGATTTTTCTGTATTTATCTTGTTCCTTCCATTCACATGCCATCATATTGTCCAGATTATTGTCATTTTGTGACTGGACAGCACTCCTGCCTCTCATTTCCTTTCTTTCAATTTTTCTTGCCCTGTATTGGAAGACAGACCTTCTGAGAATGTGCTTTAATTGCCCCACTCAAAACCCTCCAGTGACCCTCTATTTCTACTTGGATTCATAGGATAAAGTCCAAACTTCTTGGGCAGTGTTGACAATTTCACTCCACTTCCTCTTCCAACCCAACCTACTCTTTGACTTCTCCATCCCTCAAACCCTCAGCTTCAGTCAGATTGTTGTTCTCCTTCTGCCAGACGCTCCTCGGCTCCCGCCAGTCTCCCTCATATTGAATACCTCCCTCGACGTGCACCTGAACGCTATCTTCCTCCTAAGGTCAAGCTCATGTCCCACTGTGTCCACAAGAACTGACCAACAGAACCGGGATCCCAAATTGCTGTGACAGGGTATAGTAAGAGGCTAAACCGTTCAAAAGAAACAAACATGAGGTTCTGCATTCAGATCTTAAAAAAACAACTGGAAGGAAAAGACATGGCTTAACAGTAACCCAAGTGTGCTGAAGACAAGGATTTTTAAGCCACATTTTAAGCCAACTCAACGTGAGTTGGCCTCGTGACAGGACTGACAAAAGGCTACGTGACCGAGGCTGGGGAAGAAAAGGAACCTTGACTAGTCCCTCATATGGGCCCAACCCTGATGTGCATTTTACTTATTTCATTTAATCCTCACAAAAATACTCTGTTAAAGGTAGGATTAGCCCCATTTAACAGCTGAAGAGACTGAGGTTTCTCTACCTCCCACTTTGCCCGCCTACATTCCCCCTCTGCAGACCACCATCACAGCATCCCGATTCAGGGTCTTCCCATTGCCCTCCAGGACAGTCCCTGTTCCCTGCCTGCCTTCTTAGTATCATCTTCCATCATCACTGCTCCCCTCCACGTTCCAGCTATAAGGAATCATACCAGGCTGAGTTACACCTCGGAGCTGTTTAGTCATCCTCTCCTGTCTGGAATGCCCTTTCCTTCCGTGCCCGTGAACTTCCCCTGGAAAATGCCTCAGGATTCTTCTCAAGTGTAAACTCCCCTGGAGATTTTCCCTGATGCCCTTCCCCTTCCCGTGGGCTGAGTTAACTTACTCTTCTAAGTGTCTCTCTTTTTAAAAAAAATTTTTTTTTAAGATTTATTTTTTTATTTACTGCCCCCCTCCTTGTTGTCTGCGTTTGCTGTCTGCCCTATGTGTCCATTTGCTGTGTGCTCTCTGTGTCTGCTCGTCTTCTCTCTTTAGGAGGCACGGGGAAGCGAACCTCGGATCTCCCCTGCGGGAGAGAGGCTTGAGCCACTCTTTGTTGCATGTCTCACTGTCTTTCCTCTTTGTGTCTCTTTTGTTGCGTCATCTTGTTGTAGCAGGTCACTGTGCCTGTCCATCGCGCCAGCTTGTCTTGCTTGTCTTCTCCAGGAGGTACCAGGAACAAAACCCGGGACCTCCCATGTGGTAGGCAGGAGCTCAATTGCTTGAGCCACATCCGCTTCCCTCTAGGTGTTTCTGTAATACTGTGTGGGAGTAAATCTAACACATATAGTACTTACCACCACTACTTCTTCACTATAAGCTTCTTGAGCACATGGTGTTCTCAGACATTAGCAGAGCTGGAGTAAGGCTCAGAGCACTTAAGTAACTTGCCCAACATCAAACAGCTAGCAAGAACAGAACTGGTTTGAAATTTGATTATAAAGTCCTTCTTCCAGAATGCAGGAGGTGATAATATTGCTTGCCTCTGAGCTTTTGAGACCATGTGTGGACTGGACTCAGCTCTGGGCAGCAAACTTTTAGAATAGCATTCACAAGCAGGAGTATGCTCAGAGAAGAGGGGCCCTGATAGCAAAGACAGTAAATATATTCCAATCCATGTCACGTGAGCATCTGCTAGAGAAGTAGGGGGTTTAGCTTAGAGGCAGAAGAAAAATTCAGAGGGAGACGAGAAATGACTTTAGTTACCAGAAGGGCTGCCATGGGGAAGAGCAAGGATTCGACTTATTCTCTGTGGCCACAAGGAGTAAAACTGTGATCAAAGCATTGAAGGTACCAAAAGATGGATTTTGACTCTTTAAAGGAAAACTTTTTCACCAGCACTTGTAAAAGACTGTGTGGCCACTGCAGGAAGGAAAGAAAACTGTCGAGGCAAGTTTTTAAGCTGGATGAGACCCTGTGGGGATGCCCTAGAGGAGTCAAGAAAGAGTCAGAAGGCTGGACTAGGTGAGCATTTATTTCTAGGTGGCACCTGAAGGTCCCCTCCACTGGTGTGATGCCATGATTCTATTATTCTGGGTCATTTCTGACTCTTGGGCCTTGGCAATCCCTCACTCCTCTAAATTTAGTGGATTTTATGAAGTTTACATGATTTATTTGGTGATTAAATATATATGTATCTTGCCATACAAAATTTAAGTTTCCAATGTAACCTTGATATTGTAATTTAATTTTTTTCCAGCATCTTCCCAAACAGACGATAAATGCCTTGAAGGTGGGGACCACATATCATGTATTATACACCATGGGTCCCCACATCTATACCAGTTCAAAACAGAATAAAAATATTTTAAAGGCTTACTACCTGGATTGCCTTTGTCTGCTAATGGGCTTGTCTCTTCTCTCCCGAGGGTTCCCTGGAAAGTGAGAACCAATTCTTCACTTGGTACTTTTCCTCCAGGTATTTTTCTGTTTCTCATGTGAAGGACTTAGAAAGGAAACATTTTAGGGGCACTCTCTGCCAGTTCAAGGAAACCCCAGTGTCTCATCTTTCTCATGGCTGCCCAAGGTCCCCAGAGGCAAGAGCTCTTCTTTTGGCCTCTTCGGTTTTCAAGAAGACCGAACACCTTGATAAGGGTAACAAAGAACAGAGGTGACGGGCAGGCAAGAGGGCCCGAGCAGGCTCAAGACACAGCACTCCCCCATTCTGTCTTCCCACTGGCCTCCATGGCCCAGACATCTGTGGACCCCATTAGCATCTCCTAATCACTTGGGGAGCTTTTCCAAAGCACACACACTCTTCCCCAGAAAGAGGCTCCCTAAGTGATTCTGATTTGCCCTCCAGCCCGTTCGAAAAGCACTTTCTTCTCCTAACCCTGACATTAAGGAAGAGCTTTCCCTTCCTCCCCCATTTATATTTTCAGTTATCATGGATTCTCATTTTATTCCACGGGTTATTATATATTACTATAATTTATTTGATGCTCAAATTGTCCTAGTATTGGCCAGGAGGAGCCCCTTCCAGCTGGCCTCTATGTCATTTGGACGCATCCCCGTCATGCTTTGAGAAAGTCCCTACTTTCTGGGATAAGATGTTCCAGGCCCAACTTGTACTTTCCCTGCCTCGGTCTTGGAACAAACTATTTCTCTAAGGATTCCTGGTCCTGTCAGGGGAGAGTGAAAACCACTTTTGAAGACTGAAAGTTCTAAGCATCAGAGTAATGTTTAGGATAAGAAAGGGCTGAAGCAAAAGCCAGGAAAGGACATGAAAGAGCCCCTCTTTGATTAAGACTAATAAACAGGAGCCAGCAAATTATGATCCAAGCCCCCCTCAACACAGCCATGCCCGTCCACTTACTTATTCCCTATGGCTACTTTCACCATAGTGCCTAGTACATTACAACAGCAGAGTTGAGTAGTTGTGACAGAGACTGTATGGCCTGCAAATCCTAAAATATTTACTATCTGGCCCATTGTTAACAAGTATCTACATATTCTAGGCAGGATTAACTAAAGGAAATAGTGTCATTTAGAGTTTTGTAAATAAGACTGATATGTCTCCCTAGATGTCAGGAAGCAGCACCAGACTTAAAACTTATCAATGTCAAATAAGCTACAAAGAAAGAAAAACTGTAACACGTCATGATGTAGAATCTGATTATAATGGCAATTATAAACAAAGGGATGGTTATTATGGGATCTAGGGAAAAGGATGCCTGGAAAGTAAAACTATGTTAGTGCAGTTTTAACACTGCCTGCGGGAGTAACAACCTGTTCAGCTCACACTGATATTCTGGTCGCTAGAATGGAGTCTTTTCTAGTGTAGAGGAGAGAATGAATCAAGCCTGACCAAGGTACCAATAATATAGCATTTCTTAACATCTGCCAACTCCATTTGCTCTGATTCCATGCTCACAAAGCAATCTCTGATTAACGTTCAGATTTTCAAGGCACCATGATATAGGGAAGAAGTACATCCCTTGATATATTAAATTGACTTTCTGGTGGAAAGGTACCAGAGCAAATAAATGCAAGTCAGTTTTCCCATGAAGAGATGATTATGAAGGCAGCAGAGCTAAAGGCCCGAGAGGCTAGCTCCTGAACTGTCAGATGCCTGGGAACACAGCACACAACGAAAACAGTCAAAACAGCCAGGTCATCATTACAGTTCCTTCCAAAGGGCAGAGAGAACGTATGCTGAAATGCTGGACAGCTCCTGCCCACAAAGAGTAGGGCTTGAGCCAAATCCTGGGGTATCCTGGAAGCGTGCCTTGACGCCCATGTTCTCAGCCAGCGTGTCTGGTGGGAGAAGCCCACCTCTTACTCATAGAGCATGGTCAGGAGTCTGTTCTGGATCCTGGATTTCCTGCAGACATGAACTTTCACATCTGACCAGTGGCTAGGACCAAGCTGGGCCTACAGTGGTAGCATAACGGACCAGAACTGTCCTGTCTCCTAAATGCCAAACATCAGAGTGGGTAAGGCTGCAAAGGGGGCTGAGGGCTTCTGTGCTGATCCTCGACCAGGCCCTCTCACAGGGCAGGGAGGTACACCCATTCGCCGCAGGAGCCCAAACCCCACTTGGGGTCTCCAGAGAGACGTCAGGCAGGAGCTCATCCTTCTGAACTCCCCAGAACCTTCTACTCAAGAGGAAGCTCTACCTCCCTGGGAACAACTTTGTTGTGTCCTGGGCAAGGCCTTAGGCTCTGACTAGGAAAAATAGTGTAACACAGCAGGGCAGTCTCTGTAATCTTGACACCAAACAGCTTGGAGTGACTGTAAAAAACAGATGGTGGAGAGGAAAGAGGCACTGAGAGGGAGCTAGAACAAATCAGCTTCTGGATTTATTTTAATAATGCCCTAAACTTTTATCTTGTCAGTACTTCCAGTTGCAACACGCATGGTATTTCCAGAGAAAGGAAAAGTGGAAGTCATGCAATCCCTCCTATGACACTGAAGCTAGTCCCTTTAGGGAAAGTGGAAGAGAATTAAAAGGGTATGAAAGTACAATCTGTGTAATAGGAAAGAAAACAGAATCTTGGATTTCTCAGAAGCCATACTCTATATGGGGAAAAGGAGGGTCTGAAGCAATTTTCCCACTTTTGGTCTACACAGCATCTTAATAAGAATGCAAATAAGAAAGATGAAATCAATCCTCATTTCATTCTAGTTTGAGGGGATTTATACATTTTTCCATGAAGACAGTGTGGTGTATGAAAACTAGAAACATGAATTCAGGGACAAGTGCAGTGTCTCATATTTGTCTTTTTATTCAACGTTGGCTGAGTGATCTGCCTCTCCCCACCTGAAACAACCCATTCCCAACTCCTAGAATAGATCTGTTTAAAGTATTTTTTTTGAAAATTATCTGAGAACATTACTCAGTGAGAAAGAGCTTTCTGCTTGCCATAAAATACGACTTTAAAGTCACTTTGTCAAAAGGTATTGCTATGGCTTTTAGATATACATATAACAAATATGAACATTGCTCATTTATTCTTCTTTAGTTATAGAAGAAATAAGTTTCTGATTTCCTAAAGTCATGAGATTAAAAGAGTAATGAAGTTGGCACAAGGAAGGGTGTGTGTGAGATGGTGGTGAAGGTCACACATGTGGCCTGCAGAGGTCACGGTGACAAGTTTCGCATGCTTTCTGACAGTGATTTGTGTCAAAGAAAGGGAAAGAGGAATGCTTATGATGTGAGTGGAATGGAAAGAGCGCAGGTGGTTGTTACCTGTCTACACCTGGCCTAATTTAGAGTCAGAGAACATGCTGTAGAAATGTAAGACAGCGGGTGGTTGCCAGGGCCTTCTGGAGAGACCATTTGGCAATCTCATGACCACAGGATTCTGGAGCGAAGGGAGCCAGAAAGCAGATGCTAAAGAAACTGTGAAAATGAACCTATTTTATTTCCGCAGGGCTCAACAAAGTGCATAGGGAGTTTTTTTCTGCTTTGAAAAAAGCAGGGGTTATTTTGGAGCAGGCAGACATCAGTCATAAAATTGGAGAAGTGACTTTTAATCAAGTGAATGGCAGTGATCCACGGACCAGTTGTAGCCCAGTGCCACTCCCAAAGTCCTCTTCTCCCCACCACCACCATCAAATTCTTCCTCTTGTGATTGAGGCTGTGGGTGGAACTGGTCCAGCCACCACCATCACTTCCTTCCTGCTATTCTCCTTCTACTAGGACTGGACGTGACAACTGACAGGCTGTGTCTCAGTGGCCGACCCAACCGCGCCTTCCCAGAATCTGTTCTAGACCTCATAAGTTTAGGAAATATGTACTGTCATTCACCGAGTGTCAGGGACAGTGCTGGGTACTGGTGACAGGGAGACAAACAGGACAAGGCCCTGCCATTAAGGCTGTCACATTAATGTGACATACAAGGGATATAACAGCAGTCGAGTCTTCCCTGGTAATTATTTGAGCAGCTACTCTCTTGGCGATTACTTTATCATTACATCTGAAAAGTTACAAAAGAAATATTCAAATCCAAATAACCCAGATGTGTATAAAATAAAAAAGTGAAGTTTCCTGTTAGCAGGTATGTGTATTTTTTCCAGGCCTTTTAATATGCATATTCAAACTAAATATACACATATTTGTAAAGTTTAAAGAAAAAATAGAATCGCAATATAAATGTTATTCTGAAACTTTTTTTTTTTCTCTAAAAATATCACGGTTACTTTTCCATGACATGTATAGAGATTCATCCCGTTCTCTTTGATGGGTGCACAGGAAAGATTAGGGAAAGTTTTGGGCAAAGGTGATATGTGAGCTGGGCCTTGAAGGCAGAATCGGGGTGCACTGAGTAGAGGCAGACCCCAGAGGCAAGAAGGGCGAGTGGGGGTGTGTGCCTGCGAGGCTTCACGGGAGGACCTGGGTGGGAAGGAGGGGCAGCCCATGCGTGCAGGGGCGGTGTGGCCACCCCCAGCCGCTCCCGGGAACCGTGTGAAGCGCGGAGAGCCTGTGCCCCGCAAACCCCGCCAACTCCGAGGCGCATCAGAATCACCTGGGAGATTCCTTAAACCTGCAGCTGCCTTGCAACCCCCCGATTCTGATTCAGTAGGTCCGTGACTCCCAAGTCCTCGCCCCCGAGCCCTCCGCCACACTGTCACTCCTTACAGGATCGTGTGTGTTCACAACCGCAGCATGAGGCAGGCGAGGCAAATGGAGTCCCAGGCAGGGCCCCACGGCAGCAGAGCAGAAATCCTGACACTCCTCCAACACTGCTCTCACTTAACCATCTCGTCCTCAGTCTTCTAGCACCCTCTCCAACACCATCCTTTCCCTTTGTAGTTTTGTATCATCTTTCATCCAAGAACTTCAAAAGTATTGCAGGCTCTGACCTCGTGATCAGGCAATGGGACCAGGCAATGACCTTTTTACAGAAGGATAAACGGAGGCCCCAGGGAGCTGACTTTCCCAGCTGAAGCCGAGAACAGAATTCAAGCCTGACTTTCATTCCACCGTGATATTATTGATCTTTCCCCTGAAATGCACAGACCCTGGCTCACTGCTTCCATTAGTTGAGGCAGTGCATGGAAAGTATCCTGCCCCGTGCCCAGCTCACCACAGAGACAAGTCATTTCTCTCCTTGGCCACAACCCTGCAGAGGCTACCCAGAGGCCCACTGAGCTTGAGGGTATGAATGCTTGGCAAAGTGGCCATGAGAAACTCCCCCCAGCCTTCTCTTCTTCAGGTGAACTTCAGAATGTCATCACTCAACAAGAGGCAGAGGCAGGTGCATCTCAAGGGTGAGCTTCGGCATCATTTTGGGAGACAAGGGCACTGAAATTACATGGCTATTTGTGAAGAGGTTGAGGTGGTGAAGCAGTCTGCCTAGAAGACAGCTAGAATGAATAACAAACCCGGGACTCCACTGCATGCAGATGCTGAGCTCCCAGGTCCACTGGCATTCAAAGAGAAGCAGGACAATCCTACTGCTGAGGAGCGGCCAGGGCCATTTTTGGCTTTGGACAGAGCCCCGCAAGCCAGGGATTGAACCCACAGACTTCAAGGAAGCCCTGAATTTAGGGTTGAGGCTCTCAACATTTAGGGTGCACAAGAATCAGCTGGCTGGGCTATTAGCAATGCAGATTCCTGGGTGCGTCCCAGAGAGGGATGGATGTGGGATGAGGACAGGAGTCTGCATTTGTCACAGGCTTTCCTGGTGACTCGGTCAAAGAGCCATACTTGGGAAGCCCTGCTCTAGAGAATGTGTGGGAAACTCCCGTTCATCATCCCCGAGGCAGCACCTCCCGCCATTGTTCATCAGCGTTACGCTGAGTAGTGGAAAAGTATAGTTCTTCACGGTGCAGTTTTCCCTCATCTCCAGAAACTTCCATCTTCTTTCTGGTTGTGACGGGGCAAAACAACTCGGGGAACAAAAATAAATATGCTGACTTCCTGTATGGATGTTGAAAAAAAAAACTCCAAGCAAGGGTCACAGCTATTAATGATCACTTAGCTAATTGTTTTTTTTCTGCCAACATTTAAAAAGCAGCTAAAGTAGGCAGTGTTCTTTCTTGATGATCACAAAGCATCTTTCTTTTTAGGAGAAAGCTGGAAAGATCGCTAGAGACTTGGATATATATTGCCTCACACCATCACAGAATGCCAAGACATTGGAAGGTCCTTGTATTTAAAAACCGTCAAGGGTTTGTCTCCCTTCCTACTTGGTCCCCTTGGAGACACTGGTGCCACGTCGGTGCGGCTGCCCAGACCAGCAAGGAACACCGGCCTGGCATGAGGACCTGGCCTCCTGCAGGGCTGCTTGCCGAGGAGGTGGTGGCAGCACTGTGTATAGAGGATGACGGGCTCTTTTTGTGGCCCCTACCTTGAACTCTATGCACTAAACTAGAGCAAGTATCTAACAAGCTGATTCTTTCTCAAGTGAGCTTCATTAACTGGAGTCTCAGATCCTTGTGCTATGAAAAGAGGAGATGAAGCAGAAGTGAGCCATTAATTATTTGGCAAGGTTCCAAGGCATTCGCCATAACTTCTCATAGTGTCTCACAAGCACGCAGGAGGTAGCTGCAGGCTGAGACCTTTGTCTAATGCCTTGTCCTAGAAATGAGTTGGATAGTTAGGAACACAAGACACATTTCTGCCCTAATAGAGTCTTCTCTGATCCATTTATTCACTGCCAAATCTCTTTTAAAAATTCCCCAACTTTATATTCAACTATGAAAGACTTTTTCAAAATAGGCATGTGTGCTTTCTAGAAGATAATGTTAACGCTTAAAATTAAGTCTCTTCCCTGTTCCAATTCTACCTCTTTGAAGTGAGCATGCCTTTCATCTGTAAATATGAAAATAAACATTAATAATTAATGCTTTCTCATCCTTTCCAAATAGGAAGTTTTATTTACTTTGAAGGAAGAAATTATTATTTTCCAGAGCTAGAGAGACAGGCAGGAGCAGAATGGGAGCTCTACATCTGATGGTCTTGATACAGATTCAAATTGCCTCAGTTAACTCCTTCTGGCTTCAAGAGCATCTCTTTACTGGGCAGCTTCCTCCTGAGTTTGTACTTCTAGATGCAAATGTGGTACAAACAGTGGTTCTTCAGATCCTCACTCTCTCTTCTGACTAGCACCTCCCAAGAAACACTTCAGCTTCTAAAATGGAAGCCAGAACACCTCCCACGTGCCTTGTAACTCTCCCCTTATAGCCAACTCGCCCATTACCTCTAATCCCAGGCCCGTGTATGCTGCTTCCTGTGCCTCAGCCTTTGGCTCATCTGCAGTAGGCTGTGTGTCCACAGGCCCTGGCTTTGTCAGTGATGGCTGCATGAAATACCCTCGCCAGGCCAGATCGAAGTCCCCTTCAGCGTTGTCACCTTTGTCTGAGAAGCACAAAGGTGAGTGCTGTGGTAGAACCCTTCCAGGAGGTGAGACGTTGGACCTCACCTTGCCTGGCTCACCTTCATACCCCATCTCTACCATGGCTGGCCCAGGCCTTCTCCACTTTCCGCCTGGAAGGCCCTGTGAGGGCCACGCCCGCCATGTTTCCGACCTCTGCTTAAAGAAGCGTTTCCTTGGATGTTGAAACGGCCTTTCCCCAGGTTCTAGTTAGAGCGTGTAGCTTGAGCACTCTGGGATGTGGTGACCTGCCATTGCCAGGTGTTGGGGGCCAAAGACCACCCCCAAAGCTGCCCATATCCAAACCCCCAGAACCTCGAATGTGCTCCCTCACACGGCACAAGGGACTTGGCAGGTGTCGGCAAGTTAGAGCACTTGTGATGGGAAGATTATCCTGGATTATCCAAGCAGGCCCCAGATAATCGCAAGGGTTCTCAGGCGAGGGAGGCAGCAGGGCCGAGGGAGAGCAGCTGTGATGACGGAAGCCGAGGCTGGAGTGGCAAAGGGATAGGAGCCGAGGAGCACGCCGCTGCTAGAAGCTGGAAGAGGCGAGGAAAGGGACTCTCCCCTAGAGCCTCTGGAGGGAGCACGGCCCTGCTGACTCCTTGATTTCAGCCCGCCGCGTCAGTTTCCTGGGGATGCTCTAACAAATGACCACAAACCAGGGGGCTGGAAACAAGAGAAACTTACTCCCTCGCAGTTCTGGAGACCAGGAGTCCAAAATCAAGGTGTCAGCAGTGCCGAGCTCCCTCCAGAGGCTCCAGGGGAGAATCCATCCCTTGCCTGTTTCAGCTTCTGGTGGCTGTGGTGGCTCGTCAGCTTGTGGCTGCATCACCCCAGCCTCTGCCTCAGTGGCCACATTGTCTCCACACTCCAGAGTTTCAGAACTCTGCCTCGCATTTGTTAGGACACATGTGACTGCGTTTAGGGGCCATCTGGATAATCCAGGAGAAGCTCCTCCTTGTAAGATCCCTAACTCGATCACAGCCTTAGTCAGATAAGTTAGCATTTACTCCTTTGCCAGAGCAGGTAATACAGGTTCCAGGGATTGGGAGGGGACATTTGGTAGCCACCATTTAGCCCACAAAACCCACTGCGACTGAGCCTGGACGTCTCCTCTCCACACTGGAAGGTATGAATTTGGGCTGTTTTAAGCCACCACGTTTGTGGTGATGTGTTAGAGCAGACACAGGAAACTCAGGCCCAGCCTGAGCATCTCTCCTCTCGCTTGGGCCCTCTGAGCTGAAGAGTCCCGGAGGTGCTCTGGGTTACACTGGGCGTCCCGTGGCCGGGGCTCTGGGTCCGGCCTGAGGTGGTGGCCTGGGTGCAGAGCCCCCTGCTGCCCCGTTTCTTCTGTTGGAACACCGTCACCCACGCAGAGCGACGCTGTGAGAATTCGCTCTGGCTGCGCATTTGCACGTGGAGAAATGAGACGTGCAGAAGGGAAGGCTCAGGAGCTGTGAGGGACGGCCCAGGCGGGATTCCGTCTGGCTTTAAGGAAGGACCGATACCCTGCCTCGTCCTGCACCCCAACAGTGAAGAAAAGGGTCTCAAGAGCACATGTCTTAACAACCTCTCAGGCCGGGAGAAGGACAAACGCAAGACCCAGGAAAGTCCCTTCTACTCCTTCCAAGTGCTTCCACACACTAGGGGCAGTTCAGCCAGTTACCTAGGCCATTTAGAGGCCTGTAGGTAAGTCTAACCAGGGCAGAGTTTTACTCTGATCCTAAACGAGTCGTTGCCCTTACATTTCAGCTTCTTCATTAGCCCAGTGAAAGCATGTCCAAGGGTGAGCGTAAAACAAAGTTCCCTGACATGTTATTTCAGCATCTTAGAAATAGTGCTACCGGGACAAAAACAAAACTAAGTGAAATGTTTTCTGGGGCAACAGGAAGTGTTTTCCACACTTATCTTGCATTGGAACTTGAACACAACTACTGGTAAAACTGTAAATGGATACAATTCTAATTTAGTTAAAAAATGTATGCACGAAATGCAGTAATATGTTAACAGTGGTAAAAGTGATGGTGGTGACAGTTTTCTATATAGAGAGGCTTAGGGTTGTGAATCTGGTGGGAAGAGGGAGTGATTGAAGGGCCTTGAAGCCGCATTTGCAGAACAAGCACATATTTTTATTGGGATTATATAGTTCCTCGGGGTGGGTTTGGGGGGAAGCAGTGCTAACACAACCCAAACCAACCCTGTGGGCCACTAACGGCCGACTAGTAGAATCACGGGTGGTTTTACTGTTCTCCTTTACTCTTTTCTATCTTCTTCATTTTTTCTAAAAATGAAAAATACAAAGATCGCCTGTTTGGTTTTTTTCAATAAATAATGTTAGTATATGTATAGGAAAAAAAAGAGGAGTATTTGACAGACTAGTGGCAGTGATTTTCTTTGGGGGACAGGATTATGCGAGACTTCCGCTTTCCACTTTATGCATTTCTATGTGCTTTAATTTTAAAATATTTAATTTAAAAGGCGATTTTAAATTACATTTCTTACAAAAAGCTTTTTTTTTTTTTGATGACTACTCTACATTAAAGGCATTAAAGACACACATTGCTTTTAGAAGTTTCTCTGACGATATGGGGAAGGTAACTGATTTTGAAAATAAACTTAAAAAAAAAAAAATTCAAACTTACTGGGGTGAGGGTGAGACAAGTTGATGCAAAAACTCTCAGCTGCGTAAGGAAGGCCTCTCCAAACCCCAGAGCCCCCACAAGGGGAAGGGAGCACCGGGGAGAGGCCTGGCAAGGGCCGCTCGGGTGCTTCTCTCAGCTCCCCCCACGCCCCGGCCCTCAACAACCCAGCTGCAGCTTAGGTGCTTTGGAAAGCTTCTTAGGGAAGCTGACAGGCAGTCTTTGGAGAGAGTGTTAGAGGAGTTGTCAATTCCAGGAAGCCAAGCTGAAAGCAAGGGATAAATTAAGAGGCTTCAGCCAACAGTTCTGGGAGCTCTGAAACAACTAGTTATTCCCTAGTCCCTCTCTAAGAGTCATCTGCTCCAGGCAGCAAGCAACATAATTTCCACAGAACAGCGAGGCACTGACAGAACCATCTGGGTTCAAATGATGAGCGTTAAAAGACAAAGGAGCAAATGAGACCTTCTTAGGTACTCCTGACTGGAGCCCTCTTGAGCTGTGACCTTCAGCCCTACCTGGGACAGCTCCAGGCCCAGGGACGTTCCCTGGGCCACAAGCAGGAGGCTTGCTCCACCTGGGAAGTCACAGGACCCTCATCCTACCTGTTCTTGGACTGGCCAGGCTCTGAGACACAGCTCCGCCAGCAGATCAGTTCTCTGGAAGCACCAAGGCAGGGTGAACGGTGCTGCAGGAAGAAGAGGAGTCCTGGGGCCCATGCTTGGGGCCCGATGGCTTCTGGGCCACAGTCTAGTTACCTAAACCCAGGGGAGCAGGGAATGGACTCTTGGGGGCAGCACTGAAAAAGCTGACTCTTTCCTTCCGTAAGCACAGACCCAGAATGTCTTGCTTCTGTTGGAATGGAAAGTTGCCTCTCCCAAGGGAAGCCTTTTTGAATAGGGTGGGGGGACCCCCTTATCCTTTCTTCCCATTTCATTCTGACGGGAGCTGGCTTGGGCCTTCTCAGTGTCCAGTGCCACTCCCGACCTGGAGACTGAGAAGTCAAAGAATTGCTCTTTCTGGTACTCTAGTCCATTAAGGACAAATGCGAGGCCTTTAGTTTCTCATTTGCAATCACTACTCACTCCTAGGACCAATTTCATAGAACTCAGGACTAGCATCACCAAAAGGCATCTCAGAAATCCATCCATTCAGCAGCTGTTTTTTGAGCTTCACCTATGTGTCAAGTCTTACATGAGTGAAGGAGTCAGTACTGGTCTCTGCCCCATGAAGCTTATCATCTAGTGAGAGGGATACATGGTGATAAAATGAGCACACAAACAACTACAAAGTTACAATCACATGAAGTATGATAGAGGAAAAGGACAGGACTGAAGTATTTTGAAAGCAATGGCTTTCAAACTTTTTGAATAAAAAATTCATTTTCTATTATAACCCAGCACCTACACAAGCAAAGCAAGTGTGTCATTAAATAATTCTTATTCCTCCTACCAACAATGCATTTTGATGTCTTCTGGTCTACTGATTTAAAAAAAATGCTGGTTACAAGCTAATAAATCGATTTCACCACCCACCAGTGGGTCGGGCTCCACAAGTGGAGAACCCTTGACGCCGGCATGGAGCGGGATGGAGGTCAGGGAAGCCTTCCCTGAGGCAGGGAGACTTACTTAGGCCAAGACTGTGAGGGTAAGGAGTGTGAAGAAGCCACGAAAGAACGTTCCAGGCAGAAGGAACAGCATAAAGAGCGAGCACTCTTTACAGCAAAGGAAACTGGGGATCAAAGAGGAGATGTGATTTGTTCAAGGTCACCTAACACCAAGCCCTGACCTCCTGACTCCAAATTCAAAGTTCTTTTCCACACAGCAGTCTATTGGTTGTCGCTTTCCTCTTCGTTTTACCTAACTATGCACCACTAAGGGCTAATTATTCTCATGTAGGCTGACTAGGAGAAGAGAGGAAAGAACAATGGCAGGAGGCTGTGTTTTCAGACTCCAGTTAATTCTATAAGCAAAACACTGCACCTGAGCTCTGAGCCCGCCCGGCCTGCAAGCTGTTTGTTCCTTCCTGGTACGGACTGGCCAGGAGCCACCCTCCTGCTTAGGCCCTGGCCTTAATGAGAGTATTTACAAAATGTGCAGGCAAGGCTTAGATTCAGTTAAAGGCCCTGGAAAGAACACAGAAAAGAACACAGTTCTTTTCTCCCTGGCTTTTCCTCTCCCCGTGTTGATTCCTGCATCTGACTTTCCACACGTTTCCACCTTGCTCAGTTTCCTGCATCAGCCCGTGGCTGCTTTGCAGGGTGAGCTGTGTAAATGCACAAGCAAGGTCTCCCAACTGGCTCTGGCTGTGCAGTGTGAAGGTAATGTGAATCCAGCAAGTGAGGTAAGGGCCACAGCCAAGGTTGCCAGGGCCAGGGCAAAGCCACCCAGGAGGGCATGAGAAGGAGAGGGGCCACAGGCAGCAAGCGCCTTAGGCCACGTAAAACAGTCAAGAGGGCAGCAGGGCTGACACCTGGAGCTGTTCAGTCTGTCACTGCACAAAGGCACCCGAAGGAGGGGATGAGTGAGGACCGAGATGGAACCCCTGCTCCACTCACAAACTGTGCTCCTGGCAAGGGGTCAGAGAAGAGCAGCTCAGTGGGGCAGCTGGTCAAGGGGCTGCAAAGAGCCAGATCATGCAACAGCCCAGCCAAGCCAGGCCTGCCTGCCGCCTCGCGTGTTTCTGTTCTTCCTCAACTTTTAAACGCTCCTGGTTTGTGGGAGGATAAGGGCTGGTGGTTGGGTGCCACTGTCTAGTGACAAGCTGGGACTCTAGGAAGTTGACAAGTGGCGACTCCTCACATTCTAACACTTTATTAAGCCAGATTCCATGGTCCTCCTCCGTCTCCATTTCCCCCTCATCTAAACCACCCAGCCACACTCTGAAGGCACAGCTCTGCTTCTGAGATTTTAATTTTTTTATTTAAAAAATGTTACTGGTAATACATGCCCATGTTAACAAAAATACAAACATTACACGAGGGTGAAAACGAAAAGTAAACAGCCCCTTCCAATTGTTTAACTTCAAAGTCAAATCTCCCTCTTCAGTAACCTCCTCACAGCTCACCCCTTGGATTCCAAACCTCCTGCTTCTGCCCCCTCATGCCCGCTGACAACCAGCGCCCATCTCTGATCTGGGCGCTTCTACCCCCACCCTTTGGCCAGCTGCCTCTCTGCCCCTGAGATTCTGCCTCCCCAGAAACCCTGCCCTGAATGTGCCAAGCAGGCCCCAGAGCCTGGCATGCCCCCCTCCAGGGCCGCTCCTCCAGACCAGAGAGCCTTAGCAACTCTGACATGAATTCATTATGAATTCATGGGCCACCTCGGCCCTGTCCCCTGCTCAACAAGCCTTTCATTCATCTCTCACATATGCCCAGGCTCATTCCTCACAGTGGTTAATTCAGATCTTCAAGATGTCAACCCCTCACTGCCGTCCCCCCTCACCCCCCACGCCCACCTCAGCCACTGGCCTGGGCTCTACTTTGCTGAGGAGAGGAAGATCTTAGTGGGAAGCCCGGTCACCTCCTTGGACTTCACCCTGAACGTCCGGGGGAGGAAGAGCCTCCCCCTTTCCTCCTACCAGGCTCGGAGGAGGGGCTCCTTCCCTCAAAATCATTCTTTCCTGCTTCCCTTCTCTCTTGTACCTGGAATATTTCCTCCAGGAACTCCTTTTTTTCCCTTCTGCCATCAAACATGCTCAGACCTCTGATGACCACAACACATTTTAAGTCAATACAGACCTCTTATTCTAATTGTTATGTGGTTGTATCACCATGGGGACAATGTGCAACGAGCCTGTTCAAACAAAACTAAACAAAACTGTTTGTGCCCTTTGTCTCTGAATTCCACTTTATGGGATATGTCCCAAAGAAATAACCCACAAAAGGAAAAAAAAGTAACCTGTACGGTGATGTCTAAGGAGAGATATGTATACTTGCAAAAATGTTAGAAGCAACCCAACTGCCCAATAAGAGACCGAAGGTTAAGCATACTTTCGAGGCAATATAATGAGATACCACAGAAGCAAGGGGACACTTGAACTCATAAATATATAGAATATGTTGATATAGAGATCTGTAGATGGAACACATTTAATATACCAAAAAATACACATAAACAAAATGTATACTTACTACAGCTTTATATATGTTTGTTGAGGAAAAAAATAGAGTCTACTGATTCCCCCCTTAGCTCTATGCAACCTGGCTTCCCTCTCCGGAGTTTTTTTTTTAAACTGGGAGGTCCCGGGGATCGAACCCTGGTCCCTCCATATGGGAGACGGACGCCCAACCATTTGAGCCACATCTGTGCCCCCTGCTCTCCGGTGTTTTACTTAGCAATCCTCATGACTTTCTTCTAGCTCAATCCTTAAGCCGAATTAGATCAGCAGGACTACAGCTCTCTTTTGGAGGCCTTCTCTTCCCTGGCCGCTGAACCAGCCGTCCTTCCCCACATCTCTCTCTCTCTCCCTTTTCCTAAAGGACAGTTGTCAAGGCAGATGCCTTTTGAGGAGGCCACCCCACTCTGTTGGTGACTCTCACATCCACAGTGCCACCCCCAGCCTCACCCTCAGCTCTGGTTCCATGTGATCACTTCCCTTGGATGACCCCATTGTCACCTCTACTTCTCCATGTCTAAAACTAAACTCACCTCCAAACGGTCTCTTCAACTTCCTAATTTCTGGCTGATGTCACCAATATGGTCCCAAACTCGAAACCAGCCCCCACCCTCCTTGGTCTGGCTGACCTGCTCACAGCCCTTGTCACACTCGCCCCCAAGGCCCTTCCTTGGCTGCCTCACGGGAGCCCCCCGGTGTCCTGTCCACCCAGAGGTTGCTTATCTCCGGGAAATGTCAGGTTCTGCTTCTTTTGTGAAGTCTTTTCTGATTCCTCCAGCTCACAATGATTCTTTTCCTCTCGGAATCCTTTTGAATGCAGACTCTCTGGTAGGAAAGACCTGCAACACACAGCTCTTCTCATTTGCCCTGCCTGGATTCTCTGACTCGCCTGCCCCTGCGAGCGCCGCATCCTCCTCTACTCCAGCCCCCGTGTGGCTCCCTCTGGAGCCTTCCCCAGCTCTCACAGGCTTGGCAGGACTCTTCCTTCTGGATTACCCAAGCACCCTCTCCCGTCTCCACGATCATCCCCGTGCCCTTATGTTATAAGGACATGTAATGCTGTGTCCGCCTCCCTCATCAGAATGTTAGCTGAGTTCCCAAAGGGCAGAGGCTGGGTCTTCAGCAGCAAAGCCCTGGATGTGGATGCGGATGTCCCATACTGTCCTGGACACTGATCACTGCACACATACATCTGGCTTCCAAACCACACCACAGCCTCCTTGTGGGCAGGGACTGAAGCTCATTTATTTCATGACCCACAGGGTCTAAGAATATAAAACACAGAGGAAGGGCTTGGAGAATACTTGTCAGAGTAAACTTAGAATAAGGCCTTGTGGAGACAAATATACTTATTTATAAGAATAACCTATAAACCTGGAAGTTATCTCAAAGCATCACACCTTGCTATTTTGGGGCCAGCATTACACATCTTTGCACTCAGCAGAGGCCCTGTCACTGAAAGGTGTTGAGAAGATGTCAAATATGGGAACTTTCAGCTGTGAGCTAGGCGCATCTAAAATCAGGACAAATCAGAGACTAAATTGGAGTCCCTGAGAAGTGGCAATAATCTGCAGGGAATGGGATGGGATGGGAGGCGGTTGGCGGCTGGCTGCCCAAAGTCTGGCTACATGGTCCATATTACACAGCAGAGATAAGCCTTCAGCGAAACACTCTGCACATGGGAAGGGCTATTTAATTTCATCCAGCAGTCCAGGGCCTGCCCCTTTACATGACAACACATGCACTTTAGTCCAACTACGGTCTTGCCGACTCAGAAGCAGCTGAGATTTCATTTCTTACCAGTCAGGAAACACCATTTAAGTGGCAAGGTGGCCGGGCCAACAATGCCCTCCAGATAAGAGGAACGCTTCCCAGACACTCTCTCCAAGTGGCAGCGCCTTCTCAAGCCAGCCGTGCCCAAGGACTCATTCACTGATGACGGCAGGCGGCAGGGAAGGCCTCCACCCCAGCTGGGACAAGTGTTTGGGTGGTCTAGAATCACTGGAAGAGGAGGCAGATCTCACTCAGCAAACATTTCCCGCAGCACAAGGTGCCCTGGGTGGCAGGCCGTATGTCCCTCAACTCCAAGTCCCAGAGCCCAGCTGGAGACCAGAAGCATCGCTTCCCGGTGCCTGGAGGTGGGCAGGCTCCACCGCTAGAAGGCAGATGTCAGTCTGTTGGCCTGGACCATCCAGGTAATGCACAATGTGTTTGTGGCCGGGAAGGGTGAGGCGTGAGGACAGCTGCTGGCCAGCTGCTCCCGACACAGTCAGCAGCTAAGGGACGTGGGGTGGCAAAAAAGAAGCTGCCCGGCCTGGCCTGCAGAGGGCTTCTGCCCATCTGGCGGCCCCTGGTGGACACCCAGGCTTCTCCAGCCCGGGAGGGAAAGGAGGGCTTGGGCGGGTGGCTGAACAGACCACAGCCAAGGGGTGCGGGGGAGGCCGCTGCAGGCCTGGACACGGCCCTTCAAGACACACGGGAGACAGAGACGCAGCCATGCAAACAGGGGTGCCTCCAGCGAGGCCCAGAGAACCGGACAGCCAGACACTCTGAAAAGACCTGGGGGAAAGAAAGGCCACTCAAAGCAGAGCCCTGCAGTATACAGGGTTTTACTAAACCCTTCTGGAAAGTCAGAGGAAAATTGAAACAGCAAGTTAAGAGGCAAAGAAGACTAACTTAAGACCCACTTTCTCTTCAAACCTTTTTTTTTTTTTACATCTTATTTGGGTCAAGAGCGATTACTTCATTTGGATGAATGGCCTTTAGAGTTTCTAGGCTATGTTTTTAAGTCATGCACCCTCAAAAGAACACTTCAGGCACTCCATCTCTCAGACGTGAAACGAAGCAGCCATTTCTTTGAGAAGCGTTAATCATTAGTCATGACCACAGTGAAACTAAATAATCATCAAGCATTCAAAACCTTGTGATTGATTTTCTTAGAGATTATTACACGGAATCTAACTGGTTTAAGTCACTAGTTTAAAACAAAAAATATATTTAAATATATATATATATTAAAACATTAAAATAGAAGTTATAATTGCTTAATGCAGAAAAACTTGGAAAACACTGAAAAGCACTAAGAAAAAAATGCCTTTCATTTGAAAGCCCATTTCTCAAAGATAATCACTTATGATTTGACATTTGCTCTTCCAGTATCTCCTTACAGATATTTTTTTTCATAAAAATATTACTATCCTCTACATACTATTTTGCATTCTACTTTTTTCAATGAATATATCGAAAGTTTCTGATATCAATATGTATTCTTCTACAAGATTTTTAATGCCTATGCAGTATTTTATCTAGTCGAACCTGACCAATCCCCAAGTGATGGCCATTCTGGTTGTTTTAAATATTTTATATTATTAATACAACTGCATTGATTAAAATCATTGAACAAATATTTTTACATACACCTCTGGTTTTGTAAACATTCCTAGAACTGAAATTTCTGGTCTAAGGGTATGTGTACTTGTAAGGCTTTTTTTTTTTTTTTTTTTTAAAGATTTTATTTATTTATTCATTTATCTCCCCCTTGCTGCTTGTGCTCGCTGTGTCCATTTGCTGTGCGTTTTTCTGTGTCTGCTTGTCTCCCCTTGCTGGGTCATCCTGCTGCGTCAGCTCACCGCGCCGTGCGGGCGGGCCTGCCCTCACCAGGAGGCCCCGGGAACCGAACCCAGAGCCTCCCATATGGTAAACGGGAGCCCCACTGATTGAGCCACAGCCGCTTCCCTGTAAGGCTTTTTTGATTTACATGTTCAAAACCACTAGGTTCCCGGGGCCTCCTGGTGAAGGCAAACCCGCCCGCACGGCGTGGTTAGCTGACCCAGCGTGCACGAGCAGCAAGGGGCTGACCCAGCGAGCACAAGCAGCAAGGGGGGGATAAATGAATAAATAAATAAAAAATCTTTAAAAAAAAAAACCACTGGGCATATTTTAAGTCAGACTCCTTCAGTTATTTTAAATATATCATTCAAGTGGTATATATCTCTTATATATAGAAAATAGTTTCAGGAAAAAAGGCATTTTACATGGAGCCAAAATGTTTTAGATGACCAAGACCTTACTGAGCCCAGGCAAATGAAGCACCTAGAGCTCAAAGCACTAATGTTATGCTAAAAAGCTGGGTTACAACATTTGGCCAATTTAGCAAAGTTGATAGGGTATGGTGCTAATGAGAATAAAATCTAGGTGTCACCCCACAGAATCAGGTTTGCCTTTAATCTGGATTACTGGAGTCCTTTACAAGCAGAATGAAATTTAGATATATGGAAAGCCACGGGAAGAAGTTGGAAGTCAATGGAATCTGGAGGCGAAAGACATTGCCATGTGCACTGCCATGTGATAGAAAAGGCAAGAACCAAGGATGGCCAGCAGCCAGCCCCAGGATGCCGCAGCCTTTGGGGAGAAAGCATTACCTTGCTGACACTTCAATTTTGGACTTCTCCTAATCTCAAAATTGTGAGCCAATAAATTCCATTGTCCATGGTATGGTATTTGTTTTAGCAGCCGGGAAACTAAGTCAGGTAGCATTGTCTACAGCGAGGAAAACCCATCTCTGGCCACAGGACGTGCCACCAACTTTGGCCAACTGTCTCACAAATTTGTACTCTAGGCCAAATGGATGACTGGGTGATGGAATGTGAATTACTCAGCATAATGCATCTTAACTAATGGGTGAGCAGCGCAAAGCACATGCCCAAATGACAGATGTATCATCATTCTATAATAAACAGAACACAACTGGCCAACTCAAGACAAAATGAAAAGCTCAGCAATATTTAATGATTTTATCAGTAACTCCTAACAGAAGCGGTTAGTAAATCACTATATGAAAGGTATGCTCTATTAGCTAGGCCTGATCTAAACAAAAGAGTACGCCAACGTTTCAGCTGCAGTACATTTAAACCTCAAGTTCTCTTGATGTTAAGAGGCATGGATTTTTCATACGGGTTATATGGTCAGATGCCATTTTAGCCAACAGTTGAAAATTAAATTAGCTTATTAGAATCGTAATAATGGCTTCAGCTGGCCAAAAGACGGCAGGGACCATTCCCGAGAAGGGAAGGGAAAGATTAGGAAGAGGTAGAGGGGTCAGTGAAGGAAGAAGGCCCCTTTGGAAGGCCCTGGTTTGGTGAGAATTGGCTTGACCCACTTGCAGGAAGCAATCTAACCCTCTCTGCCCCATGCATTGGCAGCTGGAGGTAAAGGTGTCTGCTGCTTCTACACCAATGTAGTGACTGAAAAACCAGCAGCACCAACTCCAGTGTCCTTCATTAAATTACAAAAGCACAATGCTTCTTAAAACAATACAAACATAGAGCAGGTCAAGTAAAAAGTGAGTTTCCCTTTGAGTCATCCCCCCAACCCCACCTCAAATCCCACTTTCCAGAAGTAAACACTGTTGCTTTTATTTTTCAAATTTTCGGTGCCTCCACATGGATATCTTCTCCCCTAGTGACATTTAAGAATTTACCCTCGTTTGTGGAGTGAGGATGACTCTGCCCTTCTCCCAGCGGAACGGCTTACCTGGCTCCTTAATTATGGATGGACTCTGCTGCGAGTCCGTCTCTATTCACTGCCATCCAAAATGACCTCCCTTCACCTTCTCCCTAATGAGGTTTCCCTCCTAGGATGGAGAGCTCCTCTCCCTGGCCCTCTGGATTTCATGCAGGCAGAAGCTGATCTGAGCAAAGTCACCTATTAAAGCGACGCCTCCAGTAGTGGCGGGAGGGAGCGAAGGCCGCGTGCGCTTCACCCACAAGCAAGAGCTCAGCTGCTTTTCCATTTCAAAATCGTTTCACTCCCCAGACTGGCCGCCCCGCAACACACACAAACACAAACACAAACACGCCAAGCCTGTGCTGTCCTAGAGGCAACCGGTGCTGCGCCGCCAGCCTTTCAGACAAGCAGGTCAGCTGGACACAGGGAGACAAAGGGGCACTTCATATACTCCAATCTGGGCAGCTGAAATAACACTGCAAGGGCCAGGTCTTCACAGGACAGATCTTCTCTCCGTGCGTCTCGAACATGCCGACAAGGCTGCCGCTGCAAGGAGGTCCAGGAAGGACTTAAGGCACGAGAAAATTTTGAAAGCATACTATTTTTATTTTATGGTTTTATAGCTTAATAAATATCAGCAGAAGGCTATCATTCCAGGTTTATGGATGAGGAAATAAGCACTGAGAGGTGACAAAGTGCCAAGGCCACACTGTCAGGAAATGGCAGGACTGGGACTTGAACTCAGGTCTGTTGTGCTTCCAGAGCCCAGACCTCCTCACATACCCTAGGATGGGGCTTAGGAGCCCCCTAGGGCTCCCAAGACCTCTAAAAGGTTATGTTCTGAGTGCTGCAAAGAATCCAGTGGCTTTCCTATGTGCTTGCTCGTCTCAGCCCCCTTCCAGCCCTCTCCACCTTGCTTTCTGGAATGCAACAGCCTCATAGATAAGAAAGTGATTACACTCTAAAACACCCGACTTCAAATTTGCTTTGTTAGTTGATGAGAGAGAGAGAGAGAGAGAGGGAGAGGGAGAGAGAGAGAGAAAGGAACAGGGAAGGGAGGAGGGAAGGGAGGAAGGGAGGAAGGAAAGGAGGAAGGGAGGAAGGAAAGGAGGAAGAGAGGAAGGGGAAGAGAGGAGGGAGGGAGGGAGGAAGGAAGAGAGAGGGGGGGGAGGGAGGAGGGAGAAAAGACCTTCCTGAAGTCAGAATGTGCAAGGAAAATTTATTATTTTTAAGGTGGCAAGAATAAATATTTGATTAGACAGGGTGACACTAAATTTTGCCTGGCTCTGCAACATCTCAGCTGATAAAACAAGCCCTTGTCTTCACGTCTAATTAAAGACTACTAACTTATGTCTAATATAAACCTCTGAAATATTACGCGTGAGGGATGAAGCCATGTGGTGTAGTAGAAATTGCTCCAGCCTGGAAATCTGGGTTCTAATCCTGACTCAGCCACTAATAAGCACCAATTATCACTTGCTTGGTGTCCACAGTTTACAACGTGTGTTCACATACTTTGTGCATTAGCTAGATGACCGCAGGCAGGTAACAACTCTTGGTGTCTCATGTCAAAATCTGGAAAGGAGGACACTGGACTCTACGATCTAAGGACCCTTCAGTTCTAAGATCAGGAGAGGACTGGCATCTCAGGATCTTTACAAACGTGTCATCTGTAAACAGACCTGCCAGATGCATTCTGCTTTAGGAAAATTCTATTTTCTGTTCTGCTTCTGAAAGATGTTACTTGGATAAATTCAGGTACAACTCATAAGATGTTGGTTGCCAGCGAGTTGACTCAGCTTCTGGAAAGTACCATGGTAAGGTCTTGGGTTGGGTTCTCCAACGGGAACTTTGCTCTGTTCAGCAGCCACCTGTGGTTCTGAACTCCAGCTGATCTGTTACAAACATAACCCCACAAAGAAAGCTGGCCTGGAGGAAGGACCTGTCGAGACGTATCCTCACAATGGATTCCTTCTCAGATTGGTAGGTCGGTAACGTCATGGTCACACAAGAATACTACAAACACCATTCTTTCTCAACTGTAGGACACCTGAATCCCTCCTTCAAGTCCTGCATTTTCCACTTCCTGGCTGTTTTAACGTCTCTGAAATCAGGATGTACCTGACAATCATACGTCTACATTTTGATCTGGAAATGTTAACTTATTTCTACCTGAGCTGTTGGTGACTTGCTGGTGTGTCTTAAACTCAAGCAGCCACAGTCCTACAAAACCATGGCATCGACGGCACAGATTCAGGTAGAAGCCATGTCCCTCTTCCTGGCCTTAACGACATTCCGTCACAGCTGGACAGGTAATGTGTAAGCCAGGTATGAGTCGTCTTTCCCAAGAGCAGCAGCTTAAAAGGCATTCCATCATGATCTCATAAAACACTGGCCTGGATTTCAAAGGCCCACCAGCCCACTTAAAAGCCTCTCTGATGCTCTGAAAATGTACTAACCCACAGCAAACTGGAGAGGGAACATTTTACTCACACCCTCCTGATCTGTCATAGCCCTGACACATTTTCTTGCATCTTCCTTCAGAACCCTCCACCCCAGTAATATCGCCGATTCCCAAAATACACTCAGCCCGGCAGGGGCAGCTCTCCAGCCCAGCTGTCTGCTCCTGCCCTGCTCGGGTATTTCGCCGAGCTATGTGACACACAGAGGACCACACCAAAGGAATGTCACTCTCAGGCCCCACAGTTCCCATCGCACCAGAGGCAGGTGCATCCCGCCAAACCCCAGTCTGGCATTCGAAACAGAAGAAACTGCACTGCTGGATGGGGGCTGCAGTGTTCCCGAACCTCATCTCTATGTTTAAAACTAGGACGACAGCCGTCTTTGCTACTGTAAACTAATCTGATGGGCATGGGGGCAGGGAGTGGCTTGGAGGAGGCTGCCAATAGGCCATGATTGAGCAAAGTCAAGCACCTAAAGAGTTATTTCTCCGTTTGCAACCCAGAAACTCCAAGCGACTGGCCCTTCCACTATGATTTTTCAAAGAGGACTATCGACTTCTTTTGCAGCCTGGACTAAAAAAAAAAAAAAAACAACAACTCAAAGCCTCTTATACAATAGGACTGCCTTCTATTTACACTTAGTTTCTAACAGTACACTGAAATCTGGAAGCCAAAAAGAAAAGAAAGGAAGCTGACAATGAGGTGCACACAGAGCAGTTGGGAGCCCTCGAGTTGAGGCACGTTTATTAAGAGACGGCTTCTGGCTGTGGGCACCGGCTCTGGCTTCAGCTGCGTTTCTGCTCTGTCTGGAGAAAGAAAACATTTCAGGTCCCTCCTCTATTCTGAGTTCAGGGAACGCAAGATGGGCAGGTGCATGGGTAGCCAACATAATCCAGGGAATTGTCCAAATATGCTATAACCCCTATCAGGTGACAGGCCCAGAAGACTCACAGCTGCAGGAGGCAGCGGGTACAGGCCTCAGCCCTCCAGGGCGGAGAAGCCTCCATTCTCCTCCTTCTGCTCCACTCTGCACACACGTTAAAATCTTCTATTACCCATTTGGTTACCACCCCGGGATTTACGGGGATCAAGGGACCACTCTTGCCACAAGCCCCCCAACTCGGCAAACAGACAAACACTTGCTATCAGGCCTGTTTCCAAGCCTCACATTATACCAGGGTTGTACTGGGAGGAAAAAATTTTTTTAAATACTGAAAGATGCTTATTCACAACAACACACCGGAAGCACACGAGCTTGACCCACAGCACAACCTTTCCTGCCCTCTCTCCACTACCTCTACTCCCCACCCCACCAGGAAGCCGCCAGGCAACCAGCTGCCGGTATTCGCTCAACAGCGGCTGCTCACGTCGCGGGGGACCCTTCTCAGCAAAATCGAGCCCCCCAAGCGCTCGGCAGCCGGTCAGAACTGTCCAGACCTGCTTCCCCCAACCACCGCGGGCAGGCGCGTGGAGGTGAGAAACCTGGGGGCCCAAGGTTGGCGCGGGCGGACCTGCTCCCCCGTCACCTCCTCTCTTGCCCCCTACCCCCACCCCGGCCTCCCCTGATCCCTGGACACTCTTCTCCTGGCATATCGCTGGGGAAAACCGGGAGGCCGGCCAGGAGGAGTAATTAGGGGCGAGGGCGGACGGGACGTAGTCTGGGGGGAAATGCGTCCAGGGCAGAGGTGCGGCAGCGCCGCATCTGGCGGGGAAGGACCCCCGAGGTGGGTGGGGAGGGAAGGGCAGGGGAGGGGGAGTGGCTCGGGGAGGCCCGGGCGGCGGGGGCCACAGGGAGCCCCGCGAAGAGGGATGGAGGGAGGGCGGCGGGTGTGGAGGGGTGCCGAGTGGGGGGGGCGCAGGGGCGCGGGGAGCCCGGTTCCCCTCCCCCAGCCCGGGCCCGGGCCTCCCGCTGACTCAGCCCCGGGGCGCCCGTCGCCTCGGCCCGGACTCACGGTGCGCGAGGCTGCTCCGGCGGGGGCGGCGGGGGCGGGCGCGGCGCTGCGGCTGCGGCTGCGGCCGGGGCTGCGGGGCGGAGGGTCCTTAGTGGAGGCCGCCGCGGTCTCCGGCTTCAACGCACAGAGACTGCGGGGGAAGAGAGCACTGCGCAGGCGCGATGCGGCCGCCGCTGTCAGTCCGAGCGGGGCGGGGCCAGGGCGCCCGCCGTCTCCAAGGCAACCGGGCGGCGGGAGGAGGCCAACCGCTACCTCCACCTTGTCTGGGCGACTGCGGCGGGAGGCGGGGGGCGGCGCACAGGCCCTGTGCGTCGCCACGGCAACGAGGGAGGGCCCCGCCGCGCAGGCGGACTGCTGTACCGAGGGAACGCGCTCACCTTGTCGCCATGGCAACCAGGAACAGCCCCTTTCTTTCTCCTTAGCAACAGGGTAACAAGTCTTCCACCCTAACTCGTCAGCGAAGGAGCGATCCTTCACCCCTGATGCTAGAGCAACGCCACGACGGAGTCTCCTCGCTCCCCATCACGGCAAAGGGAAAAGTGGAGAAGATCTGCTCTTTCAGGGACCACGAGGAAGCTCAGGCCCCTCTCTTGGCTTATGGCTTCCCATTACAGCCTATTCCTCCAATTCCCAAATGCAATTTCCTCTACCTTGTTAAACATTCCCTTTCGTCTCCCACCAGAAAAATCGACACCGTTACCTCTAAATCGAGCCAGCAGAATCGTCTATCCTCATGTCCCTTGAGTTTTTAGCAAGCTTGGGTCTCTCTCCGAATGCGAGTGCAAAGTCCTCTTGTTTCTTCTTGCCTACTCTCTGGTGGAGATTCTACCTCCTCAGAACCAGCTCCCGCTTTGACGTGTCCACTGTGCTCCCGTTTCCACAACTGCTTATCCCCAGTCTGCCTGTGTGACCTCCTTACCCTTCATCCTCTCCGTGCCTGCTGCCCTTGTCCTCCGTGCTCTGCCCAGGGTGCCGCTGTGTTCACCCCGTTGTGATGTCATCTGCTTTCCAATCTTGCTTCTCTTTAGCCCATGACCATAAGCCCTCTGTGGGTGGAATTCTGTCTCAGCCATCAGTTCTCCCAGCATCTAGCACAGAACGTGACACATAGCAGAGTCCTAATAAATGTTTGTGCAATTAAATCAAGGAAAGACAAAGATTTTCATCCATCTTCACTTTCTCTGGTCTCAGACTCTTGGTCAACATTTTTCCTTATCTTTCCACAGCTTTGGCCTTTAAGTACAATTGCTGGTATAACTCTCCCACCCCTCTAGTTCTCCATCCTAATGCCCAAACTCCATTCATCGAGACCCTGGCATTCTCTATTTCCCAAATCCTCAGCTATAGCTAGTCTTCCATCTCTACTATCACATGTTGCCCCTAAAGTGAATTTCCTCACTGGGCGCTGACCTCCTCTCTGGCTTCTGTCACCCTCCTCATTCAGTGTAAGCTCTTCGTTCCTTACGATCCTGCCAGCCCCTAACACCCAGCTCTCCTCCAGCCCTCTTGGGAAATGAACATCACTGAAGCCCTGTCTGGATCCTGCTGGGCTTGTTGACATACCAGAGATGCTGCAGTGTCTTTGAGTAACTTAGAAGTAAGAATTCGTAGCCCTGTCGTTCTCCTTCAAATCTGTCTACTCCCAGAGATTCCACCCCAGGACAGTTGGTATCAGGGCACTGCAACTGAGCCCATTTTCTCAGGGGAAAAGGAGATAGAAGCATATGGCCAATAGAGTGAATAAGAGAAGAGAGGGACACAGCACTTAACTGATTTAACATGCTCTCCTCCCATCCTGGGCAACTCTCAGAAAGAATCATTCCTAGGACAAATCAGCGGTTGGTAGAGTGGAAGCCCAGGCGATGCTTTTTCCTAGCCATGGAGCTGAAGAACTGAAGCTGGTTTCTTACTATATCTACAGGTGTTTGGGTGCTGCAAAGACCGGAGGGGGGGGGCAGATTTGAGGCTCAGTTGATCTTGCCTCTCCATTCTGAGGGCCCACCCAGTTCCAGCTCAGCTCTGAGATTGCAGACGTAGACGTGGGTGTTGTTAACTGCCCTGAGTAATGCTGAGAAGAGGGCCATAATCCTTGTACCCCCACCCCTTCATTACACACGGGGTGGAGGACCATTCTACAAAGACATGCTGTATGCCCTTCACCAGATTCCCCAACGGTTACCAATTTACCATGTTCTACTTACCTACAGCTACAAGAACGAAGCATTCCAACTCATGGCTTAAAACAACCATTTCATTATCTCACAGTTTCTGTGGGATGGGAATTCAAGAAGAGCTCAGCTGAGTGGTTCTGGCTCAGGGTTTCTCATGGTGGCTAGAGCTTAAACAGCAGGGAGTTGACCAGACCATCCTCTCTCTTCGTGTGGTTTCAGAGCTAGTTTGGGCTTTCTCACAACCTGGTGGCCTTGGGGCAGTTGGACTGCTCACATAATAGTTGAAAGTTTCAAGGGTGAGTATTACAGTGAACAAGAGAGAATTCACATCGTTTTTCATAACCTAACCTCAGATGCCATATAATGTCACTTCTGTGAGACCCTATTGGTTGGATAAAATAAAAAAAAAAACCCAAAAAATCCCCACCTAGTTTCAAGGTGGTGGGAACATAGACCCTGCCTCTCGATGGGAGGAATGTCCACATCACATATTAAGAACACGTGGATGGGAGATATTGTTGAAGCCATCATTGAAAAATTAATCTGCCACGCTCTGCCCTCTGATCACAATTCACATCTCACTCAGTGCAAAATACACTCACCCTGTCCTGCCAGGACCCCATCTCATTCTATTACAGCAGCAGGCACCTCAGGTCCAGGTCCTTGGGCATAGCTCCTTGAATGCTAGCCCTCTTGATCTGAAGACCTGTGCAGGAGAGAGACAAATCATCTATCTCCCACTCACCCCACATGCACTGGGGGGACAGGCATTCCTCTGGACACTGTCATTTCAAAAAGGGGCAAAAGAGAAGTCACACACAGCAGTAATTCTGAAATGCAGCCGGGCACATGTTGCCGATTTCTTGATTAGGACCTGGCTCTACTCCCATTTACTCATATTAGTGTGGACATGGATATTTACTTTATTCAATAGGTTAGAATCCTTTCCTATGATGATTTGTCTTGATGCTCAGTTTGTCACAGAGTTGGTCGGTGGAAGAAACTTCAAGCTGTTTCCTGTGTCCTTTTTTATTTTATTTTATTTTTAGGAGGTACCGGGGAATGAACCCGGGATCTGGTACATGGGAAGCAGATGCTCAAAACACTGAGCTACACTCACTCCCCTCCTGTGTCCTTTTGACATATTCCTATCATTCCTTGAGCATTTCCTTGCTTTCTGGCACAAGATGTTCTAGGCTTATCTTGTACCTTCCCTACTCTATTTCTGGAATCAGCCCTGGATCCTCCCTAACTTTTTAACCATTCCCTTTTCCATTGAGGGATCCTCTCCCTAAATCTGCCCTTAAACATTGATGGTCCCCAGGGTTTCCATCTCTCTATCCTATCTCCTCTTTCTATCCCTGCTCCTTGAGTGGCCTCATCTACTCCCATGATTCCTAGATGTGTATCTCCACCCCAGCCGCTTCCTCCCAGTGCCAGACCTGCATTTGTACCTGCCCTCCAGACAGCTCCACCCTTATGGTCCACAGGCACCTCAAATTCAGTGTGCTTGAACGAAGCAGTTTACCCTCGCCCCCACAGAAAACCCCCAGCCCTTCCTATATTCCCTTTTATTGATAATGGCCTTGCTATCCAAGAAAAACCTTAGGGTGATCCTAACTCATCTCTCCTCCCCAGCTCCTTATACCAAGATAAGAAAGTCTCCCGATATTATCAATTCCACTTCTTAACTATCTCTCAAATCGGTTCCCCTTCTTTATCTCCATCACCTTCACCATCTCTTGCCTGGGTGACTGCAGTCTCCCACCTGATCTCTCTGCCTCCAAGCTTTCCCACCTCCAATCCGTTCTCAACACCACTGCTAGAATGTTCTTCCTAGAAGACAAACCTTATCACATAACCACCTGCTTCAATCCCCGAGGCTATGTGACAACATGGATGAACCTTGAAGACATCATGTTGCATGAAATAAGCCAGAGTCAAAAGTACAAATTTTGTATGATCTTACCGCTATGAAATAATTAGAACAAGCAAACTCAGAGAGTTAGACTCTAGAATGCAGGTTACCAGGGGTTGGTTTCAGAGTAGGAAAGGGGAGTTAATGCTTAAACTGTGCAGAGCTTCTGTTTGGGTTGACTTTAAAGTTTTTTGGTAATGGATGGTAGTGATGGTAGCACACCTTGTGAGTGTAATTAATAGCATTGAATTACATATGTGAATGTGGTTAGAGGGGGTTTAGTATATCATTCAAGTCCTGTACTTCCTTATTGATCTTCTGACTAGAGGTTCTATCCATTATTGAAGTGGTGTGTTAAAGTCTTCTACTATTAACGTAGAACTGTTTATTTCTCCCTGCAAATATGCCAGTATTTGCTTCCTATACTTTGGGGCTCTCCTGTTAGGTGCATATATATTTATAATTTTCACACCTTCCTGTTGAATTGTCCCCTTTATCAGTATGTAATCAACATCTTTGTTCCATGTAACTGTTTTTGACTTAAAGTCTCTTTTATCTGGTATTAGTGTAGCCACCCCAGCTCTCTTTTGGTCACTACTTGCATGGTATATATTCTTTTCCATCCTTTCTCTGTAACCTACTTGTATCTTTGACTTTTTTTTTCATTGTTTTTCTTTTATTTTGTACATTTAATAATTGAATGTATAAACAATTAAAAACTAAAAAGTAAACACAGATGAATAAATACATACATTTCTTACTTAAATGTACTGGATACATATAAATCTTTTCTGAATCAAACAATATGTTACACAATATATTTGGTTCATAGTGACGCATTCATACAGTATTTGTCCTTTTGTGTCTGGCTTACTTTGCTCAACATAATGTCCTCCAGGCTCATCCATGTTGCCATATGCTTTATGACTTCATTTCTTCTTACAGCTGCATAATATTCCATCGTGTGAATAGACCACAGTTTGTTTACCCATTCATCTGTTGATGGACACCTGGGTTGTTTCCAACTTTTGGCAATGGTGAATAATGTGGCTATGAACATCGGTGTGCAGATGTCTGTTCATGTCACTGCTCTCAGTTCTTCTGGGTATATACCCAGTAGTGGTATTGCAGGGTCACATGGCAAGTCTATATTCAACTTCTTTAGGAACTACCAAACAGTCCTCCATAGTGGCTGTACCATCCTGCATTCCCACCAATAGTGAAGAAGTGTTCCTGTCTCTCCACATCCTCCCCAACACTTGTAGTTCTCTGTCTTTTTAATAGTGGCCATTCTGATAGGTGTGAAATGATAACTCATTGTAGTTTTGATTTGCATTTCCCTAATCATGAGTGATGTTGAGCATTTCTTCATGTATTTTTTTGCCATTTGTATTTCTTCTTTGGACAAATGTCTATTCAAATCTTTTGCTCATTTTTTAATTGGGTCATTTGTCTTTTTACTGTTGAGTTGTAACTTCTCTTTATATATCCTGGGTATTAAACCCTTATCGGATATGTGTGTATCTTTGACTTTAAGATGGGTCTCTTGTAGACAGCATATAGTTGGGTTTTGCTTTTTTATCCATTCTGCCAATCTCTGCCTTTTGACTAGATAATTTAATCCATTTACATGTTTTTCTTTTGCCATTTTGCTATTTAGCCTTTCTAAGTCTTATACCTTTTATGTCCCTAACTTCCATTAAAGCCTGCTTTTATATTTTTTGGTTTCTTGTGTTGTACTGTATTGAGTACATTCTCCTTTCTATCTAGGTATATTTTTCATCTATTTTCCTTGTAGTTAATGTAAGGTTAACATTTGACATCCTAAATATACAACAGTGATATTTCGTTTGATACCAACTTAATTTCAATAACATGCAGAGGGAAGCAGATGTGGTTCAACCAGTTGGGTGCTTGCCTACCACATGGGAAGTCCTGGGTTTGGGTTCTGGTGCCTCCTAAAGAAGACAAGCAGACACTGTACCCACCACAACAAGCTAGACACTGCACCGCTGCAACGAGCAGATGCCACAAGCCAGCAGACTGCAGCCCGTGGGGAGCAGATGTGGTTTAGGCCGTTGGGCACTTGCCTCCCAGGTGGGAGGTCCTGGGTTTGGTTCCTTGTGCCTCCTGGAGAAGACAAGCAAACTATGAGCAGATAGGTGAGAGAACCATCTGGGGGAGGGGTGGGATAAATTTTTAAAATAAAGTAAATAAATAAATCTTTTTTTAAAAAAATGCACGCACAAATACTTTTCCTATACCCTTCTGTCCCCCACCATTTTCTTTGTACTTGTTACCACTTACATTTTTGTACATTGTATGTCCAAAAACCTATATTTATCTATATTTTTTATGTATTTGCATTTTAGCACCTATAGGAAGTAAGAAATGGAGGTACATATTAAACAATACAATAATACTGACATTTATAATTACCTCAATGGTTACCCTTATCTCAGGTCTTTATTACTTTATGCTGGTTTGAACCACTCTCTGGTGTCCTTTTATTTCAGTCTGAAGAACTCCCTTTAGCACTGCTTGTAGGGCAGGTCTAGTGGTGAGGAACTCCTTCAGCTTTTGTGTATCTGAGAATATCCTAAAATCTCCCCCACATTTTTTGAAAGAGTCTCCCGGACATAAAATTCTTGGCAGCAGCTGTTTTCCTCCAGTACTTTTAAGTATTTCAACCCACTGCAGTCTCGCCTCCATGGTTTCTGATGAGAAACTGGGCTCCATCTGATTGGTACTCCCTTGTAGATGACACATTGCTTTTCTCTTGCAGCTTTCAGAACTCTCTCCTTGTCCTTTACATTTGATAGTGCAATCAGTATATGAGGGGGTGTGTTTTTCTTCATGTTTATCCTGTTTGGAGTTCTCTGAGCTTCTTGGATGTGCATATTCATGTCTTTTGCTAAGTTTGGGAAATTCTCCGTCATTATTTCTTTGACTCTTCCTTCTGCCCTGTTATAGTTTGCTATAAATTGCTGGGGGCAATATACCAGAAAAGGGTTGGCTCTTACAATGGGAATTTATTAATTCATGAGCTTACAGTTCTGAGGCCATGAAAGTGTCCAAATCGAGGCATCATTAGCGATGCTTTCTTCCTGAGCTTCAGTTTTGGGCAGACACATGGCAGGGCACAATGATGGCATCTGCTCATCTCTCCCCAAACCTCCAGGCCCTGATGCTTTCAATTTCTGGCTAAAATTGGCCTCTGTGTTCCACTGATTCCAGCTTCTGGTTCCTGGGCCTTTCTCTCTCAGCTTCTGGTTTCCCCTCTGTCTCTGCTTCTTTCTGTCTTTGTGGCTTTTTATTCCTCCGTTTATAAAGGAGTCCAATAAGAGGATTAAGACACAGCCTGGATCATGCCCTATTGAAGTGATCTGATCAAAAGGAAGTCCCTTAACTGAATCAAGTAAGAGGTCCCATCTACAATAGGTTTACACCCACAGGAATGGATTAGGAAGGTCTACACTTGATTCATTTTTGCAGTATTTAACATACAGCAGATGTTCTGTAAGCAAGTATTAAATGGAAAGTGGAAAAGTCACATCTGAGTAAATCTAAACTAAGGTTGCCAGATAAAATACAAGTCCAGTTAAACTTGAATTTCAGATAAACAAATCATTTTTTTTAAGTATAAGTATTCCCTACACAGTATTTGGGACATACTCATGCTAAAGATACTAAAAATTATTCATTATATGAAATTCAAGTTTAACTGGGCATCTGGATTTTTGTTTGCTAAATCTGGCACCCCTAACCTGAACTCTCAGATTGGTCTTGAAAGGGACAGCTTCACCAGGGGCACCCTAGGTGGGAGAAGCCCACTCCAGGCTGGCCTGCCCCTGAGCTGCTCTGGAGTCTGGGGTGGAGGTGGTGGTAACCTGGACTTACCTGCCTTTCCTTGGGTCTTACCTGTTCACTCAGCTCAGGTCAGCTTTGGCCTCCTTAAACCAAAGCAGCAGCCACTGGCGAGCTATAAGCGCCACCTGGAGGCTGCTGTGGGTAATACAGGGATACAAGACTGGAGAGCAGAAAAAGTCAACCTGGAAAGAGACAGACAAGGTGGAAGAGGAGGCCATCCTCTTCCTGCATTTCCACTTAACATTGCCGCTGTTCTGGCTACCTGGGAGCTGAAGAGAGGTTACTGCTAAGGGCTCTACTTTCCCAGGATCCGCTGCCTCTTCAGCTATTCCCTGGTCTTGCCCAGGCCGGAAGTCATTTCCTTATGGGAAGCCTCAGGACAAGGTTTGACTGAGTATAATGGGGCGCAGGCTTTTAGATTTTATCCTTTCTTCTCAGCAGCTTGTCAGGCACCAATATCTTTCAGGGGAGAACAAAATCTTTAATCTTATGGGATTTCAGCTCCACTCCAACCTTAAGTTAGGAATCCATAAAGCGTGTGAATATTCTCGCTGTCCTGATTTTGTAATAATCAGGGTAGGCTAAACATTCGCTATATTAGAAACCAGGTATGTCCCCAGACCTAGTTTTTCTCCCTAGGTCTGGTTTTTAGAATGCTGGTGATAAACTAAGCCTGATTTATTATATGTCCATCCTGTATGGTAAATGACTGTAACTCTAAGTATCTTTGGTCAACCTTAAGAGATATAGCAGGGGGCGGATGTGGCTCAAATGGTTGGGCATCCGTCTCCCATGTGGAGGAACCTGGGTTCGATCCCCGGGACCTCCTGGTAAAATAAAACTGTAGAAGTTGCGCAGGCGTGTGGTCAGGCCCTGCAAGCGGGTGAGCCATCAGGCCCTGCCAAACCAAGCGGCAAGATGATGACGTAACAGGAGAGAGATGCAGGGGAGAGCCAAGACGAGACACGCCGAAAAACCAGGAACTGAGGTGGCACAGGTGGCAGAACGTCTTTCTCCCACATCGGAGGGTCCCAGGATCGAATCTAGGTGAAGACAGGAGGAGAAGGATGAGAAGAGAGGGCAGGAAACAGACACAGAGAATTGCCCAATGAATGGACACAGAAACAGCAAAAACGGGGGGGTGGGGGTGAGAGGGGAGGGTAAAATGGATAAAAAGTAAATATAAAAAAAAAAATAAATGTAAAAACAAATTTTAAAAAATAAATTAAAAAAAAAAAAAAGAATCCATAAAACAAAACGCCTGCCACATAGTTGGTGTTTGATACTTACTCATTCCCTTTCTGCTCTGGAGGGGGAGGGCCCCGCTACCGCCAGCGTGCCTCCCCAAGGCTCTTGTAGGAAAGGAAAGCTGCCCTCTGCCTCTCCTTCCTCAGGAGGAAGGTTGCGGTCCCTTCCGATGAATGCACCTTCCAAGTAGCATGGCCTGCCACTTCTCCAAAGACTCTTCTCTCAGAGCACTGGAAAGCCAGATTCCTCATCCTCTCTGGCAGCTCAATCCTGGGTCTGATTGTGGGGAGATTAGGAGAGAGGCTGTGGCAGGTAATCTGGAAAGACAGAAACAATGGAAGAAATTTAAGCGAGGAGCCAAAGAGTGGGTAAAGGGGTAAAAATAAAAAAATAAAGAAAAAGAAAAGATCAAGAGGCTGGGAAACACATCTTGGAGGGAGGATGTATCCAAGACAGTTAATTCCCAAAACTGGTGCTCCACCCCCCCCCCACCCAGGAGCCTTACCTGAACGTTCACCTGAAAGACTTGCCCCTTCCAGGGCTTTGGCTCAATGGACAGGTTCTCAGTCCCATGTGAGTGATGGAGGCTGATGTTACTTTAGAAGAGGAGGAGTTGCCTGGAGCCTGGGGTGGCTCAGGGCCTCATGGAGAACGCCTGTCAAGGGCTCCGCTTCCACTTGCAGGTGGGTAAGACAACCTGTCCAGGTGGCTGGAGGAAAGGTGTGCCGGCTGCTCAGGAGCACGGGCGACGACTCCTGCAGGTATGCTGAGTTCAGCCCCTGCTCAGGTGGTTAAGATTCAGGGACGTTGTCTTTGCCTCTGCAAAGCCCCTGTCAGTCATCTCCTCTGCCCTGGTGAAAATGCTCCATCTGGAGCTCTGAGGTCAGGAAGCTCCATGTGGAGGCTTGGTGCCCATTTTCAGATGAGGGTGAGTGGCAGGGAAACGACGTGAACTGACAGCGGAAGGAACACGAGCTGTTGGCTTAGAGCAACTGTTCTCAAAGTGTAGCTCTGGGCATGACCTGGAAACTTGTTAGAAATTCAGATCCTTGGACCCCACATCAAACCTGCTGAGTCAGAAAGGTGGGAGGTGGGCAGCCTGCAAGAAGTGTTTGAACAGCTTTCCAGGGGATTCTGGTGCACTCTAAAGTTTGAGAACCGTGGATTTAGAGAAAACAGGAGTGGAGCGAGGAAGACACTCACAATAACATGCAAATATTGGAAGAGCCGTTACACGAATGAGATGACTACTTGCTCTGTGTGTCTCTGGAGCGAGGAGCTGGGAGAAACAGGCACACGTTGGAGAGAGGCAGATTTATGACTGAAGTAATTTCGAACAAATTGTACCTTTGGGGAGTGGGATAGCATGTGTGGTAAAGGCACACTATGTCCTGGGTGGGGCAGCAGAAATATAGTTCTCTTCTATCAAAAGCCATTTCTGAGCATCAATTTCAGCCAAGTATTTGTAGCATATTGTGGTAAAGTAAAGGCTGTTCCAGGCTTCTGGTCAGGATTAACTCCAGAGTGCTCTGTTCTGAACTAGTTGTTTTCTAGGCCGCAGCACATCTGCCTTCCAGGACTTTCCCTTTATCACCATCTGAGACTTTCCTTAACCTCTCACTTATGCTGAATCTCCTATTTCCTCCATCCCAAATCCTACTTTTATTTTTATTTTTTTACTTCGTTTTGGTAACACAAACCCCCCCCCAAGTCAATCTTTTCAATCTTGCATGTCTGAGAATGCCTTTGTTCTACCTTCACACTTGGTAGACAGTTTGGTTGGGTATAGAATTCTAGGTTTGAAACGACGAGCAGTTGAAATACAGTGGCTTCTTTGGGAGTTGGAGGTTGTCCTGAGTACTGTTGTGGCAACGGATGTAGGCCATTTTATTTTATTTTATTATTATTTTTTTTTTTATTTTTTTATTTTTTTTTATTTTTATTTATTTTTTTTTTTATTATGGGTTAGGCCATTTTAAATCAGCACACACCACTCAGAACTGAGTGGGAGAGAGTGTGGTCTACAGTGTGAACTGTGGTCTATGGTTGGTGGCAAGGCCCCAGGATGTGTAAGTCCATTGAGGGTGGTGGGCCACACTGTGGGAGATGTTTGTGTGGGATGTGGTGGGAGA
>JAKSZT010054569.1:5097821-5154824 GCA_026826555.1 Tolypeutes matacus
TATGTATTGTGAGAATTTTGACTTTTACCCATAATAAAAAAATAAATAAATTAATTAATTAAAAAAAAAAAAAAAGAAACTATTTTCCCTCAAAACTTTGAAAACAAGCTCCATGGTTCTTTCATCTTCTAGTATTTCTTTTACAAAATCAGATGACATTCAATTTCCAAACTTTTGTATATGGCCTTGTGTTTTTCTTGCTAGCTGTTGAAGTATTATTCCCATTGTTCAGAAATTTCATGATAACATCCTTTCATTCTGGAAGCTCATGCCCTTCAGTTTGGGAAATTTTCTAATATTATTTCTTTGATAAACCCTCATTTTTTTTTACTTTTCTGTTATTCTTTCTGGAACTCCTATTAGACATATTGATCACCTAATTTTCATATCTTTCTCTCCTATGTTCTTTTTATATTTTTTATAAATTTATACTCTAAAGGAGATTTCTTTAACTTTTTTCTCCACTTTTTAATTTTTTAAAAATCTTTAACTTCTTGACATTTTCATTTACTCCCTGAGTTATCTTGGTTTCCTCTGAGATGGTTTGTTTGATGAAATTTGTTTTGGACTGTCTTCCTGGAGGTTTTTCTTATATTTAAGAGTAAGACATGAACAGGCTGACAAAATGATTTGAGTGCATGGGTGGAGCTTGTTGGCTGAGGTGTCTCACTGCACAGTGATTGGATGGGAACTGGCCAGTCATTGCAGGAACCCCAGATGTCAGAATGCAGGTATAGTCTCTTTAGAACATTAGCTTGTCCAGAAAGGAACCCACAGATTTCCTGTCTAGGGGTGTGCAATCCTTCAAGCTGGGGTTGGGGTAGTTTGAAACTGCACGTATCCCAGAAAATCATGTTCTTAAAGCTAATCCATTCCTGTGAGATGAACCTATTTTAAGTAGGGTCCTTTGATTAGGTCACCTCAGTTAAGGTGTGGCCCAGGGTGAGTCTTAAACCTCTTCCTGGAGTCCTTTATAAACAGGAGAGAGAGAGAGAGAGAGGGAGAGAGAGCGCCATGGAAGTCAGAAACTGAAAGCAACAGAACCCGGAGGAGAAGGGAGAGACCAGCAAATGCTGCCATGTGCCTTGCCATGTGACAGAGGAGTCCAGGATCACCAGCAGCTGGTCTTCAGGGAGAAAGCATTACCTGATGATGCCTTGATTCAGATATTTTTCTCAGTCTCAGATTTTAGCTAAAATCCCCACTGTTAAAAGTCAACCCAGGGAGGTGGCTGTGGCTCGATCAGTGGGGCTCCCGTTTGCCATATGGGAGGCCGCGGGTTCGGTTCCCGGGGCCTCCTGGTGAGGGCAGGCCCGCCCGCACGGCGTGGTTAGCTGACCCAGCGAGCACAGGCAGCAAGGGGGGGATAAATGAATAAATAAAATCTTAAAAAAAAAAAAAAAGTCAACCCATTTTATGGTATCTGCTTTTGGCAGTCTAGAAAACTAAAACACTGGTTATGGTAGATGACGTGGGAAGGGAACTGGGAGTAAGCTGGTCTCACTGTTCACTATCTTGCCCTACACTAAATCCACGTTAGTTTATCCTCTCCAGAAAGTCAATCTCCCCTAGGCAATCTGGGAGGGAGCAGGACAGTTGCCTACAGGAACAGGAGAACCTGTAGGTGTAAGTGCTCCTCATAGAGAATTTTAGCCAGTCCTATCACTTTTACTCCCTGATGCACCCTGGCTCTTGGAGATCCCAGGAGCCTCTACTCTGGATGCTTTCCTAGGGAAATGGCTTCTTATTGACCACACTCATTGCTGGCAGAACTTCAGCTTTCTCTGCATAGTGATGTTAATACCAGTTCATCCATTTGCTTTACATATTCTAAAATTTTGCTGATATCTCTCATCTGCTGTCACGTCATTTCCCATTATCTTTTCCCTTGTGACTTAGTTCCTCATTTTAAATACAATTTTAGTGAGGCTTGGAAAAGGGCTCGAGATAAATAGGTTTGTTAACATGCCACATTTAAACAGTGCTCATTGGTTTTAAGTTTCTTGTTTTGTTTTTAAAAACATGTAAGCTTACAAATTAAATTCCACTTTAGCTAAATACAACAATTTTTAATTTTGTACTAAAATATTTTGTATAAACACATCACAATTTACTTATAGTTTCCTCTTAATAGATAAGTTATTTAACAGCTTAAAACAGTCTCCAAACATATGGGTTTATTAGTGCTGAAGTTTACTTATTTCTAATTTAATTGTAATGTGGGCAGAGAACAAAGTCTGTGCAATATTGATGCTTTGGAATTTTTTGAAACTTGTTTTTTGGCCTAGTAAGAGGTCAATATTTAAGAAATAATGAATTCTTCGGTACTTGAAAATAATATATATTCTCTACCGTAACATGCTAGGTATTACATATCTTGCTAATTTTGCTGTTTAAATCTATATCCTTGCTAGTTATTTGTTTGATTTTTTTTTTTTTTTTTTTTTTTTTTTGAGAGAAGAAAACTGAAATCTGACTTTAGGATTGTAAGCTTGTCAAATTTGCCTTTTAATTAAGTTAATTTTTGCTTTTTTATTTTGAGTTTATGTTGTCAAATACAAGCTAATTAGTCACTGTTATTCCCTCTTGGTGGGTTATTTCTTTTTAGTATTAGGTAATGTTTTTCTTTATCCTTATTAAAACCATTTACCAAAACTTCTATTTTATAATATTTTCTGTCTTACATGATATGATATTAATTTTGTTCTAGCTTTATTTTGGTTAGAATTTGCTTGATAAATCGTTTTCCATTTCCTTATGTTTAACTTTTTATGGGACTTTAAAAAAGTGTGTATACATGTATGTTTGTTTGAAATAGAAAAGTGCAAGTAAAATACAATTAACTTTTTTCTGAATCATATGAAAGTAAGGTGCCATTTGGTGTCCCATCATGCCTCAAGACTTTGGAATGTATTTCCTACAAACAAGGACATTCTCCTTTATAACCCCAATTCCACCAACAACACTGGAAAATTAACATTTATATTTTACTATTATATAATCCTCATTTAAGTTTCATCAGTTATCCCAAGAGTGTCCAGTATAGCAAAATAATCCAGGTCACAGTCATACACTGCATTTACTTGTCATCTCTCTTTAGCCTTCTGAAGTCTTTCCCTGATTTCCATTATCTTGATGCCTTTGAGATTTATAGGCCAAGATATTTTATGAAATTGTCTTCAGTGTGGGATTGTTTGATGTTGCCTCATGAATAGATTCCCATCATCCCAAACAAATTCTGAACCAATTACGCGTTAACTCCCCATTCCGTGCATATAGACCAGCCCCTGGTAACCTGTAATCTAGGTACAGACTCTATGAATTTGCTTATACTAATTATTTCATATCAGTGAGATCATACAATAAATGTCCTTTTGTGTCTGGCTTATTTTACTTGACATGATTTGTCTTCAAAGTCCATCAGTATTGTCACATGTATTAGAACTCCATTCATTTTTATGGCTGAATAATATTCCATGATTTGTATATGTCACCTTTTGTTACCCATTCATTGGTTGATGGACACTTGGGTTGCTTCCATCTTTTGGCAATTGTGAATAATGCTGCTATGAAAATCGGCGTGAAAATATCTGTTCCTAGTTCTCCACAAGCTCTCCAAAATTTGTTATTTTCCATTTTTTTAAATAGTAGCCATTTCAGTGGGTAAGAAATGGTATCTCATTGTGGTTTTGATTTGCATATCAGTGATGTTCATGATTAATGATGTTGAGCATCTTTTCATGTGCTTATTGGCCATTCGTATATTTTCTTTGCAGAAAGTTTATTCAAGACTTTTGCCCATTTTTAAATTGGGTTGTTTGTTTTTTCTTGTTGAGTTGTAAGATTTCTTTCTATATTCTGGTTATTTAATCCTTGTTGGACTCATGGTTTCCAAATATTTTCTCCCATTCTGTAGGTTGTCTTTTTATTTATATAATAAAATCCTTTGATGCATGAAAGTTGTGTTTTTTTTTTTTTTAATTTTGATGAGATCCCATTCATCTATTTCTTCTTTTGTTGCCTGTGATTTTGTTGTAAAGTCTAAGAAACCATGGCTCAACACAAGATCCTGAAGATGCTTCCAATGTTTTCTTCTAAGAGTTTCATAGTTCTAGTTCTTATCTTTAGGTCTTTGATCCATTTTGAATGGATTTTTTTATATGGCACGAGGTAGGGTTTACCTTCCTTCTTTTGCATATGTGTGTCCTGGTTTCCCAGCACCATTTGTTGAAGAGGTTATCCTTTCCCTATTGTGTGGACTTGGCACCCTTGTTGAAAATCAACTGGCCATAGATTGAGGGTTTATTTCTGAACTCTCGGTTTGATTCTTTTGGTCTATATGTCTCTCCTTATGCCATTAACAGGTTGTTTTGATCACTATAGCCTTGTAATAAGTTTTAAAATTGGGAAGTGTGAGTCCTCCAACTTCATTATTTTTCAATATGGTTTTAGCTATTCAGGGCCCCTTACCCTTCCATATCAATTTTATGGTGGGCTTTTCTATTTCTGCAAAGAAGCCTGCTGGAATTTTGACTGGGATTGCATTGAATCTGTAAATTACTTTGAGTAGAATTGACATCTTGACAATATTTAGTCTTCTAGTCCATGAACATGGAATATCTTTCTATTTATTTAGGTCTTCTTTGATTTCTTTTAGCAATGCTTTGTATTTTTTTGTGTGTATAAGTCCATGACATCCTTGGTTAAATTTAGTCCTAGATATTTATTTTAGTTGACTGTAAATAGATTTTTTTCTTGACTTCTTTTCAGATTGTTCATTACTAGTGTGTAGAAACACTACTGATTTGTGTGTGCTGCTCTTGTACCTCACCACTTTGCTGAATTTGTTAACTAGCCGGTAGCTTTGTTGTGAATTTTTCAGGATTTAAAAAATATATATATATAGGAACATGCCATCTGAAAATAGGGAAAGATTTACTTCTTCTCTTCCAATTGGGATGCCTTTTAATTCTTCATCTTGCCAAATTGCTTTGGCTAGAACTTCCAGTACAATGATGAATAACAGTGGTGACAGTGGGCATCCTTGTCTTGTTCTTGATCTTAGAGGGGAAGCTTTCAGTCTTTCACCATTGAGTATGTTAGCAGAGCATTTTTTATATATGCCCTTTATCATGTTAAGGAAGTTTATTTCTAGTCTTAGTTTTCTAAATTTTTTTTAATCAAGAAAGGGTGCTGGATTATGTCAAATACCTTTTATGCATCAGTTGAGATGATCGTGTGTTTTATCCCATTGTTCTATTAATGCAGTGTGTTACGTTAATTGATTTTGTTATGCTGATCCATCCTTGCATATAATTAGATAAATCTCACTTAGTCGTGTCATATAATTTTCTCAATGCACTGTTGTATTTGGTTTGCTAGTATTTTGTTGAGGATTTTGCATCAATATACATAAGGGTTATTGGTCTGAGGATATTTAAATAATCGGTGAGTTGATTGTATCTATGGCTGGTGACATCTACAATCAACTGAAGAGATTGCCTTCAGCAAGAGATGTCTCATCCAATAAGCTGTAGGCTTTAAAGGGAGAAGTGATGATTTCAACTGGGAGAATTTCCATCTCCACTTCAGCCAGCCAGTTTCTCCTGGGAAATTTATCAAAAACCTTCATTGGAGTTCCCAGTTTGTGGCCTGCCCCGTGGAATTTGGCCTTGCCCAACCCCACAGTTACGTGAGACAATTCTTACAAAAATCTCATAATATTGTATATATATCTCCTTTCGATTCTGTTTCCCTGGAGAAACCTAACACACAGGGTGACCCCCCACAGGTGTATATTATTGTCACCCTTCAAATAACCTCTTTGAATTTTGCTTCCAACCATAAGGGCCACCCTCCCTTTCCCCACCAAGTATCATGAGGTCTTCTTTCTTCGTCCTGAGTTTCATGAAGCTCCCCTCCTCCACTGGCCACAAGGCAATTCCTGGAGAGGGTCTTAGTTTCTCCCCATGAATAAAGAAAGCCTGTACTTTTGATGGGTTAAGGAACCTAGATGTGATCATCATAAGATGCTACCTGGGGAAGTGGATGTGGCTCAAGCGATTGAGCTCCCATCTACCACATGGGAGGTCCCTGGTTCGGTTCCCAGTGCCTCCAAAAGAAGGCAGTGGTGTGATGGGCAGGTACAGCAAGCTGACACAAGATGATGCAACAAGAGACACAAGAAGAAAAACATAACAAGAGATGCAACAACAACAAAAAAAAGCAGGGAGCGGAGGTTCCCGGTGCTTCCTAAAAAGAAGATGAACAAGACAGCGAACTGATGTGATGGGCAGGTGCAGCAAGCTGATGCAACAAGATGACGCAACAAGAGACACACGGAGGGAAACTTAATGAGAGACACAACAAAGCAGGGAGCGGAGGTGGCTCAAGAGATTAGGCACCTCCCTCCCACATCGGAGGTCCTGGGTTCGGTTCCCAGTGCCTCCCAAAGAAACAACAGATACAGCAACTGCAAAACAACAAGGGGGTGGGGAGAAATAAATAAATCTTAAAAAAAAAAAAAAAGATGCTACCTGGTGGGAGCAGACGTGGCTCAAGTGGTTGAGCTCCTGCCTTTCATATGGGAGGTCCCAGGTTCAGTTCCTGGTGCCTCCTGAAAAAACAAAAACGAACAACAAGCAAAACAAATGAAAAAACCAACTCAGGGAAGCCGATGTGGCTCAGTGTTTGAGTACCGGCTTCCCACATCCAAGGCCCCAGGTTCAATGCCTGGTACCTCAAAAAAAAAAAAAAAAAGCTACCTGGTGAGAGCTTTACCTCCTTCCTTCCTGCATGCAGAGCCTCAGAAAACGACAAAGTCTAATTGTAAATTCAGCTTCTTTGCTCTTATTTTCTGCAACATTTTAAAGTGGTTGCAGCGGGATCTGGCCCCATGTGGATGCTGATAAAGGAGGCGGAGCAGTGCCACTTGGCCCCAGGTGTGCCCCTGGAAGTCCCCGTGGATGTCCCTTCTGTAGGCAGCCTTTGCACCTCCCTTCTGCTGCCCTGGGATGCTGTGGGTGGGCTCCATCCCTGGGGAGGGGTTAGTTCAGAAAGCTTTGCCGCTTAGAGTAGGCATCGTAGGCTGAGCCACCCCTCCCCACCTCTTCAGTTTTCCCTCTATGATTTCCTAACATGGTTGAACGCACTCGTTTCACGCTGAGACCAGACCGTAGTTTCTCAGCTCAGTGCTGCTGGCTCATGCGTTGGATCATCTTTCTTTTGGGAGCTGTCTTGTACATTGTAGGATGTCGAGCACCATCCCTGGCCTCTATTTACTACCACCCCCCTAAAGTTGTGACAACCAAAAAAATGTCTCCAGACATTGCCAGATGTCCCCTGGTGGGTGTGAGGGGCAAAACGGCCTCCAGCTGAGAACCACGGGGCTAAACCGACAGGAGTTACTTCAGTGCAAGCGTTTGGAAGGGAGCCGCACCCTGCCCAGGTCATGTTAAACCACTGTGATCCCAAGGCTACTGGGTTTGTTTTGAAAATGGAACTGGTATAGCCGGGATGTCCAAAATTACAATTTCATCTTGGTATCACCTGTGCCATAATGTCCTACAAACATCTAAGGGGAACTTCTAGCCAGGTGGGCATGCGAGAGTTACAAAAAAAAGGCAAAACCCTTCCATTGCTTCCCACCCAGACACCCAGGAGAAGTTACAAAACTGTATTATGGACATCAAATAAAATCTATAAAAAGCTTCCAAAGCCCCAGGCCAAACCCTCACAACTTAAAAAAAAAAAAAACACAAACCCTGTCCCTTCACCAGCCCATGTCACAGAAATCTTCACTGTGAAAGCTCAGCCGTATTTCAACCGAACGTTGGAATAAATCTCAGCGAGCGCCACACGTGCCTAGTCTTAAAACGCCCTTGGTGGAGTCCCCCCAGCCTCCAGATGTCCTCTCTGCTGCAAGACAGGGAGAGGCACTGCCCAGGGGCTCCTTTCCTATTGGGCTCAAAATACCCACCATCTTGACAGGCAATGGATGTAGAATTTGCAGCAAATTCTAGGTGGTCACCTCTGAATTATTCATTTCAGTGCGGCCGTCAGCACAATTCATTGGTGGTGGTCCCCTGTGACTCCCCACTTCTCCTTCCTAAATGCTAAGAATGGCTCTTTCTAGCCTTCTTGTGGTTCTATAAGCGTGCAATTACTATTGTTAAATCCCTTCCCATTTAAAAACAAACAATAAGCAAACAACAAATAAAAGCAAACAAAATACCCACCATCTTCCCCCAGAGAAGGTGTTCCCCGGGGGCTGCCCCCACCCACGGTAAAACCATACCCAGGAGAAGGCTATTGTATTGAAAGCAACCCCTCCACTGCAAGTGTCCTGAAATAATTGGAAATGGATCAAATTGATCAAAGGGAATAAATCCCCTCAAGGTAAGCCAAGACTGCAAAAGTTCTGAGGATAGTTTCATTTAAAGCAAGAATCTTTTTATTTTATTTATTTATTTATTTTTTTTAAAGAATTTTATTTTTTATTTATTCATTTATCCCCCCCTTGCTGCTTGTGCTCGCTGGGTCAGCTAACCACACCGTGCGGGCGGGCTTGCCTTCAACCAGGAGGCCCCGGGAACCGAACCCGGGGCCTCCTATATGGTAAACGGGAGCCCCACTGATTGAGCCACAGCCACTTCCCTAAAGCAAGAATCTTAAGAAACCAAGAGGCAGAGTGGATGATGACATTTATTTGTTTATTTGTTTGTTTTAGCATACTTGTTCTATTACACAGCAATCCATGAATCCATTCCTGTATCCATGTTGATGATGACATCTAAATATGCATAATTGTAAGCAACTGTTTTCAGTGTGAGGCGACATTTGATTTACAGGTAAAGAATCTGTTTGTTTCCAAAGGGGCTGGGCAGGCTGTGATGGACATAACTTGCTGTCAATCCAATGAATGAAACATGACAGTCAGAAATCCCTGGCTCTCAAGATTGATTGTTTACTTTTTACAGTAAAGGTGTGAAGAATCTGCTTTTCAAGGAAAATATTCAGTGTATCTCTTGTTATTTTAGCCAGAAAGACCAAAGGCAGCATGAGCGTGTTTGTATAAAGCTGAAAACTATGAAAATTAAGATACTTTCAGACCAAAATTTTTAAAGCATTGTCTTAGGCTCAAAAAGAAAATATCCTGGTAGGAACGCTTTAGCGGGCCGAAGTATAGATAAAAGGCAAAGGCCTTTCTAGAAAGATGGGAGTTGAAAAAATTATTCCCACCCCTTCTTTGGTAAAAGAATCGTTTGCAAATTTTATTGCTGTTTTAAATGTTCATTTCAAATTTGAGAATCGAGTACCAAATGTGCTTAAGTTCAAAAGGTGATTTAAACTCGCTGTATAACGATACTGAGAAATTTAATGAGTTTGTTTTGAAAGGTAATTTTGCTTTTCTCTCTGGGGTGATAAATTAATACAGAATGTGAAATCAGGAATTTTGGGTATGGCATAATTGATTTCAACAAGAATTTGAATTTCTGCACTAAAATTAAATCCCTAAAGCTTTTTGTAAATGTGATGTGTTAGGGATTGAATCACATCCCCCCCAAAAGAAGTGTTTGGGTCCCAAGCCCTGGTCCTGTGGGTGTCAACTCTTTCGGAAACAGGACCTTTGAAGATGTGATTAGTTAAGGTCCTAACTGAGCGAGGGGGGCCATTATCCAATAGGGCTGAAGTCCTTATAAGCAAAGGACATTAGACACGGAAACAGAAGCCATGGGAACAGCCAGAAGCTGGGAGTCAGCAGAACCTAGAAAAGAAAGAAGACACCATTATGTACATTGCCAGGTAACGGAGAAGCCAAGGACCCGCAAGACTGCCAGCCAGCCAGAAGATCTTCTAGCTTCTGAAACCGTGAGCCAATAAATCCCATACTCGTTGTGTGGCATTTGTTTTAGCCGCTAGGAAACTGAAACATAATGTAAAAACATAGGATTTCAACCGTAGTGATGGAAATTGCAATTGAAAAAAATATACTTTATGAATTGGCCCAATAAAATCCAGATATTTGAAATTATATAAATCAATAGAAACATTTCATCTTTATTTCCTGGGTATTGTTAAAGGAATAATATCTGATACATTTCCCTAAGAGTTGCTTATTAATTTAATTCCATCTTATCTTGTTAGACTCTGTTTTTCCCTAGAATTTGTAGTTGGATTTTGGAAGTTTGAATTCAACCAGCGTTAAGGTAATGGAAACTTGTATTTATCTAAAGGCCTCACGAAGTTGGTGTTATGCAGTTAATATAAGAATACATGTTGCTTTATATGGATATAAGAAAGGCCTAAATTTTGACCCATAAGTCAAAAGATTTCAGACACACTCCAAGCAGCTGTATTTATGTGAATATTTCTTGTTAATCATGTGACACTCTAAGGCACTGGTACCTTCTTGATCCCCCTGCTGTGAATTAAATATTTTTTAACTGATACTATATTAAAAAAAAAAAATCTTAACTAGGATAATTGTTCAGCAAATACCTGCAAACCTTAGTACAACTATGTACAGTGTGATGTATTTAGTTGCTTAGGGAATTTGCATGCTGCCAAGAGGAGATTGTAGCTCGTAAAAGGGAACTACATAAACTTAAAAAGCTAAACCATATCTCCAGCAGGTGATCAAGGTCAACATCAATAGTGATAAATCATGTTGACAGCAGGTACCCTTGATATGATGTGATGAAAATGGCACTTTACCTCTGTGGTCTTCCTTCCCAATACCCACAATCCCAGCATAACCATTTGTTTGAGGAAAATACCAGACAAAGTCCAAGAGAGGAGCATTCAGCAAAATACCTGCCCAGTATTCCCCAAAACTGTCAAGGCCATCGAAAACAAGGAAAGTCTGAGAAACTGATCCAGCTAAGAGGAGCCTAAGGTGACTTAGCAACTACATGTAATACGGTATCCTGGAAAGAAAAGTGACATTAGATACAAACTAAGGAAATCTGAATCAACCGTGGACTTTAGTTAATGATAACGTATCAACATTTGTTCATTAGTTGTAGCAAATGTCCTTTACTAATATTAAGAGGTTAGGAGGGGACCCTGAGTATGGAGTATCTGGGAACTCTCTGTGCTATTTTGACAATTTAAATCTGAAACCTGAAAGTGTTCTAAAAATAGTCTATTAAAAAACAACTGCAAAAGCTATATCAGGGCAGAATTTAAGTTTAAACTTAAGGAAATCTTAAAATAAAGGGATCTAATTTATTCAAAAATTTAAATAAGAAGCCGGATTCCTTTGGCTAGGCTTAAGATATAAATTTTGCACCAACTATGCATTCAGTTATCATACATGGACCAGATAGCGGTAAAGAGAAAATCTTGTTTTCACAGTTTCGGAGATTGGAGTCCCTTGAGCGAAGCTGGTAAGCAACTTCCTCCTCGTGTCCTCTAGGATGGCTTCTGACAAAAAGAAAAGGCAAGTAACTAAAGCCCAGTGAGAACTTAGAACTGACAGAAGATATGGAATTAAGGAAATAAAGGTTAAAGAATCAAAACTGTAGTATGAATATTTTTGTATTGGAGTGAATCTGTGCATATTTGATATTTTATGTACTTTTATAAGAGAAGTTTGGCATGTTAGAATGAGTGCCTTCTAACTGATTTAAAATGTGTGACATTAAGTCTAAAGCTTACTAAGATTATGCCCAGCACTGAGACATCTAATAGAACTTCAAGCTCACTATAAGTTTAATTTACTAGATGGTTATAATTATTTAGTGCATAGGAAAGTTTAAGAATTGAAAGGGAAATAGAATTTTAAATGTATTTAAAAATGTATTTAATTAAGTTTATAATTGGGATCAACTGAAATTCAAAGCTTCCTTAACAATGAATGATCCCAGGGAAGCGGCTGTGGCTCAGTTGGTTGGGCTCCCGTTTACCATATGGGAGGCCCCGGGTTCGACTCCTGGGACCTCCTGGTGAAGGCAAGCTGGCCCTCACAGCTCAGGTGCAGCAAGAAGACTCAAGAAAGGGAGACAAGTAGACACAGAAAAACACAAAAAAAGCAAATGGACACAGGAAGCACAACCAGCAAGGGGGGGATTAAAAAAAAAAAAAAAGAATGATCCTAGTTCTATTTTCAGATATATATTTTCACATTATTTTCTAAACATAATCATTTTAACTTAAAAAAAAAAAAATCTTTGTACTCTCTTAATGTAAATGCCTTTCACTTATTTTTCCAAATTGTGGTTCTTTTTCCTCACAGACATTTTGTTCACTGCCCTGGCGATGGAGTCATTCATTTGATAGATTTAACAAGCAGTGTAAGTTTGAAATTGAGGTTGAGGTAACATTAAAAAGCAGGAATCTCAAGCTTTGTTCAGTTGATTTTTTTTTAAAACCATTAAAAACATTTTCTTTTTTCTTAAACGTTTCATTTTGAAATAATTTCAGACTTACAGAATTTTCAAAAATAGTACAAGAAATTCCCAAATGTCCTTCACCCAGGAAAAAAAATTTAAGTAAAAAAAATAATGATAGCCTAAGGAAGTTGAATATAGACTTGCCATGGGACCCAGCAATACCATTGCTAGGTATATATCCAGAACTGAGAGCAGTGACACGAACAGACATCTACACACCGATGTTCATAGTAGCGTTATTCACGATAGCCAAAAGGTGCCCATCAACAGACGAATGGATAAACAAACTGTGGAGTATACACACGATGGAATCTTATGCTGCAGGTAAGAAGAAATGAAGTCATGAAGCATATGGCAACATGGATGGATGAACCTGGAGGACATTATGTTGAGTGAAGCAAGCCAGACACAAAAGGACAAATACTGTATGAATGCCCTATTATGAGCTAAATATATTATGGGAAATATAAATATATTATGTGAAATATGAATATGGAGAATTGCATATATAAGACCATTTTCCTTTGAAGGTGAACAAATGTAAGTTAATACTACAAAATGTTAATATCAGACAAAACAAAACATATAATAAGTGAAGGAGACCACACACAGAGTACTACATATTGTTTGATTCTATTTATATAAAAATGTAAGTATAAATCAATTTGTAAAGATGAAATGAGATTAGTGGTTATTAGGTCTGAGGAAGGAATGCTAAGGGGTGTGGAGTCTTTCTTTTTGGAGTAATGAAATTGTTCTAAAATTTTTGAGATGATGAATGTACCACATTGTGATTCTACTAAAAGCCATTGATTATACACTTTGGATAGTATAGCAGTTTGGCTGTTTGATATAGTTTTGAATTCCAAAAACAGATATTGGATTATGCTTGTAAACTGCTCTGTTCATCTGGGCATGATTAAGTTATGATTAGGGCATTGAGCCCCACCCCTTGGTGGGTGGGGAATCAAAGATAAAAGACATGGCAAAGGACAGAGGTGGAGTTTTGATGTTGGAGTCTTGAGCTGGAGCCCCGGGAAGTAAGAGAGCTTGGTCGTGAGGAAGGAGAGAAGGCCCTGGGATAGGGACAAGCCATTCACCTGAGAGTCTACAGCTGGTCTTGTGGAGAGAAGGAAAGCCTAGGAGCCTCATAGTCTACAGCTGACCTTGTGGAGGAAACAGGAGCCGAGCCCGGAGAGAAACGCAGCCCTGGGAAGAGAGGAACCCAAGAAGCCTGAACCCTCGCAGACATCGGCAGCTGTCTTGCTCCAACACGTGGCAATGGACTTTGGTGAGAGAAGAAACTTATGCTGTATGGCCTGGTAACTGTGGACTTCTACCCCAAATAAATACCCTTTATAAAAACCAACCGATTTCTGGTATTTTGCATCAGCATCCCTTTGGCTGGCTAAGACAGATAGAATAGCGAGAAACAGCAGCTGTTCTGTTGCTGTACATTCTTATGTACAGTAGGGAGATCACAGAGAGATTGAGAGGTGAGGCATTTTCTTGTCGGTTTTTTGTTTATTATTACTGCTGTTGAAATGGTGAAGATGCTCTAGTGATGATTGGGGTGATGAATGCGCAGCTGTGTGATTGTACCAAGTACCAGTGATTGTGCCCTTCAGATGATTTATGTGCTTTGTTAATATGTATCAATAAAATCGATTTGTTTAAAAAATGAATGATAGGATAAAATGCAATAGAGATCATCAATAAAACCAAGAGTTTTGTCTTTGAAAAGATCAATAAAATTGACAAACCTTAGACTGACAAAGAAAAAAAAAAAGAGAGAGAGGGCACAAATAATTAAAATCAGAAATGAAATGGGGTATATTACTTCCAACCCCACAGAAATAAAAAGGATTTTAAGAGGATACTATGAACAACTGTATGCCAACAAATTAGATAACCTATGTGACACGGACAAGTTCCTAGAAACACACAAACTACGCACACTGACTGAAGAAGAAATAGAAGATCCCAACAGACCCATAACAAGTAAAGAGTTTGAATCAGTAATCAAAAACCCCCAGCAAAGAAAAGCCCAGATGGCTTCACTGGTGAATTTTACTGAACATTCAAAAAAAAAAAAAAAAAACCAATCCTTCTCAAACTCTTCCAAAAAATGGAAGAGGAGGGAGTACTTCCTAATTCATTCTATGAGGACAACATCACCCTAATACCAAAGCCAGATGATACCACAAGCAAAAAAAATTATACATCAATATCTTTTATGAATATGATGCAAAAATTTTCAACAAAATACTAGCAAACCAAATACAACAGCACATTAAAAGACTTATACCCCAAGATCAAGTGGGATTTATCCCATGTATGCAAAGGTGGCTTAATGTAACAAAATCAATTAACGTAATACACTGCATTAATAGAATGAAGGGAAAAAAATTACATGATCATCTCAAATAACTCAGAAAAGGCATTTGACAAAACCCAGGACAATTTCTTGATAAACAACACTTAGAAAACTAGGACTAGAAGGAAGCTTCCTTAATGTGATAAAAAGGCATATATGAAAACCCCACAGCTAACATCATACTCAATAGTGAAAGAGTGAAAGCTTTTTAGGATCAGGAACAAGACAAGGATGCCCACTGTCACCACTATTATTCAACATTGTACTGGCAGTTTTAGCCAGAGCAATTTGGAAAGAAAAAGAAATAAAAAGCCCCCCGAATTGGAAAGGAAGAAGTAAATCTTTCTCTATTTGCACATAACATGAGCCTATATAAAAAAAAGGATGAAAAATACACAACAAAGCTACTAGAGCTAATAAATGAACTCAGCAAAATGGCAGGGTACAAGATCAACACATATACATCAATAATATTTCTAAACACTAAGAAGTCAAGGAAAATATCCATTTAAAATAGCAATTAAAAGGACCAAGTATCGGAAACGGATGTGGCTCAAGAGGTTTGGCGTCTGTCTACCATATGGAGAGACCGGGGTTCGATCCCCGGTATCTCCTGGTAAAAAAAAAAAAAAAAAGAAAAAGAAAAGAACCAAGTATCTAGGAATAAAGTTAACCAACAATGTAAAGGGCATACATGGAAATGATAAAACATTGCTAAAAGAAATCAAAGAAGACATAAATAAATGGAAGGACATTCCATGCTCATGGTTTGGAAGACTAAGTATTGTTGATGTTGATTCTACCCAAAGCGATTTATAGATTCAACTCAATCTGAATCAAAATTCCAACAGTCACTTTGCAGAAATAGAAAAGCCAATCATCAAATTGGTATGGAAAGGTAGAGGGCCCCCGAATGAATAAAACCATCTTGAAAAAGAACGAAGTTGGAAGACTCATACTTGTCAATTTTAAAAAGTATGACAGGGAAGTGGATGTGGCTCAAGCGATTTGGCTCAAGCGATTGGGCTCCCGCCTACCACATGGGAGGTCCCTGTTTGGTTCCTGGTGCCTCTTGAAGAAGGTGAGCGCAATGGGCAGGTATGGTGAGCTGCTGCAGCAAGATGACACAACAAAGGAGACACAAGGAGGAAAGACAATGAGAGACACAACAAAAGCAGGGAGCTGAGGTGGCTCAAGCGATTGGGTGACTCTCCCACATGGGAGGTCTCGGGTTTGGTTCCTGGTGCCTCCTAAAGAGAAGATGAGCACACAGCAAATGGACACAGAGAGCAGACGGTGAGTGCAGACGAGGGGGTGGATAAATAAATAAATCTTTAAAAAAAAATGTATGACAAAATTACAGTGATCAAAACAACATGGTACTGGCACAAGAACAGATATTTACACCAATGGAATCAAATTAAGAGCTCAGAAATAAACCTTCACATTTATGGCCAATTGATTTTTGATAACAGTGCCAACTCCACTCAATGGGTAAATAATAGTTTCTTCAACAAATATGCTGGGAAAACAGGACATCCAAATGCAAAAGAATGACCATGGACCCCTACCTCACACCATATAAACATTAACTCAAACTGGATCAAAGACCTAAATTTAAGAACCCAAACTATAAAACTCCTAGAAGAAGACGGAAGCATCTTCAGGACCTTGTGTTAGGCAATGTTTCCTTAGACTTTGTACCAAAAGCATGAGCAACATAAGAAAAAATAGATAAATAGGATTTCATCAAAATTAAAAACTTTTGTGCCTCAAAGAACTTCCTAATGAAAGTAAAAAGACAACCTATATAATGGGAGAAAATATTTGGAAACCATGTATACATGGGTTTAATATCTAGAATATATAAAATCCTACAACTCAACAGCAAAAAGACAAACAGCCCAATTAAAAAATAGGCAAAAGACTGGAATAGACATTTCTTCAAAGAGGATACAAAAATGGTCAATAAGCACATGAAGATGCTCAACTTCATTAGCCACCAGGGAAGTACAAATCAAAACCACAATGAAATATTGTTTCACATGCACTAGAATAGCTACTATGGAAAAACAAATAGAAAATTACAAGTGTCAGAGAGGATATGGAGATATAGGAACATTCATTCATTGTTGGTGGGAATGTAACATGGTGCAGTCACTGGACAATAGTTTGGCAGTTCCTCAGAAAACTAAGTATAGAACTACCATAGGATCCGGCAATCCCACTTCCAGGTATATACCCAAAAGAACTGAAAACAGGAACTCGAATAGATATTTGCACACCAATGTTCATAGCAGCATTATTCACAATTGCCAGAAGTTGGAAGCCACCCAACTTCCATCAACTGATGAATGGATAAACACAATGTGGTATATACCTACGATGGAATATTATTCAGCAGTAAAAAGGAATGAAGTCCTGATACATGTGACAACATGGATGAACCCTGACTATTGTATGATCTCACAGATATGAAATAATTAGAATTAGCAAACTCATAGAGTCAGAATCTAGAATATAGGTTACCAGGGCACAGAGCGGGTATAGGGAATGGTGAGTTAATGCTTAATGGGTACAGATCTTCTGTGGGGTGATAGTAGCACAGCATTATGAATGTGGTCATCACCATTGAATTGTATATTTGAATGTATTTCAAAGAGGAAATTTTAGGTTCTCTATGTTACTAGAATAAATTTAAAAAATTTGGAGTGCACAACACCAACAACCAACAGTGAACCCTAATTTAAACAATGGTCTGTAATTAATAGTACAATTATAATATTCATTCATTAATTGTAACAAAGCTACACTTTGTTACAATTAATGCAAAAGAGTTAATAATGGCGGGGGGAGTTACATGGGAACTCTGTATTTTCTGCATGATTTTTCTGCAAACCTACAACTTCTCTAATTTAAAAAAAGTGAATGATAAAATTTGGTAGACATAACTTTTAATGGGATAATAAGGTCTATCGGTTAAACTGAAAAGTTTAGAAGAGTCCCTGGGACTTCACCATCCTGTGGCTTCCACAGTCCACTAAGATCTCACGAAGCCTCCAGGAGCTGCGGTGGAGACTTGGGCTTGCCGGGTGACACAGGAAACCCCTAAGTCACCCCAAAGATCATCTTCCCAACCTCCCACCAAGTTCTTGTCCCTCTTCCAGTGATGGAAAAATGTATAACTACTGGACAGGCATATTAATAACCTAATGACAAACAGGGCTGCATAAGGCAACCATATATTGTCCAAGGCAGGACATTTTCGAGAATGAAAGGAGGCACTAGTATTATTCTGGAGCAACAGATTTAAATCCAAATGGCCCTGGACAAACCAGGACATCAAGTCTTTCTAGGTATGATTGTGTTGTTCGTGAATCCACAAGGGGAAGAAAGTGAAGAAATCAGCTTCCATCACAAGGTGGTACCAAGTGGCAGCAGAACTCTGGCCCCTTTAATGTTTTACTGGGAGAACGGGAAGCACCCTTTCCGATATATGCTGCCTGGCACCCCATCAACTGGCCCTCCCCACTGCCCCAGGCTGCTTCACACTGGGGTGTCATGAGGACCCCTGCCCCCACTGACTACAAGGCAATTCTAAGTGGTGTTCCTACCTCTCTATGGAAGTAAACCCATGCCCTGGTGGCTCCAGCTTTGTTCATTGTCCTGATTACTGGCTCCATCAGACATCAGCTGCCCCACAGCAACCCTCCAGGATATGACCAGAGATGGTGGCACCCTGTGACACTCCCATTACTTCTTCTCTCATATACCCTATTTGGTGGCCATTCCCACCCAGCTCCTTCCATCTCCCTGCAAGCTTCCTCTGGCCAGGCCACTGCTTAGGCTGCTGAGGCTAGTGGCCTTTCTGATCTCTAGCTCTTTCCATAAGTGTGTCATTTCTATGGGGAGTAACATATTAGCTGTTTGCTGACTCCACCTTGAGGAGTGCAGTGCCTTAGCCAGAAACACAGCAAAACTTGTTCCCCGAGTGCAGTGAGGGGCTGCACTGAACCTGAAATTCTTCCATGAGATAAACAGGTTCTTTGTGTATATATTGGGATGGTTGGGGAGTTTTTTTTTTACAGCCAAATGCAGTGTCTAATGATAAACCGCAGTGTGTATTCTTTTAATGACTTCATTTATGATTCAAAACACTGGCCTTTTTTGGTTAAATATAAAGTTCTTGTACATTTTTAAAAAAGAGAAACCTAGTAACTATGTTTTTTTCACATTTTGTACTTAGAAATATTAATCTATCATTTAATGAGGGTGTATGTTAAAATATCCCATTGTGATTATGGGTTGTTAAAGTAGTTTTGTCAATGTTTATATATTCTGAGGCAGTACTAATAGGTTTAGACACATTTAGACATTTAACTTTCAGGTTTTTTCATTTTTATACACGCAACATTTTCCCATTATTAAAATAATCATATCAGTGAAAAAAAAAAAATAAGTGAAAAAGCAAACCTGTAATTCCAAGTTAAGAAATTGAGGGGTAATCGTTGCCTAGCTATTGGCTGGTTTGGGTTCTCCCACATGCAGATACTCATAAATGATAATCCCTGATTTTAAGTTCTGAGCCTGTGGTCTTTTATTTTCCACAGCTGTAGACATTCAAAGGCGGCCAGTGTCTTCTCTGCAGGCTGCATGACACCAGGCACATGGCGGGCCAAATGTGTGGCCGTGACATTTTCTTATCCAAACACCTGCATGGTTTTTGGCAGTCAATCAAATTCTGGTGTGCTGCCATGTTATGAATGGGGAAACAGGGTAACACCGTCCCTCAGGTCCAGTGCCATCCCAGGGGCTCAGCATCCTTCTGAGGGTGGGTAATGGCCTTTACATGTGGCTGACAAAGCCTTGGACACAGAGCCCGTTTCATGACAGCCAAATGCCCTGCCCCAAGTGCAGGGCTCCAGGTCTTTGTCTGTGAGAGGGTCACTTCTTTGGTGAGAGCTGGCACAGTTCCTCCCCTCATTTGAGTTTTGTCTTTTTGGGTTAAGAAATAAATACAACGGACCCCACAGTATTGGAAGCAACAATTTCAAATCTACCCTTTAATGTGAAAGAGGTTGATCAGATAATCCCTGCCAACATCTTGCTGAGCTCTCTAGAGAAGGTAGAGGAGTCTGGGTGGAGTTGCAAGGGATTTCAGGGCACAGTGGGCCAACCCAAAAGGTGGGGTTCTGGAGAGCCAGAGAGCAGCCCAAAGGCCCTTCAAAGACACACTGACCTGAGGGCAGCCATTTTTCATGTGACTCTATGAGGCCATAGTTCTATCAGTCAAGAGCCCAGCTATGCGGAGAGGGGGGTACTGGGCTTCCAAAATGGTAGCCAAGAGAACAGGTGACAAAAGGTAGGTAGGGGACACCCAGGTTTCCCCATTTTGTGTCTTATGCCTGTTTCAGGTAACTCAGCATCCACCAGAATTTCTGGGCGCTTAGGAGAGAGGACTGATAGCTGTTGGGTCACTGAGGATCCTGTCCCTCAACTTTATCCCAGATCCTGCTCAGGCAGCCCAGCGAGGTGCCACCTGCTACCACCTGGGAGTGATGGACCAAAGCTGAGTGTTTTTAGCCACTGAAGCCTCACCCCCAGCCACAGAAGAGGTCCCCTACCGAACACCCTCTTCTTTGAAGAAATACAACTGAGACCAAGTGAGAAGTAGCTACAGTTTAATACAAACCTGCACAGAACACAATGTGTCGGAGTGTTTTTGCCTCAAACCGGTGGCTAAAGCACAGGACCATGTGTCGTCTTGGGGTCGACACAATTTTAGCACCATGACGTGTACAGAGGAGTGAAGAAGTCACTTGGGTGCTTGGAGTGCCAGAGGCTCCATCCTGACCCCGGGCTGTGGTTCTGTGGTTTCTGGGTCCCTATCGGAAAAGCCCTCATCATGGCATTGGCTTGACAGAGACCTACTGTGGACTCCTAGCACTACACACACGCACACACACGCACACACACAGTAGCACAATTTTCTGGTAACTTAACCCCACAAACCTAGAGAGCAGCTAAGGCAAGAACAACAGTATTTATTCAGCAAGTACAAGACCAGTTTGAGAGCTGCATTCAGTGCAACCAGAGACCCCTTTCCTTCCAACCAGGAGTCAGCAGGACTGGTGATGGAGCTCGCTGGAGCTCAGTCTGCAAAGGGGCAAGGAATGGGTGGTGGGAGCTGACCATTCATTTGGTTCCTTGAACCTCCTTCTGATTTTCCATCTGGAAGTTCCTGGGCAAGGCTGGGTCTAGGTAAGGATTGGGGGTAGATGAAGGGAAAGGCCTGAGATGGACCAGGATGTGGTCTTCCAGGGCCATGGACCATGCATGTCTTGGGCGGAGGCACTCAGAGAAGATAAAGCTTTTCCTAGCCCAAGTAGCTCTGCCCAGCTGGCCACCACTGCTCTGCTCTTTGGCATCTGCCCAAGGCCCATGACTCAGTGAGGGCTGAAAGGGATAATGATGGCGTGCGTTGGACCAAGGGGTCAGTGTCACCGTCTCCCTTACACACGGTGGCTTTCCCAGGCTTGGGTCCCTACCTATTGGACCCAAGGCTGCCCCCTCCATGAGTCTCTTCCCTGGCTGCTCCTTGGGGTGACCACCTCTGTCCTCTCAGTCTCTACGTGAGGAAAAGGGGCATGAACGTAGAAGTGAACATGTGGGTGCAGTTCAAACACACAGCAAGCCTCAGCTCGAACAGAGACTAGGCATTAGCTGGCTCACAGCGAAGACGAGAAAAACGTATCTGTCTGCGCAAACCAAGGCAGCGTGCCTACCAAGGAAGGAAGCCTTCCAGGTGGTCACACCCTCTGGTGGCATCTACGACAGACGGCACCCTGGTTAAACCCTCTACAGTAGCGTCGCCCCATGCCTCTTTTCCACAGCTGGGGTGGATAGCCAGGGTTGTCTGAGACTTAGGCAGAAGGTCCCTGCTTTCTGGGCCTCGGTTTCCTCCTCTGTGAAACGGGAGGAATAACACCTGCTGTTGGTCGTGAGGAGCGAGTGTGAGCTCCTGTTCGGAAGTGCTCTAAAACTGCGGAAAGCACTATGGGGAGGAGCAGGGGAGGGCCATTCACCCAAGAGGCGTCCAGAGCTGCACAAAGCCCAGGGTGCTCAAACGTGCCACGTGGAAGCCCTTCTGTGAGGGAAGACAAGGCTGCGGCGCAGTCACTTCCCGGATGGCTCGGGAGTGGATGGAGCTCGCCCATCCTCTGCTGGGAGCCTCTGTGGAGCAGCCGTGGAGACAGGGAGGGCCTGCCTGGGTGCAGGAGGAGGTGGAGGCCACAAGTGGGTGAGGGCGTGGAACTGGCCACGGAGACCACGGGAGACCACGGGACCCACACAGCAGCGGGGCTTCTATAGCCAGGTCCCGCTGGCCTGGGCTCCCCTCCCCTGGTGACTAGCTGGCCCCTCTCCCACTCCCCCTCTCTTAGCAGGCAGGAGACCTCCTGCCAATCACACAGGAGGAGCAGCTGGGCCCAGACCGGGAGGGGGAAGCTCCAGGAAGCTGGGTGTGTATATGGGCGTGAGGGCTGCGAGGGACTGAGAGCAGATGGGAAAGCCTTCCCCTGCTCCCCAAAGGTCTCCAGGGCCAGAGTCCCAGGCCCCCTCTCAGAGGGAAGGAAGGTGACTCGCAGGGACAGGGAAGGAAAGGGGTCCTTGAGCCCAGCACCGCTGCCATGCTGCCTTTGCCTGGGGCTGTCTGGTTGGGGACTGGGGTCGAGTGCAGCGTCTCCTAAGGACCATGGAAACTCCTGTTTCTATGCTATGCTAGTGACACAAAGCACCGTTTTGTTTTGTTTTTTCCACAGGATGCACAAACAAGTCAAACCAAACCACTGGGCAAACCAAACGTGCAAAACAAAATCATTTACACGCGCCTGGCACCAGCCTCGCGCCCCTCCCAGCTCACTCTTCTTGGCCTGAGACTCCCAGCGGGCAGGAGTGGGGAAGAGGAAGAAGCTGGCAAAAGGCGCAGGGTGTCCCAACCACACCCACCCAGGGGCCCGAGGGGAGTCCCGGAGAAACGGGATGCCCTGGGCAGGGCTAGGAAGCTGACAGTGGGCCTGACTTAGGAAATGCAGCCCTGGGGCCTCAGGGGATGGGGAAGGGAGGCCTTTTCTCTTTAAACACCTCTGCTAAAGTGCCAGGGCCAGCCAGGGGACAGGGCACTAAGGCCTGGGCTTTCCGGAAGCCAGCACCTGGAGGCAGGTGTGAGAGGAGGGGCGGGGCCAGGCTCTATGCATTGGGCTCTGTGCATAGTGTGGGGCTGTGGTGCACCCGCCCCTCGAAGGAGCCTGCCGAGGCCAGGGCAGGAAAGGATCACAGCAGGAGGAACACATCTCAAAGTGCCTGTTAGGGTGGGCTCGGAGCACAGTGAATCACGTTGCAGACATGGGGAGGGCTCCCTGGGGCCCGTGGCCCCCCCAGGTGGTGCGGTGCCCAGCCCAGCCCCTCCCGCGCCCTGCAGCTCTGGCCGGAAGGTGTGCGGGCTGGTGGAAGCGGTGCATCCTCGCTTGGGGGGGGGGCTGGCCAGTGCCTTTACCAAATGCCGCTTGACCTGCCTCCGGGGGGCGCGAGGATCCGCGCGGAAGCTCGCTTTGGAACATGGTCATCGATCTGAGAACCTGCAGGGAAGGAAGGACAGGTGAGCTCGGCGGGGCAATCAAACCACGCCCCCACCTCCCAGAGGCTCACGGAGTACAGGGTTGAGGCAAGCCTGGGCTATCTAACTTCATACTCACAGCAACTCCACCCATTTGACAGAGGAGGAAACTGAAGCTCAGAGAAGTTAAGTAACTTGCCCAGTGTTACAGTCCACAAGTGGCAGAACCTGGACTCAGAGCCTACATTACTAACTAGCCCACTCTGCTGCCCCCACTGCCCCCAAGCCGAGAGCATCTGGTCTCTTGTTGTGCTTGACGACCACGGCAGACCACGGCGGACCACGGCAGACCGGGGCTGGCCTGACAGAAGAGGCAGAGACTCCTTTGCTGGCACATGGGCCTTTGCACATAGGCCTCGATGGGTAAGAAAGAGAGGAAGGAGGGTGCATCACTGTTTTGGAAAATAAAAGAACTACCTCCCAGTGCCTCACACATCTTGAAATCCCAAAACTCAGAACAGGAGGGCCTGTGCCCCAGGGGTAGTGGGACAGGTTGAGATGGACGAGTTTGGGGTAGAAGGGGTGGGTAGGTGCCTGATGTTTGCTGTGCCTGAGAGGAGTTCTGCCCAGTCTTGGCCCTGCCCTGAGGCTTGGTGGGAGCAGAAGCAGCCCCTGGCCAGTGAGGGCCCCCCAGTTCGGGGGTGTTGCCGTCTCTCCAGGGCTGGCTAAGGCAGGGAGGGACAGGCCAAGGCTGCCGTGGGAGGCTACAAGGCCCGGCCCTGGCAAGGCCTGAGTGGCATCTGAATGCCACTCCACTGCGCAGTGAAGGAGTAACCTTGCCCTTGACTGGCTCCTGGGAGACCACCTCTAAGGCCTTGGGATGTCCTACCTGATGAGAGTGTCTGTCTAACCTGGGGGCCTGGGACCACACCAGATAGACCACGCCAACAATGCAGATTAGAGGGGGGCCGTGCGCCAGGCGGTGTCTGCTTGACCCAGTCCGGAGGGGCTGGAGCCTAAGGTCAGACACGTGGACGGCCAGCCATGCCTATGAGACCGACCCCCCAAAACAACCCTGGACCCTGAGATTGGGGTGAGCTTGCACATTGCTATGTATCACTGCTGGGGCAAGTAAGCAATGTCTGCATGACTCCACCGGGAGGGGACAACTGGACACTTGAGACTGGTGTCTCCTGGACCCTGCCCTGTGTGCTTTTTCCTGCTGATATATAATTTTTTGGGGGTACCAAGGATTGAACCCAGGACCTCGTACACGGGAAGCAGGTACTGAAACACTTGGGCTACATCCGTTCCCCACTGCGGCTGATTTTAATCTGTATCCTTTCGCCGTAATAAACCACAATGGTGAGTGTAACAGCTTTTCTGAGTTCTGTGGGTCCTTCCAGCAAATCACTGAGCCTGAAGGTGGTCTTGGAGACCCCCCAATTCGTCCCCTAGGAGCCCCCTCTGGCTCCCTGCAGCGGTGGCCCTCATGGCTGAGCAGCTGCATTCTCACCAGGTCAGCCCTGAGACCAGGAGGAGAGTGGTGGAGAGAGGATGCCCTCCCCCTGGACTGGAAGCACCCATCTCTTCTGCCCCAGGCTGCACCCAGCACACAGCGGGGCCCAGAGGAGCCCCGGTAGGCCGTCCTCAGCCGCCCCCCCCTGAGCTCTCCATCGGCATCCCTCCGAGCTGGTCCCCTGCCTCATATCAGAAGGGCCTAAGGACAGGCCTCCTCTCCCCCAGGAAACCCCCCACTCCCTGGGGAAGGAGCAGGCCTGGCCCTGGCACAGCCCTCGCAGAGCGGCTCCTGGAGGCCAGTCGGCTGCATTCATTCCAGGGGGCTTGGGCTCCCTGTTCCTTCCGAGTGCTGCCCACAGATTCCACCACAGCTGAACCCCAGGGCACCTCAGAGCCTCTGCCGGCTCTCCCTGAAGGCAGTGACTTGTGAGGTCATGGGCTCCCCCCTTCACCCCTCAAATACTGCCCAGCGCCTGAGATGTGCCTCGTCGACAGCCAGAAAGTCCCCGAGAGCATGGAGGAGACGCGGCTCGGCACGTCGGCGTCAGCGGGAATGGCCCGAATAGGAGATTCAGGCATGGAGAAGCAGGACGGGGCACTTCAAGGAACCCAGAAAGCCTACAGACTGATCAGAGCCAGGGTGCGAGCCAAGGGACAGAGAAATCCACAACTAGAAATCAGAAGTCAAGAGAGAAAAGCCCGAGAAAAGCATTTTACTCCAAGTTAATGAAATATACTCAACACAATTCCTGGTAGAAAAGAAGACAAAGGAGAGATCAGAGCAGAGGTGATGGGGCCTGAGAGGGGCTGGAAGGAGAGGGGCTGGGGAGCGGGCCTGGGGGAGTAGGCTGGGGAGCGGGCGCTGTCTGGATTCAGGTCGGCTCTGGGGCAGCCCCTCCGTGCAGGGCCCTCAGGCTGTTTCAAGGCACAAGGAGATCTGAACTTCAAGACCACGTGAGCCCGAGGCTACCATGGCCTGTCGGAGCGGCTGGTGCCCAGAGACCAGGAGGCCCCTCCTCTAACATTTGTGTGCCTCAAATACTGGACCCAGCACAGGGGACAGAGGGAGGAGCTGGAATGGAAAAGCTGGCCCAAGCTCCACTGCTGGCGTGGGCCTCTCCTCCTGGCCCCCCTGCCCTCCGCTCTCCATCCCACGGCCCACCGTGGTCAGATGCCAGCGCCGAGCGGCCGTCGCTCTTACCAGAGAGGCTGAAGCTAGACTCGTGAAGGTCCCTCATGCCCCCGTGACGGGTAACAGGCCGGGTAGGAGTGTCTGCGAGTGGCGTTCCCATCTCTTTTTTCCCAGGATGCACGACAATAGCTACGTCCCCCAGGTAGGGAGTGCGGTCCACTGCCTTCACCTTTAAGGTCTAGTGAAAGACAGAAGGAAAAAAAAGGAAAATGGCGACACCATCGTTGGAGCCAAATGACTCACTGTGGCTGACAGGATATTAGATGCTGCCGCTCTGCTCATGACCCAAATTAGCGCATGTGACAAAGATTCCTTACACCTTGGCCGGAGAGCTCTTTTCTTATACCTCTTAGATATTGTTTGCGTGTGTGTGGAGGAGATAGCTCCCAGCTTCCTCTCAGCACTGGAGGAATCCCCACCAAGGGGGCAGGGAGGCTTCTGAGACAGTCGACGTCAGTTTCCTTGGGTGAAGCAATGTTCCCCCCTCACTTGCCAGGCTCCCAAGAGCCTTTTCCTGTGATCTGATTACTCTGTGGGGACAGGACATGGAGGCGGAGTCCCCCAGGAGCAATTCTAGTTAATTCTGTCCTCGCAAAGGCAGTAGAGTTAAGAGCTTATATTCCAGGATCAAATGCCCGGGGTCCCTAGCCCAGCTCTGCCATGTGCAAGCTGTGTGGCCTTGTGCTAGCTACCTTATCTTGTGCCTCAGTTTCCCCCCTTATGACATAAGGATGATGGTGGCTACATCCTCGAGTTGTGATGAGATCAAATAAACTGATGTATGCAAAGCTCTGAGAACTGCTCCACCACATGGCAAGTAACACACATCAGTTACTCTTGCAACCGTGGTTTACAGGTGCTTCAGTGGATTAAAAAGTGTTCTTCTGGGAAGCGGATGTGGCTTAAGCAGTTGAGTGCCTGCCTAACACATGGGAGGTCCTGGGTTTGGTTCCCGGTGCCTCCTAAAGAAGGCAAGCAAGACAGTGAGCTGACGTGATGGGCCGGTGTGGCGAGCTGACGCAAAAAGATGACGCAACAAGGAGACACAATGAGGAAACACGAAAAACACAACAAGCAGGGGGCAGAGGTGGCTCAAGCAATTGGGCACCTCTCTCCCTCATGAGAGGTCCCAGGTTCGGTTCCTGGTGCCTCCCAAAAGAAGATGAGCAGATGGGAAGCGGCTGTGGCTCAATCAGTAGGGCTCCTGTTTACCATATGGGAGGTCCCGGGTTCGGTTCCCGGGGCCTCCTGGTGAAGGCAAGCCCGCCCGCATGGCGTGGTTAGCTGACCCAGCGAGCACAAGCAGCAAGGGGGGGGGATAAATGAATAAATAAATAAAATCTTAAAAAAAAAAAAAAAAAAAGAAGATGAGCAGAGACAGAGAGCAGACAGTGAGCACAAACAATGGGGGCGTTGGGGGCGAGAAATAAAATAAAAAATAAATCTTAAAAAAAAAAAAAGTGGTCTTCTGAGGAGGAAGACGTGTTCAAGAGCATGCACATGGTCTGAACCTAGAGCCCAGGTGCTCATGGCCGTGACCGCCACCTCCTTGTTCCTCTGCGATGCTGTCTAGAGGGTGTGAGAACAGACACTGGAAGGCAGTGGGTTCCATCACACACTTTTTCCACGAGGCAAGGTCTTGCAGCTTCTCAGCTGACCACCCAGCTTCACCTCCAGAGGAGGGGCTTTCTTCCCTCGGTCCCTTTAGCAGATTTCCTGGGACGTGCTCTGATGGGGCCAGCTTGGGCCACGTGCCTCCCACCCCCAAAGAGAAGCAGCACTTGGAAACTGGCAGCCCCAAGGTCAAAATGGGGAAAGAAGCTGTTGCCCCAAAGGGGATGCTATTTCTGGATTGGTAGGTTGCTGGCGAGACCAAACAAACATCCACCTCAACCCCCAAAGGGGGAAGTTCAGGTTCCTTTGACTAAAGAACCTTAAGTCTAAGTGGGACACAAAAGACAAAACAAAACAACAACAACCCCCCCACACACACACACAAAAAAAAACCCACAAAAAAACGTCTAAATGGGACCTCCCGACTTCGGTACCTCTGGGCACTGCCGGGCCTCTAAGGCTCTCCTTGGATTCGGCAGAGGTGCTGCACTGTGAGAGTGCAAAAGGATCTTCAAGAATTTCAGATTTTCCTCTGTGGTACTTTGGGAACACAAGGGGCCCAGGAGGCCCTCCAAAACGGGCAGCTTTTACACCACAGCGTGACGTTGCCAAGTACCCAGTCGGTGCCTTTTCCTCAAACCTCTTTTTCTTAGAGTGGTCATGAGGCCTCTGACCCCGGGATCCAGGGGAAGCGTCCCTTGAACTGAGTTCTAGAAGCTGCCGTCCCTCCCCCTGGCTGGCTCCAGGAGTGGTCCCCTGTGCACTGGTATCTATTTTACATTTTTGTAGGGATGGCTTGAAACATTTTTCTTGCTTTCTTTGACCACATTTACTAACTAAAATATCCTTTTAGGGAAGGCCACAAAACTGTCGTCAGGTTTTCTTTTTTTCAGAAATTGAGATCTAATTCACGTACCATAAAACTCACCGTTTTCAAGTGTGCAATTCAGCGTTTTTTAGTATATGCAAGAGGTTGTACAACCATCACCACTATCTAATTCCAGAGAGTTTCCATCACCCCAAGAACTCCACTCCTGTCTGCAATCACTCTCCATCCATTCTCCAGCCCTGCAGTCCTAAACACCCACTTGTCTACTTTCTGCCTCAGTGGATTTGCCTATTCTGGGCATTTCCTATAAATGGAGTCACACAGCACGCAGCCTTTGTACCTGGCTTCCTTCACTCAGCATGCCTTCAAGGTTACCCGGGCTGGGGCCGGTATCAGAACTTCAATCCTTTTTATGGCTGAAGAGTAGCCCATTGTATAGATACATACTGATTAGCCATTCATCAGCTGATGGCCATTTGGGTTGTTCCCACTTTTAGGCTATTGTGAATAGCTCTGCTATGAACACTGGCGGACAAGTTTCTGTGTGGACAAATGTAGTACATGCCGAAGAGTGGAATTGCCGGGTCAGACGGTAACTCTATGTTTAACACTTTGAGGAACTGCCAGACTTTCCTGAAGTGGCCGAACCATTTTACATTCCTTCCCGCCACATTCGAGGGTTCTGCATCCTTGCCAACACTTGTTATTTTCCACTTGTTTGATTGCAGCCATCCTGACATCAGATATTCTTGAGTGGGAATGCTGGGTTCTTACAGCTCTTTCTGGCACATCCAAGGTGGGACTGGGGCCTCCTGCCTACTGCCCATTGCCCACCTGTGGGAAGCATGGTGGAGACGGGACCGTTTGCTTACCTGAGTGCAAGACTCTCGCTTTGCTGCTGGATTTAACACAGTGATAACTAAAGTTATGCTTTTTTCTGCTCCCCCACAGTCGACCTGACCTTGATTTCTTCATTTGTGGCCTCTGGGAGAGAAGGGTTCTGAGTTTCTCTGAAAGCTCTGAGCCCTCTCATATGAAGACCTTGTCAGCAGAGTCGATCTTTTGGTATTAAAATGTTCCGCTTGTTTTTTTTTTTTATTTTTGAGGTACTGGGGATTGAACCCAGGACCTCGTATATGGGAAGCAGGTGCTCAGCCACTGAGCTACATCCATTCCCCAATGAGAGCTGGTTTTTCCCTTTGGTTTTTTTTGTTTTTTTTTTTTTTAGGAGGTACCAGGGATCTAAGCCAGGACCTCGTACATGGGAAGCAGGTGCTCAACCACTTGAGCTACCCCCGTTTACTCTTAGGCTTTAGATGATGGCTTTTCAAATATAAGTTTCACTCACCCAGAGTGGGAGGGAAACGAGCACTGGCAGTAACCCAAGGGCCCCATGGAGCCTGTGCAGAAGAGAACTCAGCTGTCACAGACATGCTCAGTCCCCGCTTGTGCTTTCAGGACTCAGACCTCCCTGTCTGCCTGATCACTTAAAATTCAATCACATAATCAAAGGTAGGGAATGGACACTAGCATAATCTGACTCACAGCACAGGAAATGTGTGTACCCAGTTAATTACCCAGCTGAGGAGGGGAGCACCTGGTGAGGAGGTGCAGGCCGAAGCTTGAGTGAACGCCTAGGATGCCTACGGACTCGCAGGACTGGGGGGACCCTTGAGGTCAGGCTTCAGGGCCAACCCACGCAGCAGTGAACTCCAACAGATTTGGCCTGGCCATGTCCCAGTTTTGGGGGACCCTGACTCAGCCAAGCCCACCAAACTTACTGCAGTCACAAAGGGGTTTTCAGGGAAAGACCACTTCCAGGGAAAATGTGATAACTCAGGCCCGAGGGACAGGAAGAATCCATCCAGAGACAGGATGCGGGGAGAGTATTCCCCCAGCTCCAGGAAAATGAATTTCATTTCATTACAGCTGCCCCTTTTCTACTAGTCAGTTGTTCCCAAAGGGAGTTGTGGCTGGACCACCTGGGCTGAGACTGCTCTAGCCAAGAGGACTAGGTGGAAAAAGATTTAAAAGTGTCATAAAGATGTCCCCGAGGGGGCTTTGCCCTCTCCCCACACGTCTTCCTCCCTCTCCACCGCCTTACCTTCTCTCTCTGTACCAGCTTCTTGTAGACAGTGTCGGGAAAAGTCCTCAGGGGACAAAACTTGCCGGTGCCCTCGGCGCACATGAAGACACCGTTCTCGTACACGACGCGCCCCCGGCTGATGGTGACCAGCGGCACGCCGTGGCAGCGCATGTTCTCATACAGGTTGAAGTCTCCTCCCTGCACCTGGGTGCTGGCTGAGATGGTCCTGGTGGGGAGACAATGGCGGGAGAGAGAGCTGAGGGCGGGGCAAAGGGGTCACGCCCTAGGGGCCTCTCCGCCAACATCTGTCACCACCAGCCACACGTGGTACCAGCACAGGATGTGGAATGGGGCTTCTCACATCCCCTAAAGGAGAGGGCAGGGGGTACACAGGAGGAACCTCCTTACATTCAACATCTCTCCCCCCCCATCCCCGCTTGCTGTCTATGTCCGTTCACTGGGTGATCTTCTGTGTCTATTTTGCCTTCTCTTCTCATTTTTCTCCTCCAGGCTTCACCGGGATTCGATCCTAGGGACCTCTGATATGGGAGAGAGGCCCCCTGTCACTTGCGCCACCTCAGTTCCTGGTTTCTGGCACGTCTCACCTTAACTCTCCCCTGCGCCTCTCTTTTGTTGCATCATCATCTTGCTGCGTGGCTCACCACGTGGGCCTGGCTCACCTGCTCACCTTTACCAGGAGGCCCTGAGGATCGAACCCGGGTCCTCCCATATGGTAGACAGATGCCCAATCACTCGAGCCACATCTGCTTCCCTGCATTCAACTTTTTATCTTCAAAACCTCAGCACCATTTTGTCTATTTTGTTCACTGCTCTATCCCCAGCACCTTAGAAAAGTGCCTGGCAACCAGAAATACTATTTGTTGAGTGACTGAAAGACATCTGTTATAATATTAAAAATCGAGGGAAGCAGCTGTGGCTCAATCAGTGGGGCTCCCGTTTACCATATGGGGGGCCCCGGGTTCGGTTCCCGGGGCCTCCTGGTGAAGGCAAGCCCGCCCGCACGGCGTGGTTAGCTGACCCAGAGAGCACAAGCAGCAAGGGGGGGATAAATGAATAAATAAATAAAATCTTTAAAAAAAAAAAAAATCGATTCCCATCTTTCCTGCCCCAAATCTGAGTGAAAACGGTGCTCTACAAGAGAGGAGCTCTTTGGTCCTATGGTGCCGATAACTCCTGACACACTTCATTTACTCACCCAATGTGCTTTCATTACTGCCGTGGGTGCCAGGCTCTGTGCCCTCGAGGGCAACCTAACCTTTAATTAGAGAAGCAGAGAATGGGCGGAAGAGCCTGGAACGGAGCCTCAGGACACCCGTCTGACTCAGTTCCTTATCAGCTCCGTGATAGGGGAGGCCCTCTACTTCTCTGGATCTGAGTTTCCTTAATGGTAAAATGGAAATAGGAATTCCAGGTTTGAGAGCCTCTCAGAGCTGTGTGGTTGAGATAGGAAAGTTGAAGTTATATATATGTCTTCACAAGTGATTAAAAAAAAAAGGCAATTAAATGCAATCCATGATCCTGGACTGAATCTAATAATGGAAAAGGCTCACAGGGACATTATTGGGACACAACTGAAAACTGGAATATAGACTGAGCTTTATATTAGCATTCAGGTTCTTGAACTTGATAACTGCTCTTAAGGGGGTTACGTAAGTGAATATCCTTGTGTTTAGGAAATGTGCAGGGAAGTATTATGTGTTTAAGGAGCATGATGTATACAACTATTCCCAAATGTTTAGAAAAGAGACAGATGGGTACAAAGAAAGATGGCTAGGATGATACAACAAATGTGGCAAAATGTTAAAATTGAAAAAAAAAAAAACGGTTAAAATTGGTAGATCTGGGTATCTGGGTGGGCAGTATGTTGTTGAAGTTCTGTGTTTGGGTTTTATATTGTTTTTGCAACTGTCCTGTAAGTTTGACATTATTTCAAAAAATATAAAGCTTAAGAACAAAAATCCGATGAGGAAACATATGCTCAGCTTTGCAAACTGTTAAGTGCCGTGCAGCTGGAGCTCCATTTGGAGCGGGGTTCAAGAATAGCTTGCTCATTGCTGCATTCCTAGTGCCTGGCATACAGCAGGCACACAAATATTTGTTGAACTGAACACCCCCTAGGGGCCACACTTCTCTGTGCTGTAAGTAGCACAAAGATGATATGCCTTTAGAGTTCTGAAATACAAGTTCCTTAAAGTCCCAAGTCCCTGTCGCCCTGGAGACTAGCAGCAAATCTTACTTTGTGGCTTCTGGGTCCCACACCACCACGTCGGCGTCGGCTCCGGGGATGATGCGGCCCTTGCGAGGATACAGGTTGAGAATCTTGGCTGCGTTGGAACTGGTAACCGCCACAAAACGGTTCTCGTCCATCTTTCCTCCCACCTGCAGCAGGACAAAAGTTCATAGACCCGAGGCCCTGCGGCCTTTTAGTTCAGTTGCTGGAGCAATGGTTCTAAGGAGGTAGCTACCATCTCAGATGAGCAGACCTGCTCGGCTTGTTCCAACCAGCTCCAAACGCTTAGTGGGCCTTTGTCCTAAAGGGCTGCCTACCCAGTGCAAATCCACCTTCTCTTTACAGAACCAGCTCTACTCATGTGCTCATGTGGCTGGATCAGGGACCTCCCTTACATATTCTGTGCTCTGGAGAAGCACTTACGGCGCCAGTCACCCACCCCTGTGGACTTTCTTCAAGGGGGATTTCTTGAGCCTGCGCACGAGCCTTCCCTGAGCTGGTAGCTTAGACATTAGGACTTGAAACCTCTCTGGGGCTCAGACTCTTTGCTGCATCTAATACGTGATAGGTCACAACCAAAAATACTTAATCTTCATTAGCAGAACAGGTGGTATTCAAATGAAGTCCTGGTCCCTATCTTTTTTGAAAAACAAGGAGACATCATATATCAAGAGCCTTGAAAATGTTCAGATCCTTTGACACAGAAATGTACTTCCAAGAATCTAAAGGAAATAATTGGAAATGGTGCATATATTCCTGAGCAAAGAGATTCTCCAGAGCCTTTATCTGTAAATGCTAACATGTGGAACAACCTAAAGTTCTGAGCATCAGGGAATGATTAAATAGAGTATGGTACTTCTATTGAAGGAACTAGTATGTAGCCATTGAAAAAGATCTTTTTAAAAGATTTCAAATTTTTACTGATACAGTAAGTTAACTCAAGATAAGGTGTGAAACAAACCAAAAAAAAAAAGCCCAGTTTTTAAAGTAACAGATAGCATAAGCATAGAGAAACAGACTAGAATGAAATACTGTATACCAAAAATATTAATGAGTAGTGGTAATTCTTAGGGTATGAAATGATGGAGATTTTTTTCCTTATACTTTTCTGTGTTTTCCAAATTTCTATAATAGGCCTTCTTATCTTTCTAATACGAAAAAAAAATGTCCTTTTTTTGGTTTTGTTTTTGAGCAAATCAAGAAGCTCCTGAGAACTTTCTTTGACAGGATGCCCTGGAGAAAAAAACTCTTACTTAAGACTGGAGTAGGGAAGGCTCCAGAAAACTTACCACCCCTCTCTCCCAGATGACACTCATACGGTCCTGCACGCCACTCACTCCGTGCGGGATCTTGGTAAAGTCCTCCTTGCCCATAGCTTTCTGCTTTGTGGTGAATGGTCGGTGGTCTGAAGCCACGAAGTTCAACGTGTCACTGGGCAGAGAAGGAAATAGCCGGGTAAGGGGAGGCAGCCGGTGCCCCGGAGGGTAGGGGACAGGTGCAGGGAAAAAGCCTTGGTTTGGGAATCAGTCACTAAGGAACTATGTTCCGAGTTGCCATATGAGCCTCAGTTTACCATCTACAGAATGGGGACATTCTGTCAGTGACCCAGGGGACAATGGAGAGGGCCTTTGGGGACACCTATCTTTAAGAGTTATGATAGCATGCAGAGAAAAACTGGACAAAGGGTTTAGCTAAAGTGAGATGATGGGGTGGTCTTACTCTTGGGGAATTAATGCGAACTGTCCCTCAGCAACCCCCACTGGTCCCTGCTGATAACAGGCACGTGCTTGGTGAAATATTCACCAGCTCAATGATGAGTTTTGTTAAAGGACTTGGAGCCACAGCCTCATCCCTTGGGTATGGGGGCACCAATGGCCCAGAAGGGGAAAGGACAGGCAGCACAGTGCACCGACGGTGGTATGCAAGTCGCCGGGCTCATTGCCACTGCCGTCCATCACCAACAGCCCATCCTCACGCCGTGCGTTAAGGCCGCCCTCCCTGAAAGGGGCTCCTGGGCCAGCTAAGAGCTTAGGGCAGCGACTTACAACAGCAAGAGAATGCACATGCCAGCAACCCCCCTGGCCAGATGCGGGAGGCCGGCAGCTGGCAGCCGGTGGTAAGGGGCAGGGGGGCAACCCCAGGAGGAGACATGCCAGGGAGTGCCCTTGGAGGGCATGTGGGGATGGGCCTGGTTTGAGCAAGGCAACTGCAGGGACCACCCAGTGGGGCCCTCAGGGTCAGAGATGGAGTCTCACTTTGGCCTGTAGGGGGCACCAAAGCCTTGTGAGTGTGTGGAACCTGGGAGCAGAAGGCATCTGACTCCGCAAGGAGGCAGATTCTTAAGGCCCTGGATGATTCCCGGGCAGGCCACGGGGCCTTGCCAAATGACTAACGGCCTTGGCCGCGTGGACAATAAGATGATGTGGCTCCTCCTGGGGCCTAGACTGAAATGTCCCTGGGCTGAAAGAGGCAGCTCTGGGCCCTCTCAGAGACTCTTCCACAGAGCAGGGGGATTGTTCTGGAGTCCCTGAGGGTTTCCCACTTTTTCTGGACCCTTTAGGGGTTTCACCACCTCCTCAGGGTCCTTCAGCTACCTGGGCAGGGCTTCGAGCAGAAGGGGTACCACCACCAGGTGACTCCTGGGGGCCCTGGCTCAACTCCCACTCTGAAATCAAGTTTTCCTGAGCACAGACACAAGCAGGCGCCCTTCTAGCTGGTGCTGAATGGACACGTCCATATTCCAGAGGGTTCTGGGGTCTCCTGGCAAGGCCCTGAACTGGAAGGTATGAAACTGCCATCCAAATGCTATTTAGAGTTTAAACATACCTGGCTTTGTTAAGTTCTTTAAACTTTTACATATTCAAGTGGAAAGATGCTGGTCCCTTGAAGAAGTCAGATTTTAACTAGAGGACAAATATCTATAAATATAGACTTTTTTCCCCCGATACAGCCTAAGAAATCACATCCTGAAGTAGATCATTATCAAGCAGCTCGGATTGTCTTAGAAACATGGTAATTGGGCTCTGGGTTCTTTATCTAGTATTTTGCATCATAGAAATCATAACCAACCATGTGTTATAAAAGCAGAATTATAGTAATAATCAATTCCTATAAATAATTAAAATGTTAAAAGTATGCTCCAAATCCTATAAAATAGCACACATAATCCGCACTGATTAAAAAGGGATTCAAAGTACTCTCATAATACATGAAATTACATTCCATTTCAATAAATTGAATTTATAAAACAATTTAAATAAATGTGACAAAATAGGCTAGATATAAAAACTTAAATTATTCAATTAATAATACTTTTTTTTTTTTTAAACCTATCTGAATTTGTGATTTGGGCACCATCATGTTTATCTAGGAATGTAAGAATTATAACCTTTTTTTTCTTTCAGTAAATTTGCCTGTAGTAGGCAGAGATGTTTCAAAAGATTCTTTGACCTTGGAACCAAACCCAAATTATTTTAAGTGGGCTCTTGATACTGGCTTGTTTTTGTTGTGCTGACAATGACAAGGAGGCTGGCTTTTCCCAGTGAAGAGCATTTTTAAAAGGAAGAGCTGATCTAGCATTCCTCCCTTCACCCTCTAGCATTCTTCAGGTAAAGCTCTCAGAGCTGCAGGTGCTGCCTGTCATACTGAAGCTCCAGGGTCACGGTGCCAAGTCTAGCCACCCCTCCACGGAGGCCTCCTGCACCTGAGGCCGTGGCGCCCTACCCGTTGTGCTCCGCTCATATGGACTCCCCGTCCCCCACAACAACTCAGGTTAACCTAACAGGAAGCTGAGTGGGAATTGTCTGGTTCCTCACTGGCAGTCAGGACCGAGAAGAGCCAAGGAGGTGGAGGTGGATGAACTAAAAGCCCCAGAATCTAAAGAAAGCCACCTTCCATTGGGGCTGGTCAATTCCCTCAACCACCCCTCATCATCACCCTGGAAGAGGCATTACCTCACACCACCCCAAAGCTGATCAAAGCAGAAGACCAGGGAGGGACAGACAGCCAGACGCAAGTGTTGGTGGAATGTCCAGCCCACCCCCCCGCCTTCCTTTCCCGACAGGGCTAAGGTGCTGCCCTAGTCCCTCTCTCTGCAGGCCACCCCAAAGCCAAGGGAGGGGACATTTGAAGAAATTATCTTGTGGAGGGAGACGTGTTAGGGGTGGGCCCCGGCCTGGGCAGTGGACCAGCTGGCCTGCCTCTGGGCCTCTGAGCCTTGGGAAGAGCGGATCTGATGCATGGCCCAGCTACGTGGGGCTGAGAATGTGCCAGTAGAAGAGTCAAGCTGGAATCACCTTCCCTGTCCAGGACTGTGGGGGGAATGGGGCACAGAGAGCCCACATCTGGACATGTGGCCTGCACAGGAGGACCCCAAGGTCAGTCACCTCTCTCCTGAGAAGCAGTAAGTAATGAAGGATGACAGAGGCACTTCTGGGTGAGGTGAGTTCCCCTCCTTTTTTCCTGAATCTCCCTGTCCTCTCCCCAAGCTGGCGGTAGGAAGGGGAGGAGGCTGACTTTTAAACTGGACTGCACTTTAATAACCAAAAGAGAAGACACAAAGCCATGGCTTCTGTCCAAAAGCTCACTAGGGGAGAGAAAGAAGCTGTAAAGCAGTTATTGGGGCAAAACAAACCAAATTCAGGCTGCTTATGAAACCATTTTCTTTAGGTCAGGCCCAAACGGGGAAAGCAGTGTGAGAAAAAAGAGGAGCTGGAGAAAAGGAGACCTGGAGCAAAGGTATGGGGGTAAAGTTGGAGGAGGTGAAGAAGAAAAAGGGAAAAGGCAAAAGAGGGGGAAACACACAGGAGAAAGACACACAAGGAGGGAGAGACACGAGTGAAAAATGAGAAGAGGGAGAGACGGAGAAAAAAGAGAGCCAAGGTCCACAAATATTCTCAGAGAAGTCAGAGACCATATCCTGCAGCTCCTCAGGGGGCTTCAGAATAAATTTTCAGCTTGAAACTCTGAAAAACCACTGTTTGCGGTTTTATATATGCTCTTTCCTCTTACGCCCTCGGAAGCTCTCACCACAAATCAAGTGAGCTCGGAGGTCCAATAGGCTGGACCTCATGTGTGGGCTCTGCAGGAGACAAGCAAAGCGAACTCATCCCACGGGCAGAAGGAAACCCAGCCTAGGTCAGATTTGTGTGGGGGACCTCGACGCCGTCTACTTAAGCTCTCCGAGCGCCCCGAGCAAGCCGGGGGGCTGCAGCGGCCCTGCCCGATGCCTTACTTGGCCAGCAGGCTCATGAGGTAGGTTGAGGTGTTGGTGTCCAGCCTCAGAGGTGGCACCGTGACGTAGGCGGCTGCGTGGGACCAGTCCTGGTGGTAGTAGTGCAAGCCCGTCAGCGTGGCGTGTGCGGTGGTGGTCTCGGCCAGCACAACCTTCCCTGGAAGAAAAAGCGTCCAAACCGAAACTAGGAGGCCACCGAGCCAGACCAGGCTCTCGCTGCAGGTGAAGGAGCTGACGCCAGAGAGCAGGAGGGACTTGTCCAGCTCTGAAGGTTGTTCAAGTACAGAGCATTCAAGCTGACTCCGGGCAAGGAGACCAGCAAGGGCCTGGCGCCGAGGCGGGAAGGCGCCAAGCGGGGCTGGTGGGAGATGCGTGGGGTGGGACAGGCGTGGAGGATGCGATGGCTGCACGAAGGAGTGGTCTGGACCGTCTTCTCAATCACCAGGGAAGCCCCCTGGCTTTGAACAGGCAGGAGCTGTGAGAGGCTTTAAGAGGAACGACGGGGACGGCATCTGCAGCAGGGGCTGGGGGCAGGGAGATGGGATGTGGGTGTTCAGCCAGGAGGCCGGGACGGCAGTCAGGGGGAGACCTGCGGAGGGCTTCAACCCAGGAGAGGTGGGGTTGGGGCAAGGAGGGCGGTGCAGGGCGAAGCCCGGGAAGCCCTCTCTTCTGGTCTGAACCCCCAGGTCTGTGGCCGTGACTTTGTTTCCCCTGTTACCAGGACCTCACTGGTACCCCATTTTGCCAGCAACAGGAGGCACTCAGGTGGCTATAAAGGGAATTGGAGCCCAATTTCTCCAGGGACTGCCTAGGTGTCCCCTGAATGTCCACCACAGGTCCAGGATTTTACGTTGGTTACCAAGGCAACCACCAGCAAAACCCAAGAGGCCAGTGGAACCAATTAACGAAATGATTGAAATCTTGGAAAATTTTACCAGACCCAGGAGAGGCAACAGGCACTTCCATAAAGCTGTTATACAGACAAAGTGCAAAGGAAAAACTTCTGGTTCCACTGGCCTGGACCTGGGCTAGCAGAGCGAGGCTCTGAGGAAGACAGCAGCAGAGGAGGGAAAGGCACGCTCGGGCCCACGCCTCGGGAGCTGGGGCCAGGAGGCACACTGAGCTGGGTCCGTAGCCCCCTGTCCCACCGCACCTGGCCGCCCTGCCCGCCCAAGCTCACAGACTCACCTTGCATCTTAGCAGCTGCGATAACGTCACCAGCCGAGATGCTGGACACGTTGACCAGATAGATGGGACAGTGAGTCTAAACACAGGAAGCACAGGGCGTCAGTTCATAAACTTAGGAAGCACCAAAACGATCCCAGCAAAATCATCCCGGCACCCACTGCACCACTTGACCCCACCCTAAAGGGGACAGTCTTCCCTGAGAACGCAGGCTGAGCCCAGGCAGCTACTGGCCCTGAACCCACCACAGAGGCCTGTTTGGCAGGGCATGTCAGGCCAAGACTCCAGACTGTCCTCCTGAACATTTTCTACCACCCAACCAGCAGAGTCCTTTAATAAACTCTTCTGGACAGCCATGACGATTTATAATTTAAAATGAACTATTTTTCCTATTTTAATTTCCTGCTCATGGATGTGATGACATATATCATATTCTATATTTAAAATTCCGATGCCTGCCCTCTGGGTGCCTTGTCAATAGGCAGGATGTACCTGGAGAAGAACAGAACACGAAGGCTTCAGCGTTCCGTGTTTAGACTAGGACAAGATCTTGCAAAAGGACACCTGGATTCTAGCACTGACGAGCTTTTCCTCTACCATCTGTGTGCCCTTGGTCCGTAGCTCAACCCCTCTGGGTATGTGTTTGAGCTGAAAATTGAGGAGTTGCCCTTCTGGGATTCAGATCTGTATTCTGGGGCACATTTCCACCAGGAAGTAATTGATAAAATTACCATTCGGATGATAAAACCATGTCCTTGTCCAGTTGTCATGCTTACAGACTGCCAGTAGGAAACTTTGTTTCCCCAGACATGACTCTTCAGAAGACTTCAGGCTTCTTTGTGTACCAAATTCAGAGGACGTGAGGTCAAGGGGCTGGCTCGAGGTTCAATGTGCTTCGTGCAGGCCAGCTGGACTTGAGACCTCTCTGTCTTTTTTCCCCTGACAGTCCCAGCACCACACCTTCCTGCTTGCCCCCTCTGGGGTAGCCCAGGCCTTTCCAGAGGAGAGATTCTCAAACATTTGCATCCATCAGAAGCCTCTGGGGGTTAGCTGAAACAGCGCTCGCTGAGCCTCACCCCCAGGGTCTGATCCGGTGGGTTTGGATGGGACCCGAGAACCGGCATTTCTAACAAGTTCCAATTTCTAACCAATGAGGCTGATGCGGCCTGTTCAGGGACCACTTTTTGAAAACCCCTTCTCCCAAGGAGGTGGTTCAATTACCTGAGCGACTCGGACCCTTTCATCACGGCTTAGAAACAGGGATAACCTACGAACAGGGCTGTACTGCTTCTAAAGTGCTTTCCCTTCCAGGCTTCCTTTGATCCTCGCTACCTTCTGATTTTATAAATAATACAATACTCTAGTCTCCTGGTGCAAGGTGTTATTAAATAATAGGGTGGTACGAGAATCCTGTATTTTATGTAAAATTTTTTCTATAAACCTGTTGGGGGCCGTAAAAATAATGCTGGAGCCTCAGGTTGACTGTCCCGTGGGCCGGGATATAAACCCATAACTTTGCCAATAAAAAAGGCACATCAGAGTGGTTCAATGACTGGCCTAGGATTGAAAAGCTTCTATTTGTAAAGGCCAAAGCCACAACGGGCTCCACGTCTTTGCCTGTTCCCACCCCCACCCCACGTCAGTGCCTTGACACCGAGCGGATGTGCACCTGAGCCGTGCCAAGGAAACAATTACGAAAATGACAAGTTGGAGGCCTGAGTTTAAATGATGGGGGTGACACTTTGAAGTTCTTTTATGGATCCCCCAAAATAAAAAGGTTATGTTTTTTAAACTAATCCCTTCCTGTGGGGTTGAGACCCTTTTGATCGGACTACGTCAGTGAGGCATGACTCAGGTTGCGTCTCCGCCCTCTTGCTGGGTCTTAGATAATTGGAGCCACAGAGTGACACACAGAGAGAGGAAGCTGCCGTTTTTGACTCTGCCGTGTGAGAGAGGACTCGAGGATCGCTAGCAGCCCAGGCTTAAGCATGCAGCCCCTGAGAGCCTGAAGAGACGAGCCCTGTGCCTGGCTGCCCCCAGCTGAGCTCCTGGAGGGGAAGGCAGGGACCTCGGCTGAGGCTGGCAGCCACCTTGCTTTGCCACGTGGCAGGACCCCAGGATCACCAGTAGCTGACCTTAGTGAGGAAGCATCTCTGACGGTGCCTTGATTTGGACATTTCATGGTCTCACAACTGAAAGTTTTCACCCCTAATAAAATTCCCATTATAAAAGCCGACCCATTTCTGGAACTTTGCATCAGCAGCCCTTTGGCAAACTAAAACAAGGGGTCTCTAAGCAAAACCTCTCCCTATTCCCTGAAAATAAACAGCTTCCAGTTGCAGCAAGGCTCTGTGACCCTGCGCCTGTCCCTCCGTCACTCGACTTGGCTGTGAACCGAGGTGCCAGCGAGCTCAATGGGGGGGGAGGAGCGGAGAGGGGACAGCAAGGACTCGCGTCAGGGCTGGGGAACAACATTCATCCAGCAGTTTTAGGATCCCGTGAGCCGGGCGTGGTGCTGGTGCCCCCTGCAGGATGGGACCCCAACACAGAATCAGTTTCTGACCCCAGAGCTAAGACCGGGTTCTACTTACCCTGTTTGCAATGGTGATAACACGGTGAGTGGCTTCGGCTTCCAGCTGTTAAAAACAAAGGAAGAACGCAAGCTTTACCCTCTCCTCCAGACAAGCCCACACGTGCCCAGGAGCCCCCTGCATACAAGGTGCTGTGCCAGCAAGCCCGGGCAGGGGCACCAAGCACCAAGCACCTCGGCTCACGCTGCGAGGGAATCCTAGGACTCAGCCCGGCAGGTGCATCTTTGCCGGATGCTACGCAAGGCTTGAAAGGCAATGAAACAAAATTAAACAAACAAAAAACAGTCACTTCTCTCCTTGTTTTCTAGAGTATTCTCTCCACAGCCATCTCAGAACTATACAGGAGCCATCCTGACTGATTTCAAGCTGGAAATTAGCCTAGACTGGAGTTTATCAACCTCAGCACTGTTGACGTTTCAGGCTGGAGAATTCTTGGGCGTGGGGGTCGTAGTGTGCCTTAAAGGATGTTTAATGTGGCATCCTGGGCCTCTACCTACTAGATGCCGAGAGCAGCCTCTCCTCCCCCTTCCCGTGCCTCTGTGACAACCAAAAAGATCTCTAGATATTGTCAAATGTCCCCTCGGGGACACACAATCACCCCCAGGTGAGAACCACTGTCCTAGACCCTCCCCTTTCGCTGCCCACAGATGGGATCCCCAGCTGCCTGCTGAGGGTCAGCTTGGTTCCCTGGACAATGGCAAGTGCCACCACATCCTTGTCCCCACCCCTTGTCCCTCAAGCCCTCTCCTCAATCCCTCATGGATATCCAAGCACCACTCTGCATTGAAGGCTCTCAAGAAATGAAAAGCAGCTTCTCCCCCTAGAAGGCTAGCCGGGCTTTGACCGACCATCTCAGTGACGGAGGCACGAGCATGGACATGTAAGTGCTTCTGGTTTTTGGTGGGGAGGGGCCAAAGCTTTCCTCAGATGCTCAAAGGGGTCTTGCCCTCCAAATGCTGAGTCACTGGGTTACAGCTGGAATTCCTGCTAACATCTGGGGGCCCTTCCCGTCTGTCTTTTCTTCCCCAATTCAGTTCTGGGCAAAGTAACTCCTGGTGTGCCGACACTGTCGCCCCCAGGTCCTTGAAATCAGAAACATGGAAGTTCACAGCCAAGAGTGCCTCAGCCTGGAGGAGGCTGCTCCCTGGGAAGCTTCCAGATGGAAGTTCCGCCCACGGAGAAGTGATGCCATACGACTTATGTTTACTAATGTGTCTTCTATCCTCAAAGACTCTGTGAATCTACTCGAAAGAAGTTAACAAAGGACAGAGAAAGTCTTCCTCACCTCCTCGGGACGGCTGATCTCGATTCCTTCTGGGCCTGTGATACCCAAATCCAGGGCCTCCTTAGCACCCTGGATAACAAACATAACCACCAAAAAAAAAAAAAAAAGAAAAAAAGAAGAAGAAAATTGAGAGAATCCTAGAGATTCAAGAAAATACTGAACTCAAGGGATAGCAAAATATGCTAGACACAGCCCATTGCAAGAGGCTTGCTACTTTTCTCATCTCTGTCAAGATTATCTTCTGAAGAGGGCAGAACCAGCACAGGCTGCCCTTGCTGTAAGGCTCTCCTGATTCTTACTTTAAAATGACGGAATCTTTTCATCTTAAAAATTCAGTTCAGTAATTAGTCAAAGACAGGTATGTTTTATTGATCTGAAAATTGGAATTTTCCCACTGGAAATCTAGACAGATCTCCAGCTTCCAGCAACCCCTAGACTAACCCTATCCTACTTGGACCTGGGAATACAAGGGGCTTTCCTTTCTTGGTACTAGTGAATAGATATCTTGAATATCTCAGCTGCTCTGAAGAGGCAGAGGAAAGTGGAAAGCTGCATTCTTATATATTCTCTTAGGTCAAATCTCATTAAGAATATTTCTAAGAGGTGCTCCAAATTCTTTTGTCATAATGGAATTTAAAGGAGCTAAATGTCATTAGAAATAAGACATCATCGGGAGCGGATGTGGCTCAAGCAGTTGAACACCCGCCTCCCACACAGGAGGTCCTGGGTTCAGTTCCTGGTGCCTCCTGAAAAAACAAAAACAAGCACAACAAATGAAAAAAAAAAAAACCAACTCAGGGAAGATGATGTGGCTCGGTGGTTGAGCGCTGGCTTCCCACTCTGAGGTCCTGGGTTCAATCCCCAGCCCTGATACCTCAAAAAAAATAAAATTAACGATCAGCAAAGACTTAAGAAAAGTTTTGGTGCTACAGAGATTTGTTTTTTGCTGACAGTGGAAAAGTTAGGATTTGCTGACCAAGATTTGTCAGCTATGGAGTGCCTATCTCACACTTTCCTTAAAAAAATTAAAAAAACCCTTATTTTAGTAACATATATACAATCCACATTCAAATATATAATCCAACAGTCTCGTACGCTTTTTACCACCTGTTTTGTCTGACCCTTGTAGGAGAAGCGATGGGCATCAGGCATCCCGCTGAGAATGTCGCCCCCCCCATTCCCTACTGCACACTCGCCTCGGCCACGAGCTCCCCGTTTTCAGCGTGGACTCGGGGGATCGCCCCGATGTCCTTGCAAGCACGCAAAACTTGGTACAACTCGCTGTCTCGAAGCATATACAAGTCCTTGTAGGTCATGAACATCTGGAACGAGTTGACCCCCTTCTCCCTCACCAGCGTCTCCATTTCTGCTTTCACCTGAGGGCAAAAGGCAAAGGTGATGTCACATGATCACACATGTCCAAGAGGCCGACGGGCAGGCGCTGGGCTCGGGGGCCACGTCGCCCTGTGGCCACCTGCAATCTCTCGCCGTCTCACTTTCCTCCCACCCCCCAGGGTGCTGTCACGTCCCGTGAGAAAGGAGGCGGAAGTCCTTCGAAAATCGTCAAGCACAAATACAGGAGCTGTATTGTCCCATTCCAGGCGTGTTCCTTCCATCACGTAGGCCTGTTGGCTGTTTGGCCTCCAAAGCAGCCTTATTGCTATGGGCACTAATGATTTTTTACTTCTGTTGCCTGTTCTGCTCAACAGTGTTACAAAGAAGGCACACGAATGCTAAAAATCTAGAGACCCTGGGGAAAATCCAGTTTAGGAGTAAACCAAAAGATGAATGTCCTTATGTGAATAAGGACCTTTGCCCAGACGCTGTTCATATTAGGAAAAAATTGGATGCAACATTGGTCCGAAAAAAGAAAGCTAAATTGTGGTTCATCAACAGAATACTAGGCGCCCATTGCACTTGGTGACCTTGAAGGCTAAGCAGCAAAGCAGAAAATGCTCAGTCAAAGCAAAATTGCTATGTTGAAAGCATATATATGAGAAAACACTGGCAAGAAATAAGCTAAAGTAACACTGACTGTACTGCAGTGATCAGATTGTATGCTTCTTTTCTATTTTCATGATCTGTAACTAGGAAAAAATACTTACAAAGACAATTTTAAATTGTGAAAGGAGGAAAGTGCTCACAGCCTCTGGGGACTTAGGGATGGCTGGCCTGGCCTCAAGGTGTCCTGGGAATCTGAGTGGACCCTCTATTCCAGGCCAGCTCCAGGGGGAGGAGATGGAGAGAGGCTCAGGGGGGAGGCACCACCCACCCAGGAGGCCGTCAAGATGGAGAACCCCCGAGATAAGAGACTTGACCTTCAGGGTGGCCTGCGCTGGTCAGCCCTGCGCCTTTGTGGTGTTGGGGGCTCCAGGGTCGTCCACAAAGGACAGGTCAGAACTAATGGGGGAGACAGGGTGAGCCCCACCCTCTAGGCCGAGATGCGGGGCAGAGGTCTGGTGAGGCTCTTAGTTACCATCTCAGAAGGAAGCCAGACCCTATCAGAAGGGCTTCATAAAACTTCCTAATGCTGGTTACTTTTATGATTCCCGGCATTCGGCAGAGTTCTGGTATAGGGTGCTTACTACAGCCTTGACGAGAAAATTAATCTCTGGGCTGCTTTCCTAGAGTAATGAAGCAGTACAACTGAAATCATCCAAAATCAAAATGCCTAGGGAAGCGGCTGTGGCTCAATCAGTGGGGCTCCGGTTTACTATGTGGGAGGCCCCGGGTTTGGTTCCTGGGGCCTCCTGGTGAAGGCAGGCCCGCCCGCACGGCGTGGTTAGCTGACCCGGCGAGCACGGGCAGCAAGGGGGGGATAAATGAATGGGTAGATAAAATCTTTAAAAAAAAAAAAAAAAAATCAAAATGCCTATGTACCTGTTTCCAGAAGGAGCACGGGGATGGGAATCTGGGAAGAGGAAGCTGGACTCCATCCCCGAGGCCTGGGGCAGGGAGAGGACAGGCAAGCCAGGGGCCAGGGGCTCAGACACAAAGTAAGCCCAGAAGCTGAACTGAGAAAGGACTAGAGGGAGCCAGAAGTAGCCTCCGAGCGTCCCTAGAGCAGGAGCTGGGCCCCAGCAGGCAAGTTAACCCCGATCCAATCATACTAGGCAGCTGCTGACCAAGACGAGACCCTCAGCTCTGAGACTCAGGGCTGCCAACTCCCAGCCCCAAAATGGTCCGACCTGCTGAGGCTGACCCCTGCTCAGTCCACTCCCCTGTGTCAGGGGCATCTGGTAGCCATGGTGACAAGTGAGCCAAGTCTAGCCTCAGGAGGCATGAAAGCCCTGTGGTCAGACCTCTGGCCTCAGAGCCCTCACTGCTGCCCAGGGCCCTGTCTGCAGCAAAACTGGCTCTTCAGTAAAGCAGCACAGGCCCACTCACTCCATTTGGCATCTGGGGGGTGGGGGGTGGGGGGGTTAGGGTGCTTGCGGGGAGGGCTGTCCCAAACTTGCAGGAGCGTAGCACACGTGCCAACTGGCGTGGACCGAACGGCTCCTCTGGCTTAACAAGCACCTGCGCTTTCCTCTCGGATCCCACCCAGCACTGTTACCTTGGGTGCCCACCAGGTGATGCCCACGTGGAGGGCGTAGTCACAGCAGACCTTGGGGTCAGCCAGAGCCCGGCACTTCTCATAGGCGTCCACGAGGGAGGTCTCCTTGTCAGGCAGGACGTGGCCGATGACCATGGTGGTGCCTCCGACGAGCGCGGCCTGAGGGGGCGGGAAAAGGCAGTCTGGTCACCTCTTGGATGGCACCCTACCTTGGATTCCCCACGCCGCTGTGAGGAGCAAATGAGCAGCCTGTGGGAAACCGGATGTTGCCATGTGGAGAAGCAGTGTGTGGCCGGCACACAACCTGCTCTTCCTCCTCTGGAGTTTCTGCATTCACTGTGTTGCCCGAGCTGCAGCCAGCCCCTGTTCTCCAATGAAAAGATTCTCCCATCCCGAAATTGAATGTCTATTCGTTAATTTAGTCACACAGGTCTATTTAAACCAAACTATTGAAAATGTTAGTTTGGATATGTTGTTTTGTTTTATTCTCTAACGTTTCATTAAACCATTTTATCCAAGCTCTTCACATGTATTTTCAACATCAAGGTCTTTGTCATCAATTTTTCCAAGCACATGAACTTACTTTCCATCTATTTTGTTTGAGATACAGCACTTTCTGAATCCATGTATGACTTATCAGTGAAAAATTACCCTATTCATAATTCTACAATACAACCACTTTAAAAGAAATCTTGTAAAGCCTCACTTGCAATCATAAGACATAGCCCCACACGTAATTACTAAAACTATATGAAAGGTTGTCCCACCACTTTTTAAAAACCAGTTTGGTCAAGCGACCTCCATAAGCTTTTTTCCAAAACTAGCACTGATCGAAGGCTTCTTCAGGCTAAAGTGTAGCTCCCAAACAAAACTCTATTATTGAAATTAAAATAACTGAGAAAGGGCCCCCTAATATACAAAAGTTTGTGAATGCTCTACTATAAGGCAACTCTCTTTTTCTGATGAATAAAGTTTGGACCAAACCATTCCTTCTATCTGGGTCCTTACAGTGATTTGGGGTCAGAGCCTTGGGTTTGTGCCCCAGCTGTGCCACCTCCTGGTTGGATAACCTCAGCCAGGTTAGTTTACCTCTAAGATTCATACAACGGGAATACCTTTCTTGCTGATAATTGTGAAAGTCAAGTAAAATGTCACGTACGGAATGGACTTGGCAGAGGGTTCTGAACTTACGTATTCAGAGCCTAGATGCTTGTCTCTGTTTTCTCCAGGGGAGGGGGGAAAAGCCCAATAAAATGGTCTTATTGATTTCGTGCTTCTATATTCAGTTAAATCTTGACTGTAAAGCAGAAATCTTGATGGGGAATAATGGGGGCCGGGAGGATGGGGTTAGTTCAGTTGCCAAACAACAATTAAAACGAACAATCTTGCAACCTTGGTTTCCCACTGTTACTCTGATGCTCGGGCGTGGCTGGGCCAGTGACAGTAGCAGCCCTGCTGTGGTGGGAAACTCAGTGGACTGACTCCTTGCACGTATTAAAGCAGCCAACAGAGGGTGGTGGTTCCTTGATACACGCGAAGGAACCGTGATGGGCGGTGAAGAAACAGGGGAGGGGATGATTGCAGCTTTACTAGCTGGCTTCTATTTGTGTTTTTGCTGGATCATGCCAGGCTGATTCATTCTCTTAAGCAGGTGGTTGTACTCTTTTTTGTCCTGAGATACAATTTTTGCTTTTACATGTGAATATGGGGGTGTCTGATATATTGGGACTTTACACATTAAATGGTTTTATTTTTCTGTGGTTCTTGATTGCTTTCCTTTGCACGCCCTCAGTAGGTCTGTAGCCTTGGAAAGAAAAAAAAAAAAAAAAAAAAGAGAACCTGGAAATAGCACCGCATAGAAGAGCCAGGACTATTCTTAATATTTGTGGGTCCCAGAGCAAGAATTAAAAAAGGACAGCCACATGCCAAAGCTCTAAATATTTAAAAGTTATAGCTCATACCGACAAACTGTTAAACAAAATAGATTCTGTCCTCCCACTCTGACAAATTTACCATCGTGAGGGCTGAGGAGGCCAGGCTTGAATGTAGAATTCTTGGGGGCGCCTCGTAGTTCCACACCACAGAGCGGGGTACGTGGGTCCTCAGCTCCTGCCCCAGGCCCCTGAGCCTCCCCACTTTCCACCCTGGGCCCCCCTTGCAGCCTGTGGGCACAAGCTCTGTGCCCCTGCAGTGTGCTTCTCTGGGGCCTAGGTGGGGGCCCGGGCCCCTCAGGAGAGCAGATGGGGCTTATATACTCCCCAAGGGCTCAGGGCCATTCGGTCAGCGAGTTCCAGGGACCCTGTGGGTCCAGGAGTGGGCTCGGGGGGTCCGGGCAGACATTGCCCCTTGGCTCTATGGGGCCATGCGGACCAGAGCTGAGCCCCTCTTGCCTGGGTCTAAGGACAGCAACTGAAAAGAGGAGGGGTCAGGCGCAGCGGTTGGTGGTCCCGACCTTCCCACTTCCTGGTTGTAATGTGGTGGTGGCCTTGTACCCCGTTTGCCTCAAGAGGATCAGATGGCAAATGGACGTGAGAGCAGCCAGAAGCTGAACAGGGGGTGCACACATAAATACCTGGGATAACTACTGCCATCACCCCAGTCCTCAAAACAAGAGTTTAGTGGGATTAGCAACCACGGCCTCTGCTGCAGACTCGGAGCCCAGACCAGACACAGGCAGTGAGAGCATTTGTTTCCTTCCAGGGAAGACATATACAGAGCCGGCTTTTGAAATGTGCACAGCTCCTACCCAACGGATGAATGCTGACAAGCTCGGTCTTCCCGGGAACGTGATAATACAGATGTGACAGGCCTTTTCAGTGTCATCCCATGCAAAACAGCCTTTCGCAATCAGCAGCAGGGCACCACCCAACTCCATGCCCGTGGCTTTGAAAAGAACCCTAAATTAAGAATACGTGGCGGTGGGACTGTTTGAGTGTTCACAGCTGTTTATGCAAAGGCTGTGATGCTCGATGGAAGTCATGAAAAAAGACGTGGGTGAGGATGTAGAATCGGAGCCCTCGTGCACTGCTGGTGGGAATGCAAAATGGCGCAGCCATTGGGGAAAATGGTCAACATAGAATTACCATATGAGCCAGCAATTCCACTCCAAGGGTACACTTCAAGAATTGAAAGCAGGGACTTGAACAGATCCTGTGCACCAATGTCCACAGTAGCATTATTCACAACAGGCGCCCAACTGTCCATGGGCAGATGTATGTGGCACATACGTACAATGGAACAGTATTTATTCATAACAAGGAACGACGTTCTGGCACACGCTGCAACATGGATGAACCTTGAAGACATTCTACTAAGTGAAAGATGCCAGGCACAAAAGGACACACAGTGTATGATTCCACGAATATGAAATACCAAGAACAGGCAAATCCGTAGAGAAAGAAAGATTAGACAAGGGAGGGGAGAATGGGGAGTTATTGCTTAATGAGTACATAGTTTCTGTTTAGGGTGATGGAAAGTTTTGGTAATGGATGTTGGAGATGGTAGCACATTGTGAATGGAATTAATGCCACTTAAAAATGGTTAAAATGACAAATTTTAATTTATTTATGTTTCATCACAATAAATTTTAAAAATGATATTCACAGAAGCTAAATTATAACACGGAAAGAGTGAAAACGCAGGATTCAGTATGTGTATACAAGATGCTTAGATGTTTAAACACACATACCCACACACAAAGAAAAAAATAGAATGAACTCTATCAAAACATCAACAATGGCTGTCTTTGCATTATGAGATGATGAGTAATTTATTTTTCCTACTTTCCAAAAATTTCTGTAATAGAATGTATTACTTTCATTATGCACATTTAAAAAATAAATTTGGAGGAAGCTAAAAAAAAAAGTGCAATTGCAGCTTGTGGAGCCTGCACTCTCCACCTGTAGCAGACCCAGGCACAGAGCAGCTAGGCCCCCGAGGGTCTCCTGGAGCCTGGTGCCCGACAAAGCCGCCCAGTTACCAACGCAGCCAAGCAGCCCCCCTTCTGTATGGGCATTGTTTTTACCCTGAATGTGGAAATTCACTAGTAAAGACATTAGGACCGTTTGTTTAACCAACACAGACACTGCACCATTATACACTTCTGGACACAAAACATAATTTTACTATTTCAAAGGATTACTGCTATTTTGCTTTTGACATTTACGACATACACTGCTGGGTGGCTATGGTGTGATGGTTAGGTTTACGTGTCAGCTTGGCCAGGTAACGGTGCCTGGTTGTTTGTTCAAGCAAGGACTGGCCCGATGGTTACCGTGAGGACATTTCATGGACTTAAATCATCAGTGAGTTGACTGCATCTATGGCTGATGACACCTACCATCAACTGAGGAGACTCAGGAAAACCTCCATCGGAGTTCCCAGTTTGCAGCCTGCCCTGTGGAAATTTGGATTTGCCAATCCCCGTATCACCACCCTCATTTGTTCCCTAAGAAAACCCAATACACTTAATGGTAATCCATTTTATGGCACAATTTCCAGACAGACACTTGGCAAAGAGCAGGAACCTGTACTGGATCTCAGTCAGAACCTTTTATAAACGTGGTCTTGACGCCTCAGAGGTTCTCCACGTCTACCTGGGACCTATCTTCTACGTTGCCGCAGCTCCGATCACGCTTTGCTGAGTTTCCTGTAGCAGCAGTTCCCCCCCCCCACACCCTCTTTCTCTGGCCCCTGAAGATTCAGTTCTCTTGCTCCAAGGCCAAGTACCAATAGGTACTTTGTGCTCTGCCATTGGGAAGGCACTGGGGCCAGAGCTAATCCATGGGGTTCTTCTTTGGGGATGAGAGGAAGGGTCCCCCCAGAGCATATTTTCATATGGTGCAAGGGGAAGGGGGGTGTGTTTGGGGAGGTAACTGGGCTCAGAAAAGCAGGGCTTGAAGCCTGGATCTGCCACTCCCTAGAGGTACAGGTTAAGGGCACCTCAGTCTTTAAAGCAGAAGCAGCACTGCTCTGAGACGCAAATGACAGTACCTGGATATAAGTGCCACACAAACACTTCTGTCTTTCTTAATGCAGCCGGGAAAGCTGTCCTTTGTTCAGATGGGTCTGCCTCTCTTGGAATTGCTGAATCGCTTCGTTTTCACATTGAAATTACCTTCCATCTTTTACTCAGACCCTCCGAAAGTAGAAGGAAAAAACAAACAGCCCAGTGGTTCCTCTTTCTCTGGGTAACTTTTCACCCCCAGGGTTCTGCCAGCCTCCAGGCTGGCCCTCTGGAAGCACCGCCACGCCTTGCTCAGGACCCAGTTCTGAGAGCCACCCCTAGCCCCCGCCCCCAGCAGAAGGGCCCCAGTGTTTCGGGTGACATGACACATGCCCGGCACTTGGAAACCACCCCCCCATCGGGAAACACCAGCGCACCACTCTGGCTTCAGGGGTGTGTGGCCTGAGCAGAGGCTTAGGGCTCCATGCCTGGAAGAGCCCTGACTTTGGTTTTATGCTCGGTCACTCTCTTGAAATTCCTAATAACTTTTAAATAACGGACCCCACATTTTCATTTTGTACCAGGCCCTGCAAAATATTAGCCAGACCTGATCTAGGGGGTCTCCTCTAGAGGCCCGATCTAGGGGGACTCAGCCCTCAGGCTCTCAACAGGCCTGACACTCAGCCAGCCCAGGCGTGGGCTCAAGACACAACCACTGAGTCATCCTTGGACAATTCTTTTCCAGGTGCTTGAATGCTGGTCCTCCAGGCCATCCTGGGGTGGAGTCTCCCCAGCACCTTCCAGCAAATGTCCACTTTCTCTGAAGGAAAGGGCCTCCCTCCAGGGTTACCCAGTGATGCTCAATCCATTCCCTGGGCCACTGGGGCCACCGCCTCTGCTCCTCGGGCTGCAGCTCTCAAGCCTCTTCCTGAGCCGTGGTTTGCAGGCTGTTGAGCTCATCCTGCGGCTGACTGGTCTCCTCTGAGCCCCACGCAGCACTCTTCGGCTTCTTTTACTTTTCAAGCGTACCTTCCGGGTCTCCAGGCTCTGCCTCGGCTGGGTCACGCCCTGCTTCTTGACCTCAGGGGGCTCTCACTCCAGGCGCTGCCATGTCTAAAGCTCATGCTTCATTTTTTTCACATTAGAGGAAAGAGGCAACATTGGGACCACACTTGCAGTCCAGTTGAAAAACAGGACAAAGAGAAAGGCTCATTTTTAGTAGAAATGACTGTCCAAAATAATATGAAACCCAAGGTAGCACAAGATAATTTTCCTAAATGATGACGGAAAGCATCAGGTTCAAAAGACGACTAGAGGGAAGCAGATGTGGCTCAAGCAATTGGGCTCCCACCTACCAGGGTTTGATTCCTGGGGCCTCCTGGTGAAGGTATGCCGGCCCACGCGGTGAGCTGGTCCACGTGGAGTGCTGGCCCGAGCGGAGAGCTGGCGCAGGAAGATGATGCAACAAAAAGAGACACAGAGGAGAGACAATAAGAAATGCAGCAGACCAGGGAGCTGAGGTGGCGCAAGAGATTGAGCGTCTCTCTCCCACTCCGGAAGGTCCCAGATCAGTTCCCGGTGCTGCCTAAAGAGAAGACAAGCAGACACAGAAGAACACAGAGAGCAGACAGCGAGTGCAAAACAACAAGGGGGAGGAAAGGAAGATGGCGTTAGTGTAGGAGAGCACACTGCAAGCTCCCAGAGCAAGGCGGATTGTGGACAGGGTCCTGCCCGGGGGTCTGTGCTGTGCACGCGTGGAATGAGAAGCTTGGGACATCTACCTGCGCGGATCAACGGCATGGACAGAATGGTAGAGATTCGGAACATAGAAAGAAGCAAGGAAATAAAATAAGAAGAAAAACTGCCAAAGAGAAAACTTAACTCACACACAAAACCACCAGCTAAATAAAACTCTAGAGCATAGAGAAAAGCTAATCAACTGAACAAACCCATCAAGATAATATGATGACCAGAGGGCAACAAAAAAATACAAATGACTCTGAGAAACAGGAAAACATGGACCAGTCCAATGAACAAAATAAAAACCAGGAAGCAATGCAGAACATCGAACAGCTAATCAAAGCTATCCAAACAAATATCATGGACCAACTTAAAGAAGTGAAGGAAGAGATTAAGGATATAAAGAAGACACTGGGAGAACATACTGAAGAAATTGCAAACATGCCTAAAAAGGTAATGGATATGATGGTGAACAATGGCACAATCCAAGAAATGAAAAAGACACAGGATTCATATAACAGCAGATTTGAACAGGCAGAGGAAAGAATTAGTGATATGGAAGACAATACAGCTGAAATCAAAGAGATAGTAGAACAGATAGACAAAAAGACAGAAAAAATCCAGCATGGACTCAGGGAATTAACTGATAATACAAAACGCACAAACATACTCATTATGGGCATCCCAGAAGGAGAAGAGAAAGGAAAGGGAACAGAAGGAGTGTTGAAGGAAATAATGGCTGAAAACTTCCCAACCCTATTGAGAGAGATGGATGTGCAGATCCAGGAAGCACAGCTCACCCCAAATAGTATAAATCCCAACAGGCCAACTCCAAGACATATACTTGTCAAAATGTCCAATGCTCAAGACGAAGAGAAAATACTCAAGGCAGCAAGAGAAAAGAGAACCATCACATACAAGGGAAGCACAATAAGATTAAGTGCTGATTTCTCAGCTGAAACCATGGAGGCAAGAAGACAGTGGTATGACATAGTTAAAATACTAAAAGAAAAAAACTTCCAGCCATGAATTCTCTATCCAGCAAAACTGGCATTCAAAAATGATGGAGAGTTCAAAATATTCACAGATTAACAGCAATTAAGAGAGTATGTCAAGAAGAAACCAGTACTTCAAGAAATACTAAAGGAATCTCTACAAGTTGAGAGGAAAAAACAAGGGAGAGAGAGTTGGGGGAGAGTTTAAAAACAATTGAAAAGACAAAAAGAGAAACAAAACAACATATGACATACATTAACCCAAAGAAAAAATGGCTGAAGTAAGAAATTCGTTACGAGTAATAACACTGAATGTTAATGGATTAAATTCACCAATCAAAAGACACAGATTGGCAGAATGGATAAGAAAATATGATCCATCTATATGCTGTCTACAAGAAACCCACCTTCAACCCAGGGATTCAAGGAGGCTGAAAGTGAATGGCTGGAAAACCATTTTACAAGCTAACAATAGCCAAAAAAGGGCAGGAGTAGCTATTCTAATATCAGACAAAATAGACTTTAAATGCAAAACTATTGTAAGAGACAAAGATGGACACTACATATTAGTAAAAGGAGTAATATCTCAAGAAGAGAGAACAATCATCAACATTTACGCACCTAATCGGGGTGCCTCAAAATATGTGCGGCATGGGGGTCGGATGTGGCTCAACTGGTTGGGTGTCCGTCTCCCATATGGAGGGACCCAGGTTCGTTCCCTGGGACCTCCCGGTTAAAAAAAAAACAAAAACAAAACAAAAACAAAACAAAACAAAATATGTGCGGCAAACTCTGGAAAAACTAAGAGGAGAAATAAATGCCTCTACAATTATAGCAGGGGACTTCAACACACCACTATCATCATTAGACAGAACATCTAGACAGAGAATCAATAAAGAAACTAAGGCACTCAACAATACATTAGAAGACCTGGACTTAATAGACATATACAGAACACTACACCCAAATACAGCGGGATTTACATTCTTCTTGAGTGCACATGGAACATACTCCAAAATAGACCACATGCTAGGCCACAGAACAACTCTCAATGAATTCAGAAAGATTGAGATTATACAAAGTAATTTCTCTGACCACAACAGAATGAAGTTGGAAATCACTAAGGGACAGATAAACAGGTTAGGCACAAGGATATGGAAGTTAAACAACACACTCTTAGACAAACAGTGGGTCAAAGAGGAAATCTCAAAAGAAATCAGTAACTACCTTGAAACTAATGAAAACGACAACACAACATATCAAAACTTATGGGATGCAACGAAAGCAGTCCTGAGAGGGAAGTTCATAGCCATAAATTCATATATTAAAAAAGAAGAAAGAGCTAAAATTGAAGACCTAACTGCACACTTGGAGGAATTGGAAAAACAACAAACTAAACCTAAAGGAAGTAGAAAGAAGGAAATAACAAAGATGAGAGAAGAACTAAATGAAATAGAGAATAAGAAAGCACTGGAAACAATAAACAAAACCAAAAGTTGGTTCTTTGAGAATATCAATAAAATTGACAAACCCTTAGCCAGACTAACAAAGAAAAGGAGAGAACAGATGCAAATACATAAAATAAGGAATGAGCAAGGGGATATAACTACTGACCCCACAGAAATAAAGAATATCATAAGAGGATACTTTGAAAAATTATATGCCAACAAGAATGATAATTTAGAGGAAATGGACAAGTTTCTAGAAACCCACAAACAGCCTACATTGATGAAAGAAGAAATAGATGAACTCAACAGTCCAATTACAAGAGATAGACTCAGTCATCAAAAACCTCCCACCTAAGAAGAGTCCAGGACCAGATGGCTTCACAGATGAATTCTACCAAACATTCTGGAAAGAGCTAACACCAATTCTACTTAAGCTCTTCCAAAAAATAGAAGTAGAAGGAATATTGCCTAACTCATTCTATGATGCCAACATTACCCTAATACCAAAACCAAATAAAGATACCACAAGAAAGGAAAATTACAGACCAATTTCTCTAATGAACCTAGATGCTAAAATCCTTAACAAAATACTTGCTAATCGCATTCAACAACATATCAAAAGGATCATACACCATGACCAAGTGGGTTTCATCCTGGGTATGCAAGGATGGTTCAATATAAGAAAATCAATCAGTGTAATACACCACATAAACAGATTGAAAGAAAAAAATCACATGATCATCTCTATAGATGCAGAAAAAGCATTCGACAAAATACAGCACTCGTTCCTCATAAAAACACTACAAAAGATAGGAATAGACGGAAACTTTCTGAATATGATAAAGGGTATATATGAAAAACCCAAAGCTAACATCATTTTCAACGGTGAAATCCTAAAAGCCTTCCCTCTGAGATCGGGAACTAGACAAGGATGCCCACTATCACCACTCCTATTTAACATTGTCTTAGAAGTACTTGCGCGAGCACTGAGACAAGAAAAGGACATAAAAGGCATCCAGATTGGAAAAGAAGTAAAAATTTCATTATTTGCAGATGACATGACCCTATACATAGAAAACCCTGAGAAATCTACAACAAGGCTTCTAGAACTTATAAAGGAGTTCAGTAATGTTGCAGGCTATAAGA
>JAKSZT010054569.1:5159471-5311732 GCA_026826555.1 Tolypeutes matacus
GGAGGGGGGGATAAATAAATCAATCTTAAAAAAAAAGAAAAAAAAAGACGACCAGAGGAAGGAAAGCTCACGTGAAGACTGCAGGCTCTGAGCTGGAAGGTGGGTGTGATTTGAGCAGGCCAGGTGTGGGGTAGGAGAGGATGTGGGCACAGTGGGGGATAGAGAACACAGTTGGGGGACAGAGAACAAACCTGTCTGACTTGAGTCAGGTCTGGTCAGACCAAACTGTGTGGACATGTGTGGTGGTTTGGAGCTGTGTACCCCAGAAAAACATGCTCTTAAACTCAATCCATTCCTGCAGGTGGGAACCCATAGTAGATAGGACGTTTTGCAGAGGTTTCTTCAGTTAAGGTGTGGTCCACATGAATGAGGATAGGCCTTAATCCTACTTCTGAAGGCCTCATAGGGAAGGTCACAGAGAGAGAAAGCCAGAGGGAGCAGCCAGAAGCTGGAAGTCAATGGAACCGAGAAGCCAGGAGAGGTTACCACGTGCATTGCCATGGGACGGAAAAGCCAAGGACCAAGGGTCACGGCAGCCAGCCCCAGAACGCCACAGTGTTCTGAGAGAAAGCACTGCCTTGATGACACCTTGATTTTGGACTTTTAGCCTCAGATCCATGAGCCAATAAATTCCCACAGTTTAAGCCCACCCATTGCATGACATTTGCTTTAGAAGCCAGGAAATGAAAACAACCTGGATTCCATTCCCTCAGCAAAGTGTGTCAACTTGTATTTGTGGAGGTGGTGGTAACGAGGGAGTTTAAGGAGTGTGGGGTTTAGGGGCATGCTGACACCCCCATCCGTGGACACATCTGTGGACCAGGAAGGGAGGCTGTTGGGAAAGCTGAGATGGACAGCTCGGGGGCCTCTGCTGCAAGCCAAGTGCAGACACAGCAGGCTTCTGGGCAGAGGTGGTACATGGAAATCAAGCTGCAGGAATGGCTCTCTGATCGTGGTGTGCAAGCTGAGCTCAGGTGCTGGGGTGGTGGACCTGAATTTGGGGTCTGAGATGGAAAGGCCAGATGTGAAACACACTGCTTGGATGAAGAAGCACAGTCTTATGACAGAAGAGGAGGTGATGGGGGAGGTTTAACGCTTGAGTGACTGAAAAAAAAAAAAAAAAACAGTATCAGGAGAGGGAAGATTAAATTTAGGAGGGAAGGAAGTTTTTAGACATTTTGAGATAGAGCTCATTGAGGGATATTCACATGGAGATGAAACTTGCTAATTGTAACTAACATCCATTGAGCACTTACTCTTCCCGGCACTGTCTTTAGCCTAATTCTCACAACCACCCTATGAGATAGGTGTCATCATCAGCTGCACTATCTAGGGGAGGAAACTGAGGGTTGCTATCTATTGGGCTGGGAGGGGATAAAGGAGGAGACTGTCAGAGGTGACATGGAGGAGAGCTGAGGCTCAGGCCCTTGGTCCCAGACTTCTTAGCCAAACAGGAGAGGTTTGGGGGAGATCAGGAGTGTCTGTCTGAGCCAAGATGAAGCTGATGAAAACAGGGGTGGGAAAGTAGCAGGGCCTGGCTGAAATGGATATGCCGCTGTGATTGGCCAGTTCTGTGAAGTCAGGGGCAGAGGCCAAGAAAGCGGACTGGGAAAGCAGTGGGGGTGGGGTCCAGTGGTCAGGGACAGCTTAAAAAGGGTCCCGGGTGGGGGTCCAGCACAGCCTCAGAGTGGGTGGGTGGCTTGGGGAGGGGTCCCAGGGCAGGCCCAGAGTATGGCTGGGCTTAGAAGGGCGTTTGCATTTTCAAGTTTGTTAGACTTTGGCTCTTGGAAGATGTGGAGGCAGCAGGCTGTGGTGGGAGGGCATGAACTTGGCGCCTGGCGGACGTGGCCTCGAGCTCTGGCTGCATCCCTATGAGTCCTGAGGTCTTGGGCATGTGAGTTCTGGCCTGGCTGGATGGTGGTGCCATTCCTGGAAGAAGGGATCTCCAGGAGGGCGCCGGGGCTTGGTGGAAGATGAGGAGCCCCGGGGGGGGATGGGCTGGTGGGGGCCTGGAGGTCAGAGGTCATCATTACCTGGGATTACCTAGGGAGGCAGATGGATAAGAGGAGACAATCTGGGCTAGACCCTTGAGAAGAAGCAACACGAGGGAAGGATTACGAGGAAGACGGCACTGGGAAGGAGCCCAAGAGGCAGGAGAAAGACCAGGCTGGAATGAGTTAGGGAAGCCAAACAAGTACTCTCCCAAGGCACAGCAACTCCCTGGGCTTGCTCGCTTCCAGGAGAGGTGAGCTGCCCTTGGAGTTAAGATGCAGGTCCTCCTGGGAGACCTGACCGGCCCCCTCCCGCCCCCCATCTTCCATCTGTGATCAGAGCAGGGCAGCTTCTGGGTTTCCAGGCCCGTGAGCTCATCTGCCCAGGAAGCCCTGACCTCAGCCTGCCCCAGCTCCAGCAACAGGTAGATGAGATGCACAGGCTACCAACAGCAGCTGCTAAGGATGGAGAGAAAGGTCTGGGATTCAGTGTGAAGTTCCCGCCGCCACTCCTTTCTTCACCACTCCATAAAGCCACTGAGGAGGAACAGGGCTGACCTCTGGGCTGCAGGGAGCGGCTGGGTCACACACAGGGCAGGAGAAAGCTGTGCCAAGTGGCCTGCCCCTCCCTCCGCCTGCCACAAATTCCTAAATACAAAGGGGCCCTGGCTCTCTGCAGGGCTGCTCAAGCATGTGGGCTGGGGGAGTCTGGAAAGGCTCATTTCTGAGGACCCCAGAGGGAAAGAGAGTTCCCAGACTCGGGGAGTCTCACCCCTGCAGGGGTCCAAGGTAGCAGAGAATGTAGAAACCTTGGGATGAAACTTGAGAGCAGCAAACCAGCCCCAGGCCGGGGCCCCTTTCTGCCCCAGTGCGGGGAACCCTTCACCTCCACGAGTGGGTCATCTAGTCTTCACAACCGCCACTGCCACAGACACTGTCCTCATCCCAGCTGCTTAAGAGATGTGCCAAGACTGGGCTCCAGGTGATTTTCACTCTAAATCCCACACTCTTCTGCAATTCTGAAAACGGCTGATACTGCTGAAATAGCAACCAGCACCAAATCTCACCACCTTGGGCGAGCCCACCCCGGCTTCAAGGAAATGCTTCAAGGAAATGCGTAACACAGAGGACCAGTAAGGAAGTGCATACATCACCCCTCACCTCTTCTCATTTCGGAACAAGGAATACAGGAATTCCGACTGGTGGGAGAAATACAAAACCATGCATGGTTCTTCTTGTGAGACCTGGTACACCTTTCTGTGGTTAGGACATTTTCCTTTCAACCCTAGGATAAACTGGGTTCGTCCCCAGACATGGCAGACTAGCACATCCCAGGGACAGGCACGAGCCTGCTGGCAAAAGCGCCGCCATTTCCAGGGAAGCCATCCACCACCGTCGGGGTTACTCGTCTCATTTTACAGATAAGAAAACTGGGACAGCTGGACCGAATAAGGGTCCATCTGACTGGAGAGCCCCAGGTTTCTTGGACATTATATCGCCCAGGGGCAGCCCTGGGCTGACTGGGGGGCTCCCTTGCTCCAAGATTCCTCAAAGAATGGAGAAGAGCCCAAGTGGCAATAGGACCAAACCGCAGCTTGGAAACTGGGATAGGTGTGGCTCGGGCTTGAATTACAGGGCTAAAACGGAGAATTGTGCCAACACTTAAAATTATGAAATGAGGAGCGCAGGCTTCCCTCTCATCCAGAATGATTGTCTTCACTGCCGAGCATCCAATTTAAATTCACTGTGTTTAATACAAAGCTACGGTACAGAGCAGGCTGTCTCCTGACATGCAGTTACCATGGAGACTGGAGAGGCGCCTCAAAGGGAGTTATGTGGCAGAGGGAGCGTGGCTGGCAGCTTGAGACGCCAAGGGGCCCGTGGAAGCCATTCTAAAATAGAGCCGCACAGAGAGGTCCCTTGGCGTCCACCTCCTTAGCAAAGCCCCTTCTATCCCAACGCTGGGAAAGTTTACAGGCAAGCAAGCCACAGGGGTCTTTAATAAAAATCCAGGCTGCCCAAAGATCAAGAGAGGAGCGACTTAGCGACAATTTAGGAATGAGGCACACCTGCTTGCTCTCCTTCCCTCATCTGCTCAAATGCTGGTGATGTCCTCACTTTAGGGCCAAGGTTAATTGATGACAGGGTCATAAAGCCACTGAGGAAAGGCTGCCACGAGCTCTCCCTGGGTACACGGTGCGAAGGAATGGGATGGCGAGTCCCGGTGGGAGACCTGTGCCAGCAGCTGTTAGCTTGGCAAGTTATTTCACTTCTCTGAGGCTCAGAATCCCCACCTGGAAAGTAAGGATAATAAGACCTGCCTGAGCAGGGCTTTAAAGATCAAAATAAATGTGTACTGGATTTGGAAGTGCTCTGGCAAGTGGACCGAGGGCTGGGCTTGACAGCTCGGGTGCATCCTATTGCAACGGGGATGGGGAGTGGGGGAGGGGCAGGGGATGAGAGCCACACACTGCCAGGTGCCCCCTGATGGACTGGGATCCTGGACGCCAATGAGAAGGGGAGCGTGCCCCAGTTTCCACTCGGCAGAAAGAATGTTCTCTTTGATGGGCTACAAATGGCTTAGAGATGTGGTCAGAGGGTTTGAAGATACCCTGGGTACATGCTAGGGTGCCTTATGCCTGGCAAAGTGAGAAACCAGAAAGTGGAAGCCACAGCCCAGGCCTGGTGGTGACAAAGGAAACCAAAAAGAATGGCAGCCTAACAGAAACAGGTAAGGGCAGAGTCCAGGAAAAGATTTTGTCCTGATCTATTCAGGACCCCTGGCCTTCCCCTCTTCTCCACTGATGCTAACTGTAAGCAAACGTCGGAGCAGAATAAAATAAATTTGTCCCCATGACCCACTCACCATCTACTTTACAATATAGACAATGTGAAGGCATATATTTACACCAGTGTTTGTAATCTTGTCATAGATTTCCCCCAAACAAGTTGAAAAAAAATTGAAATTTAGAAAGGGACCATGCTAAGAACTGAGAATGTTTACCAAGTGCTTGGTTAATGCACTCAGTTCTCAGAGGTTTTGGTTTACAGCCTACAGTTATAAAGTTATAAAGTTTGCTTCCAAGGACCCAGAATAGCCAAAATAACTCTGAAAATGAACAAAATTGGAGGACGTACACTACCCGTTTTGGGACATTTTAGCTACAGTAACCAGTGTATTGGTGTAAAGATAGACAAATAGACCAAAAGAGCAGAAAAGAGGATCAGAAATAGACCCATATGTACATGGTCAATTTGATTTTCAACAAAGGGTGCTGGGACAATTTGATAACCATATACCAAAAAAAAAAAAAAAAAAAAAAAAGAGCTTCAACCTTTACCTCCATATTAAAAAAACAAACAAAAAAAACTAAAAAGGGATCACAGATCTAATTGTAAGAGCTAAGATTATGAAACTTCTAAAAGAAAACATAGGAGAAAATCTTAGTGACCTTGGGTCTTGCAAATATTTCTTGACAACAGCAGAAAACGCATGAAAGAAAAAAACTCAACAAATTGGACTTCATCAAAATTTAACACTTGTTCTTCAAAAGATGCTATTAAGAAAATAAAAAGGCAAGCCACAGACTGTTAAGAAAATAAAAAGGCAGGGAAGCGGCTGTGGCTCAATCAGTGGGGCTCCCATTTACCATATGGGAGGCCCCGGGTTCGGTTCCCGGGGCCTCCTGGTGAGGGCAGGCCTGCCCGCACGGCGTGGTTGGCTGACCCAGCGAGCACAAGCAGCAAGGGGGGGATAAATGAATAAATAAACAAAATCTTTAAAAAAAAAAAAAAAAAAAAGAAAAGTAAAAGGCAAGCCCAACTGGAAGGAAACAGTTCCAAAACAAAAAAGACTTGTAACTCAAATATACAAACAACTCTTACAACCCAATAAAAAGACCAACAACTCAATTAAAAAAGATTTGGACAGGGGAGCATTTGTAGCTCAGTGGTTGAGCACCTGCTTCCCATGTACGAGGTCCTGGGTTCAATCCCTGATACCTCCTGAAAATTAAATAAATAAAATAAAAAAAGATTTTGACAGACACTTAACCAAAGAAGATATGCAGGGAAGAGGATGTGGCTCAACCAGTGGACGCCTGCCTACCACATGGGAAGTCCTGGGTTTGGGTCCTGGTGCCTCCTAAAAGAAGACGAGTAGACACAGCCCCTGCTGTAATGAGCAGATGCCACAAGCCAGCAGACGCTGCAGCCCGCGGGGAGCGGATGTGGTTCAGGCTGTGGGGCACTCGCCTCTTATGTAGGAGGTCCTGGGTTCGGTTCCCAGTGCCTCCTGGAGAAAGTAAGCAAACAAGGAGCAGACCAACGAGAGAACCATCTGGGGGAGGTCGGGGGGAATAAAGTAAAAAATAAGACATCAGCATCCTTAGTTGTTAGGGAGATACAAATGAAAACCACAATGAGGTACCACCGCACACCTATTAGAATGGCTAAAAATGCAAAGACGGGATGTGGAGCAACTGCTGGTAGGAATGTAAAATGCTACAACCACTCGAAATCAGTTTGGTGATCTCTACAAAGCTAAACATACACCTACCACATTCTCCCTTCTACTCCTGGAGAGTTGCCAAGGGAAATGAAAGCATATGCCCATGCAAACACTTGGTCACAAATGTTCATAGAATCTTTATTTCTAACAGCCAAAAACTTAATAATGCTGAGGGAAGGCAACTAGACAAAAAAGAGCACATACTGCAGTATTCCATGCTTACTTTAAAAAGGCTAGAAAATTCAAACTACTCCATAGCGTCAGCAAGCAGGTCAGTGGCTACCTGGGACAGGGGTGAGGGGAGGCAAGGAGGGAAACCTCTGGAGGTGATGGATATGTTTATTTACTGATTGTGGTGACAGTTTCATGGTGTGTACCTATGCCAAAATTTATCACACTGTACACTTTAAACATGTGCAGCTTATCATATGGTTATTTATACCTCCATCAAGTCATTGTTTAAAAAAGTAACACAGATTTAAAAAAAGAGAAAAAGATGGATTCCCAGGTCAGCTAATCCTGACCCTCTTCTTTCTACACGAGGCTCATAGTTTTCCCAAGAATAGAGTTCACTTTCATTTTACTTATAGAGTTTAATTTTATTTTTAAATATTAACAGAATACTGTGGAGAGTTTAAATCTAAACAGCAAAGTTATTAGTTAATAGATTAGGGGTTGGATTCATGAATCCCTAATTTACTTCAAATGCTAAAACTGTATGTGCGTTTGTGTGTCTATGAGTATGTGTGTGTATGTGAATGTGGATGTGTGTGTATGAATGAGTGTGTGTGCATTTGTTCATTAGTGAGTGTTGTGTGGCATGAGAGAAAAGCTTTATGTCAGTGAGAAAGTTCTTACTATAGTTGGCTTAGTTTTATCTCCATATAGTCCCGAAGGATCCCCATGGCTCTTAATGTTTCATTAACAAGAAAATAAAGGATCAGAAGACAAGAAAATTGGTTGGCTGCAGTGACAACATGAGGGGAAAAAAATGAGGCTGAAACCACCAAGGGGGAAAGATACAGGGTCTACACAGGTTTCCTTAACGAACCATCTCCAAGAAAGGAGCCTCATGATCAGCATAAGAGAGATCCTCGGCAGGCTTGAGAGAACAGAGATTTTCCACTGAGGTTTCTGAAGCTTCCCAAAAGGCCATGTTCAAACATTACGTGAAAGATTTTGAAAACTATGCAGGCTTTAACAAAACAAAAAGAGGGAGAAAAAGAAAAATACACCACAAACTTTGTATTTTTCTTTTCTTTTTTCACTCGGACAAGGCTTGAGGGAGGCGCATTTCACACAAATGTGTGACTCTCCATTCTTCATGCTTATGAACTCCAGAAGGCTCTTCTGTATTTTTCAATCGCTGATACGCATAGCCTGTGAAATATTTTGGCTCTTCCTGTTTTCCTTTCTGAGAATGAGAGTTTCAATGCAGGACTTCTTATATGAGGTATGAGAGGTTTCCAAAATGCTTGGGTCCAACCAATGGAGGGTGTGTGTGTTTTCTGAACCAAAGGTTTTAAGATGCAGTGATCTTTTACATAAAAATAAATAAATGAAATAAAATAAAGTGCATTGAAAAAGCCTTTGCAAACACTCTTTATTCTAAGGATTGACAAGTTGCTTGGTCACCAGTGGAGGTCTTTTTCCAATGCTAGCTAGAAAAATTTATATATTAAAAAAAACGGTAGATGTCCCTTTTCACATTTGTTCTAAGGATCAAAACTGGCCTACATTTTGATATGCCAGTTAACGCAGATTAGAATAAAAATCTCCAGTAAGGTTTTGTTAAGCAAGGTAACTGGTTTGAAGCAGGACATCTTTAAATAGCTCCTGATGCCTGCAGAGTTTCTAACTAACCATTTCTCCTTTTAAGAGAGAGAGAAAATTGCCTAGAATTCATTGCCATTCTATTAGACTCTGTTTGAAATCTAAAACACACATAGTCAACCCCAAGAATAGACGTGGCATCCAGTCTTTTAGTTCCTGTTTGATGTGTAAAAGTTTAATACATAAGCTCAGGAGGAAACTGTGCGAATGGATTTTCGATGAGTTGCTCTCCAAGCAACATGATTTATTTAACACTCACATAGTGCTTGATAAGCACAAAGTCCTGTTTTAAGTCTTTACCAACAGTAACCCACTTGACCTTCACAAAGCTCTATTATCTCCATTTTATAGATGAGGAAACTGAGAGACAGAGAGAGATCAACTTGCCCATATCACACAGGTAGGAAAAGGCGGAGTTGAAATTCAAACCCAGGCAGCCTGCCCCGGGTTGAGCTGGTAATTACCAAGCCCTGCTGACATGAAAATGCCCGCTGTGTGCGCGTAGAGCTATGCAAGTTCTGTAGGGAGACATAAGTTAAATGTAAATCACAGCCTCTGCCCCTCAGAGTCTTCAGTCTGGCTGAGAGACAAACTTCACCTGGAAAACAATTTAAGACCCATGGGATGACAAATGATTGCAGTTGGTGAGAAGCAAGTGGCATCCTGGAACTGAACTAGCTGGAGTGAGGTAGGCCTTGAAGGAGGGGTTCTGTGGACGGGGGGGTGGGGGTGGCAGGAGGGAGCATGGGATGCTCATGGGGGGAGGGGTCCCGAGGAAACCACCTTCCTGAAGTTTGGGGCACATGTGGGGGAACAGCCAGAATGAGGCTGGGTGGGGAGGGGAAGGCCAGAGGCATTAGACACAGGGAGCCTTTTCTGATACAAAATATCAATGCAGAGTCTTTCATAAGTGTGGATAGTTGCAGCAAAGTTGGCGGAATGGAAATGTACCAGGGCAAAATGTCCACAGGATGGCCGTGCATTTGCACGTGGCCCTCCATGGCAGGCAGAACTCTAGAATGACTGCTGACACACCCTGTTGAGTGCCTGAGGGACCTGGAGACGTGGCGGGCTCTCACTCCCGGGATTTGGTTATGTTACGTGGCACAGCTGACTTCAAGAAAGGGAGATGAGTTTCGGTGGGCCTGGCCGAATCAGGGGAGCCCTTCAAAGGGATGGGAAGAGTCTCCGTGGTTGGCTTTGAAGATGGAGGGGGCCACGTGGCAAGGGTGCTGATGGCCTCTAGGAGCTGAGAGGGGCTGCCAGCTGATGGCCAGCAAGGAAATGGGGACCTCAGTTCTACAGCTGCAAGGAGCTGACATCTGTCCCAACCACGTGAACTGGGAAGTAGAGGCTGAACTCTGGATGAGAAAGAACCCTTCTGGGGCCTTATTTATTTCCGTTTGACAGACCAGCATCCACAGGCACACAAGCTGCTGATGCGGACATCCAGCATTTGCACAGTTGAAGCCATGTTCGTGGGACTGCAGAGCCTGCGTTCTCACTACACAGGGTGGTGGGGAGGTGGACAGGGCCGTGGGGGCCTCCAGGCTTCCTGAGCCAGTGTGGGATGGGGTGGCACCTGGGAATTATCTCCACTGAGGGCATTCTGCATTCCTTTTGGGAGAGAGTGATGTGAACTTTGGCTCTGGTACTGAAGTACAGTTGGAGGGGAAGTGATGTTGGAAAATAAAAAAGAAGTAGGGAGAAGGGCTGTGTGCCAGCAGGTTCCTGGAGATGTTTTCCTTCCTCCTTATTCCCAGGAGGTGTCAGCAGAGCCCAAATGGGAGATTCATGGGAGCTGCCCCCAAGCCCCACAACAAAAGCCCCACAGCAAAGTGGTACATAGCCAGGTTCATCTGCTACCACCTGCAGGAGAGGATGGAGCCTGCGGGCCCAGCTGGGGCCTGCATGAGGCAGTGAGCAGAAGCCCCCTGGCCGAAGGGGTTTGGGGCGGGGCAAGTTAGAGAGGGAGACGGTTCTCGCCAGCTGCAGGGCTGAAGGGGAGGCCAGCTCATCCACCAGGCATGTGGCTTATCCACCAGGCACGCACAACCTATGTCTCTAGGAGCCCTGGGGTTCCTTGGGGGCGCTGAGGGAGGTGACTGCCCTGGGCCCCAGGACCTCGCCCACCAGCTGTTTCCACCTCTTTTCTGCCTGGGGTTTGTTGTTAAGATTTTATTTGCAAAAGGGCTCTGCTGCTTTCAAGTGTTTGAGAAAAATCACTGCTCTATTGTAATGCCCTAGTGACGCTGCCAAATTTGATGGATAAAGTAATGGCAGAAACGGGAAGGGGAGCTAGCTGACTCAGCAAAATGCACTGTGCCCAACATTGCTTGGCATGGGGAGCAGGGAGAAGCAGAGTTTAGTGACATGGACTTTAGGTTATCCAAGAGAAGGTGCCTGTGATTTGGGACCAAAGCATCAGTGTAACTTAGGGTTAAAAGTACAGATTTATGAATCTGAAGGGATACTATCTAAGAAAATATACTAAGTAAAACACTTTCTCCAGATGAAATCAAGCCCAAGGATATTAATATTGTTATGAGTCCAGAACAACCTGGAAGCACGCCATACGGAAAGGGTGCCGAGCTAACAGCCAGTCCTGGACCTCACCACACCTTTGGCCAAGATTCCGTGGTTGGCTGTTTTTAAGTTCCCCGACAAAGTGGACGTGGATTTCTGCCCTGCCTCATACAGTTACGGCTTTGTACGTGGTAAACGCTGTCCAGTGACCAGGCGCGGGCATGGACGTCATCCGCCCAGGTAGGAGTGGCGCTCCACAAAGCCACCGCCTCGCCAGGTGAGTGCTCCCGCTGCATCGCAGCTCTGTGAGGCTCTCACCTGGTCCAGGCAAGCTCAGCATCATGGACCATGAAGGAGCCCCTTTCGGTGCTCTGAAAGGGGTGGCTGACAGCCGTGGGCTTTCAGGCGACCGTGAGTGGTGAGGGGAAAGTGGCTGCGCTTCACGCTCTCTCTCTCTACTCAACAGGAGGGTGGGACTAGAGGATTCCTGAGGTCCCTTACCAGCTTCTACAGGAACGAGGACAGCTTGGGAACATCAATTAACAAGCCAGACCACACGACCTCGATCCTGACAAGCGGCAAGTGTTATTGTAGAGCTTAAAGACATTTTGGCCAGAATGAAACAGAAGCTGAAAGAATACTGGAGTCAAGGAAAAACAAAAAAGGATGTGAGCAGCACTTAAAGGGTTAATTTCCAAGCGTGCCAATTTCAGAGGCAAAAACCATTCTGCCCGATGGATAAGTGGGATCCTTGGAAGGACGCTGGCAGGGCCGGGCGCTTTCCATCTTTGCCTGTCCTTTCTTGGGGCACCCCCAGATATGGCGCAGTCCTGTGCAGTGGAGAGGGCAGGACCCCCACTGGGGGTGGGGGTGGGGGGCACCCCAGCCTCTGCCAGGCAACACCCCCGGAGCTGACCCCAGGCTGGCCAAGCACTCTCTGGCATGCCTGGCTTCCCCTGCAGGTTGACTATGGGCCTTCAGAGAAGGGGACAGACCCAGCTGGACTCCTGTGTGATTCCACTTCTGCCACTGCCAACTCCCCTCCCACTGGTGATTGCTGGGGGGGGGTACAGACAAGAGGGCAGAACACAGGCCAGGGAAACCTGGCACGTCCAGGGGCTCTAGGCCCCAGGCTGGGGTTTGGGGGCCCAATAACGGGACCCTGAAACATCCACAGGGGGAGAGAAGGAAAGAAATAAGACTGGCCAAGGCAAGGCAAAGCAGGCCCAAGATTTCAGAGGGGATGTGAAGCAGCAGGTGCACCCAGGAGAACAGGCAGCCTGCCAGCGTTAGGACCAGCAGGATGCCTCAAAACAAACGCAGACCCAGAGGGGCCAGCCCCAGAGGCGACGATTTAACTGGCTGGGGGTGGGGCCTGGGCTAGCACCTTTTATCTATCTATCTATCTATCTATCTATCTATCTATCTATCTATCTATCTATCTATCTATCTATCTAAATATGATTAGCCTCATTTTATTTTTTAAAAAGAAGTATTTATTTATTTATCTCTCCTCCCCTCTCGCTGTCTGCTCTCTGCGTTCTTCTGTGTCTGCTTGTCTTCTCTTTAGGCAGCACTGGGAACCGATCCCGGGACCTTCTAGAGTGGGAGAGAGGCGCTCAATCTCTTGCGCCACCTCAGCTCTCTGGTCTGCTGCGTCTCTTATTGTCTCTCCTCTGTGTCTCGGTTTGTTGCGTCCTCTTTGCTGCACCAGCCCTCTGCTCAGACTAGCTTGCCCTTCACCAGGATGCCCTGGGAATCGAACCCGGGACCTCCTATATGGTAGACGGGAGCCCAATCGCTTGAGCCACATCCGCTTCCCCTAGCACCTTTTAAAAGTTCCCCAAGTGGTTTTAATGTAATTTGCATCACAGGTTGAAAACCATTGGCCTAGGGAAGCGGATGTGGCTTAAGCGATTGGGCCTTCCGCCTACCACATGGGAGGTCCTGGGTTCGGTTCCCGGTGCTTCCTGAGAAGATGAGCACGTGGCAGCTGGACACAGAGAGCAGACAGTGACCGTGGGCAGCGAGGAGGGGGATAAATAAATAAAATAAATCTTGAAAAAAAAAAAAAGAAAACCATTGGCCTAAGCAGTGGTTCTTAATAGCTTTTGGAGGGGAGGGAGGCAGAAAGGAGGCATGGGAAGCTTTTTTCAGTTGCACATGCCAGCCGGCCGCCCCCCGCTGAATGATACCCCTCCCGCCGACATCCTGGTGAAGGGGCTGGTGCCTGTAGTTTACGAAACCTGACTCTGATGTTCTCACGCGACCCGAGAACCACTGGGAGATGCACCTAAGAAGCGGCATCACCGTTTTCAGTGCGTAAAAATCAGACCCGTAGAAAAGAATAACGTCACTATGTGTAAATTGAGCAGAATAATAACAAAGGGCCTATGAGATTGTTAAATCAATTGTAACAAAGGTACCTCACTAACGCAAAGGGCTACGAATAGGGGAAACCGTGTGTGTGAACTCTGCACTGTCTTCATGACTTTTCTATAAACCTATAACTTCTCTAATAACCTATAAAGGACCCCATGACCCAGCTGCCATCCTCAAGAGTCCTAACCCTGTAGATGCCTCCTCCTCCTGCCCCCCACAGGAGAAAGCCTCTCTCTTGGATGGGGTCTGACTGGTTAACAGGCAGGGGGCCCTTGAGCCTCCTGGGAACAGAGGTCCCTGGTGATCCAGGGGGTGAGGAGGGGGTTTGGGGGGCACCTGGGGAAGGGGGTGCAGGAGCAGGGAGGAAGGGAGGATGGCCAAGTTGCCCAGCTGTGCCAGGAGCCAGGGGAGCCAGGCGGAGCCTGCCACAGCCTCTGCAAGAGGCGACGGTGGCGGCGGGAGTGCTAGAGAGAAATCCCTTAGGCCGAGTACAATGCAGGCCCAGATGCTGCCGGCAAAGCCAGGCTTTTCAGCTGTTTTGTTTTCCAGCCTTGGCTGCTGCTGCCAAACTGATCAGCAAATAAGAGCTTAGGGGTGCAGGGTTCGAGGCCCCCTGGATCTGTCCAACAAGAACAAAAAGATGTAACTTGATCTCCTTCTCCTTGGCTAATCACGTGGTGAGCCGTGCCTTGGGATTATTATGCTGTTATGAAGGGGTTCCGCTGCTACCTTCCTTGGAGTACACAAAACAGGTCACGGTGCCCATGGGGTTGCACAGACTCTGCCACTGGTGCTGGGAATAGGGAAATCCACTGGTCCCCAGGGCAGCATTTCAGCAGGAGGGCATTTTCTCTCCCCAGGAGACTTTCAGGAATTGGAGCAATGAGGAATCCAGTTTTCAGCTGTAGGAGCCACAAGGGGGAGGGGAAACCCGGGTGTAGAGGGGAGTGGGGCCCAGGGCAGGAGGCCAGGGCCTGGGAGGACGGGAGCCTGAGGCAGGACCCTGGGCAGGGTCTGCTGCAGGGTCCAGGTGGGGGCGGGGGACAGGGGCTGCCCCACCAGACAGAGGCTCAAGGTGGGTGCTGGGGCATAAAGACAAGGTAGAATCTGCCTTCGGGGATGGGTGTAAGAAGGGGTCAGTTTAGGTGACACCAGCAGCCATGGTGCCTGACATGGATTGGGTGTGCCTGCGGGAGCCTAAGCCTGCAGGAACTGGGAGAGCCCTGGCCTTTAATGTTTCCTCAAGGCCGCTGCCCCCCCCCCCCCCCCCCCCGTGAGAAGCCTATGAAAGATCAGAGTCCTCTTGGCCTTGCACAGACAGCTCTAAAGAGCTGCAGGCTCTCAGGGGAAAACCCGTCAATGCCAGCTAATGAGGCCATGGCAGATAAGACAAAGAAGGCCAGACAGCCCTCCGGCCGGGGACCATGATCTCCCAAATGCAAGCAGAAGCCAGCAAGGTACAACTTCTAGTGCAACACTCAAGCTTGTTACTCACCAGGCCCCCGTGCAATCTGGGGTGATTATCAGAGCTAGGCTGATGTTAAATGCGGTGGCCTGACTCGCTTACCCCACTGCTGGGAGGACAAGCAGTCCTCGTTTCATTGCACTCCACCTTCTCGTACTTCGCAGATACTGCATTCTTTCGTGTGATATTTGCCTTATTGCAGCAGCCTGGAACCTCTGACTCAATTCTGCAGTTTAAAAAATGTCCCCGCTATAGGGACCCACACAGACAAACATCAACAAACTTCCTGAGCAGCCACTCCACTGCCAGGTTGGCTCCAGGCTCTGGGAAAGCAGGATAGCCAGGCCTTGCCCACAGTTCAGGGTTTAGGGCGAGGCCGGCACACGTAACAGATAATTACAATGCAGAGAGATGACAGAAGAGGTTTCTGGAGCACAGAGGTGAAGGGACCCATTTTGTGAAGCTTTTTGCAAAATGTAATTTCCTTCTAATGCATTTGTTTCTCACATCTGGATTTTTGTATTTTGCTTTCAGGAACTTACAGTAGCTCGTGCCCAGCTTGGTGACTGTTAAATGCTGTCCATGATAACTCACTCTGAAAACCCAACCCACAACCAGTATTTTTCAAGGCTAGTTTTTAAAATATTGGACAAACTAGGAGAGAGGCTAGAAGACAGCTAACTACGTCTCTTTCATAATTTCTGCCATTAAAATAGTCTAAAAGAGGCATCTGTCTTCTTCACAATCTTTGGGAATTTAATTTAGCTTATTATACAGTGGTACCTCTGTACTCGTCATTAATTGGTTCCGGAAGGCGCAATGAGTACCAAAAACGATGAGTACCAAACAAATTTTTCCCATAAGAAACAATGTAAATAAATGTAATGTGTTCCCAAACCAAAGACAATGCACATTTTTAAGGCAATATGTAAAAAATAGGGTTGCATATCATTGCTTTACATGAGAAATAAACCTAAAAATTAATACTTAGATTAAATGGAAATAAAAACTTCACTTTATCTGTACTGAGAAAAGTCCATGGCCTAATGGGATGGTGAGAGGAGTGGTGAGGAGGAGAGGGTACATGGAGTGTTGCTTAGAAGGAGAGTCCCCCTCCAACAGAACATTGGGCACTTGCACTTCAGGTGTTCTTTCCCTTTTCTGCCTTTTTTCAAATTGCACCACAGTCTCTGACACATTCTTTGTCACCTTCACTAAAAAACTTATCCATGGGAAGTGGATGTGGCTCGAGTGGTTGAGCCCCCGCCTACCACATGGGAGGTCTTGGGTTTGGTTCCCAGTGCCTCCTAAAGAAGACGAGCAAGACAGCGAGTCGATGCAATGGGCTGGTGCAGCGAGCTGATGCAACAAGATGACACAATGAAAGAGACACAAGAAAGAAAACACAATGAGAGACAAAACAGGGAGCAGAGGTGGCTCATGCAATTGGGCACCTCCTTCCCAGATGGGACGCCCCTGGTTCGGTTCCAGTGCCTCTTAAAAAGAAGACCAGCACACAACAGACAGACACAGTGAGCAAAAACAATGGGGGGTGGGGGAGAAATAAATAAAATAAAATAAATCTTAAAAAAAAAAAACAAAACTCATCCAAGGACGACTGCTTCTGTCTTCTTTACAGAATTCCTTGAAAGTGTGAAATTGGTCATTTAATAAATTCACATTTCTGCTTGTCAGAGCTTTCTCCGGATGGTACTTCTCCACAAAGTTTTGAACTTCTGCCCATCTTGCACACATTTCTTGTATCAAGGAACTGGGGACATCCTCCCTTATCTCTTCACCTGAAGAAATCTCTCCATCCACCTCTTGCTGCTGCTCCTTCTGTAGATCCTGCAGCTCCTCAGTGCTGAGCTCTTCACGATGCTCCTCCACTAACGCCTCAACATCAGCAGCATCACCTCCAGACCCATGGACTGGCCCAAAGATACACTCTCCTGCACACCTGTACCCTCCGTACCTGCAGGCTTGGGGTCAGCCTCAGACCCTTCAAAGTCTCTCTGAATCAAAGCTTCTGGCCACAAATTCTTCCATGCCGATTTCACTGTCCTATGAGACTTCGTTCCAGGCCTTATCAATAAGGTTTAAGGCAGTGCAGGATATTGAAATGCTCCTTCCAGAATTCTGTGAGGGTCAACCGGGTGTCAGAGGTGACCTCAAAGCGGTTTGAAATGACCTGCTGGTCCATGGGCTGGATGAGAGGAGCAGTGCTGGGGGGCAGGAACTTTACAGTGATGGAGCTGAATTCCTCCGGTAAGTCACCCACCAAACCTGGAGGGTGGGCGGGTGCATTGTCCAAAAGTAGAAGAGCTTTCAGAGGCAAATCTTTTTCTAGCAAATATTTTTTCACTGAGGGACCAAACACTTCGTTTATCCACTCGGTGAAAAACTGCCTCTTGATGCAAGCTTTGCTGTTTGCCCTCCACATCGCATGGAGTTTGCTTTTTATGACATTATACTTGAAAACTCGCAGGTTTTCACTATGATAGACTGGTAGAGGCTTGAGATTTGAGTCCCCACTAGCATTCCCACACAACAACAGAGTGAGCCTGTCCCTTATCGGTTTGTGGCCTGGTAATGTCTTCTCCTCTTTTGTGATGTAGGTCCTACTCAGCATTTTCTTCCCAAAAAACTGGTCTCGTCACAGTTAAAAACTTGGTGCGGAATAAAACCCTCAGCCTCTACGTAGTTTTGAAACTTACTGACGGATTCACCAGCAGCCTTTTTATTAGCACTCGCTGCCTCGCCATGCCGCACGGCACTATGGATGCTGGTCCTCTTTTTAAAATTATCAAACCAGCCGTGGCTGACCTTAAAAACGTCAACACGCTCATCACGCATTTCTGGTTTGTCTTCCAGAAGATCAGCATGCATCACTTTCGCTTTTTCACCCACTAACTGCTTCTCGTTTACCCAAATTAATAACAGCTTTTCAGCTTCCTCGAGTGTTTGGGAACTCTGCTTTGTTACTGCTTTAACTCCTTTCGCAACATGAGCCTTTTTTATCGCTTCTTTATTCTTGATGGTGGAGACCATTGTTCTAGGCACACCGTATTCCCCAGCAAGATCAGTAATGCGAACACTGCTCTCATATTTACCTATTATTTCTTTTTTTCTCAATGGCGGTGTGAAGTAATTTTCTTTTCTGCTCAGCGCTATCACCGCTCATTTTCTTAGGACCCATGATGAGGAAAAAACTGCAGAACTACACAAAATGACCACAGAAGTTAAGATAAGACCACAATGGGATGTGCACAGGGTAAGAGCTACTGCGTGAGTTAACGCAAGACCCTTTGTTTCGGCTGGAAAGGGTAGCAAGTCATGAGGCAGCCAACACTGACAAGTTCTAGCTTGCGCATCGAGTACCAAACAAACAGCGAGTACCAGAACAAAATTTTCGCGTCATGTGTCGAGTAACAAATTTGCGGAGTTTCAAAGCAATGGAGTACCAAGGTATGACTGTATATAAAAGAGAGTATCACATCAACCGCTCCCCCCCACAAAAATCACAAGCACCAGTGACTTCTCTTCTTCCTCTAGAGAGAAGAGGAAATTCCTAACCCCTGGCCCTGGGAATGTGATGTGTGATGCTATTTGGAAATAGGGCCTTTGAAGATGTGTTTAGTTAATGAGGCCAAACTGGATTCAGGCACACCCAAATCCAAAAGGCCTCTTGTCCTTATAAGAAGAGGTAAATGTGGACAGAGACAGACGAAGGGAGAACGCCCAGGACACCAGCAAACAGCGGAAGCTCGGAGCCGGCGAGGAAGGGTTCTCCCCCCTCAGGCTACAGAGGCAGTATGGGCCCCCGGCACCTTTTTTTCAGACTTCTAGCCTCCAGAACTATGAGAAGGTAAATTCCTGCTGTTTTAAGCCACCTTGTTTGTGGTCTTTTGTTATAGCGGCCCATGTAATCTGATACAGCCTCTAACAACTGACATAGAAATAAAAAAATCAGCTCCCAGTCTGGGCACGTGGATAGGTGACTGATCAGCAAAGCAGGCCTCAACGTCACCCTTTCCGTGTCACTTCCAGGGCAACGACCCAGAGCAGAAGTCCTGCTCCTAGCTGCCCTCGTCACCCCTCCCTGCCACCCTGAGAGCTCCTGCCTTGCTCCAGCAGTGCAGTGGGAGCCCCTGTTCACGGGGGTCTAATTGGAGCCACCCAGAGGCAGAACAAAGAAGCCAACAGAAAACCACCTTCAGCGACAGGAGCATTACCTTGGTGCCGTGGTAGAAGTCGTCCACGCACGTGGCGTTCATGAAGGTCTGGTGGAAGTGGGTGCTGGTGTCGATGCCTCCGGGAATGACCAGTTTCCCAGTGGCGTCGATCACCTTGGCGCCTCCAGGGATCATGAGCTCGCGGCCCACCTGCTGGATGACGCCGTTCTCAATGTAGACATCTGCCTCGTGGGTGCAGTCGTCGTTCACCACCTTGCCTCCCTTGATGAGGATCCGCACGCTGGCTGAGTTGGCAAGCATGTTCCTGCAGGTAACAGGGGACACTGGTCAAGGCCATACTCCCCAGGCACCAGTACCAGGGTCCCACCCCTTCCTACCCCAGCCCGAATACCGCCTCACGCTATGGGCAGGGGTGGGGAGGAAGTTCTCCACGGCCTGCGGAAACTGGTTCTACGGCCGGCTGGCGTCACGAGCTTTCCGCTGACCACACAGCGGGACACTGGGAATCATGGCATGGCGGCAGTGAGGGTGAGGCCGGGGCCAAAGAATCGTCAACTTTTACGTTCCCAAAATGCTGCCTGGGTTATAAAGCATTTTCATGATCTACTATCTCACTTTATTCCCATAACCACCTGAGGAGTCCCATTTTACAGATGAGAAACCTGAAATTGTTAGGTAAGGAATTTGTGGCTACCCAGTAACAGAGTTAAATCCAAATGTTCTACAGGTTTCCACTGCACCACCAGAGTATCCAGAAAACATCAGAGGCTCCTGGGGCATGTCTCAGAGAGCCACATGCTCTAACCCTCACAGCTGGTTAATTCATTACATTCTTCAGATTCTGTTTCAGTTCACCCTCTTGGGTTTGCCCCAAGAAGGACAGGCCCAATATTGAGGCTTCACAGCGGGCTGCACATTAAGCTCATCTGTGGAGCTTTTTAAAAATGCTTGTGGGAACAACCAGCAAGAACTGGCAAAAACGTCTTTCACAAAGCACTAAAAAACAGTTAAAGGATTCCAGTAACAGGGCATGTGCCAAATCAGGAAAGAGGCTACTTAAAAGCGGTAGGATTTCGTGGTGCTCTGGCCAGTCCCTCCCCACCCCTCCCCGGCTCGGCACGGAGCTGGCCCTCACTCTCAGTGGAAGCAGAGCAACCCTTGTGCACATGCTGGGAGCATGGATGCTGGACCCAATCTGTGTGGTTGTGGCCTAAGGGGATGAACCAGGACACTCACTGCAGGCTCGCCACCCCAGAATTTGTCCAGTGTGCAGAAGGCAGCTCACTGACTAAAGTCATGCCCCATGGGGCAAGGGATTATTGGCTGCAGGACATATAGTGCAGTGCCTGGACCCATGAAGAGTCTGTTTCCTATGGAAGAGGGGACATTTATATCCGTGTAAACAGTGGAATTCCTAGTGCCACATGCACACACCCAAGACAAGACCCATGAGCAGAAAGGATGGAGAGTTCTCCACACTTTGGTCTTGAGCTATTCACTAAACTCATTGTATAGATAAGCTCTGAAGAAGAGCACAGGTACAGGTCAATCTGCAAAGATTGGGAAGGGTGTTTTCTTTCTATCTCTTTTTTTGTTTGTTTGTTAGCTCCTGGAATTCAAGGAAAGCTCTGTCATAACACTAGCTGGATAGAAGCTTAAAGGCTTAAGGAACAGATGCCTCAGAGTCTAAATTCCAGCAATAATACATTAAAATATCAAAATGTCCAGGTTACAACAAAATTACAAAACATACAAAGAAATAAGAAGTGATGGCCTAGGCAAAGGGAAGATTGAAAGCATTAGAACCATCAACAAGGAGGACCAGACCTGGGATATACCAAATAAAGACTTTTAAAATATGGTTTAAAATATGCTCAGAGAGCTAAAGGAAAACATAGACAAAGAACTAAAGAAAACCAGAAAAATGACAGATGAATACACAGAGAGTATCAATAGACAGATGGAAATTATGGAAAGGGACCAAACAGAGCTGAAGACCACAGAAACAGAAATTTTAAATTCCCTAGATCTTTGACCTCTAACTGAAATCTAGCATTTCTTTCACTTTGAATATATGCAATAAATAAATTACAGTAGTATTCATTTCACCTGACTGGCAAAGGGGTCCGTGAAACAAAAAAGGTTAAGAACCCCTGATCTACCAGGACTTAAATCAGGACTTAAAGACCTGTGCATTTTTTAAAAAATTCTGTTCCCATATATGTGCTCGCTGTCTGCCATATATGTTCCCCTTTTTAATCACATTCAGATATATATTTCAGTGCTGTTAATTGCTTTCACAATGTTGTGCTACCACTATCATCATCCATTACCAAAACATTTCCAACATTCCAAATAGGAACTGGGTACATTTTAAGCCTTAACTTCACATTCTCAATCCCTACCCCGTCCCCTGGTAACCTGTATTCTAGATTCTAATATTTGCAATAACAAATACAGAACCAATAGGCTAAAGAAGAAATTACAAGGGAAATTAGAAAATGCTTAGAGATGGATGAAAGCAAAGAGACAACATACAAAAACATATAGAATTCAGCGAAGGCAGTACTGAGGGGAATTCATAGCTATGAATGCCTATATTAAAAAAAGATGAAATCAATTGTAACAAATGTGTCAACAATGTAAAGTGTTGGTGGTGGGGCAATGTATGGGAATCCTGTATGGTATGCATGATTTGTTTGTAAACTCACAACTTCTAAAAAAAAAAACCCAACCAAACAAATAAAAAAAAACTTCTGGAAAAAAAAAAATTCCCTAGAGAGGTTTGATAGCAGAGTGGAGGTGGCAGAAGAAAGAATCAGTGAACCTGAAGATAAGACAATTGAAATCATTCAATCTGAGGAGTAGAAAGAGGAAAGAAAGAAGAAAAGTGAACAGAGCCTGGGGATCCCATGGTACACCTTCAAATATACCAATATACAGTTTGTGGGAGTCCCAGAAGGAGAACAGAGAAAGGGGCAGAGAGAATAGTCAAAGAAGTAATGGCTGAAAACTGCCCAAATTTAACAAAAGGACATGAATATACACATCTATGACGTTCATTGAGCTCCAAACTGGACAAACCCATGTAGATATACACACTATGGCACATTATAATAAAACTGTTGAATTGAGAGAGAATTCTGAAAGCTGCAAGATGTCATATACAAGGGAGACTCAGGTAGTCCTAGAAGTTTAGTCTAGCCTGGATTTACAAGACTAGCTCAGGCCTGTGTGAAATGGATCCCCAAGTCAGCCTCCCAAAGGGCCCCCCTGGCCTGGTATCATTCCAGACCAGAGAGGTTCCAGGATCAGCTGTATTGCTGAGGGCAGCCCAGCATCTTCAGAGCCAGGACAACCTTCAGGGATTTCCACCTATAAGTGGCTAAGCCCTGGTGGTGTCTCAGGGTTCTGTAGAAGGGGAGTGTTACAACTGGTAGCAACCCATCACCCCCCAGAAAGGATGGCAGAGGGAGGCGCTGAGCCAGCTGGACTTTGGTGAAGGGTCACACTGGATTCCTTCCAGCTTCTTTTTGGCATTAAAAAAACACAACTTTTGACATAATTGTTTTTCGGCTTATAAAAGATAATGCAAGTTTACTGTATAAGATTTGAAAACTAAAAACTATGAAGAAGAAAGCAGATGTGGCTCAAGCAGTTGGGCACCTGTCTACTACTTGGGAGGTCCCGGGTTCGGTTCCTGGTGCCACCTAAAGAAGACGAACGAGCTGATGTGATGGGCTGGCATGGTGAGCTGATGCAATAAGATGACACAACGAGATGATGCAACAGGAGACACAGTGAGGAAAACAATGAAAGACACAACAAGAGGGAGCGGAGGTGGCTCAAGTGACTGGGTGCCTCCCTCCCACACGGGAGGTCCAGATTTGGTTCCCAGTGCCTCCTAAAAAAAAAAAAGAAGACGAGCAGACAGCGAGCACAAACAACAAGGGCGGGGGGAAAAATAAATAAAATGAATCTTAAAAAAAAAAACTATGAAGAACATAAAAAAAAATCAACATGGGAATCCCAGAGGGTTCTGTGTAATATTTTAGGTAATCTAAGCACCTCTTAAAATATATTTATATATATAAATAACATTTTTGTAAGCAAATGCACATATATGCATATATATTTATATATCATTTTACAAATAGTGGTATGTATTGTGAAAATTTTGATTTTTACCCACAATAAAAAATAAGTAAATTAAAAAAAAAAAAAAAAAAATCAAGTCTCTCATTACATTCCTGTTAAGTCAAGACAGAGCTGGGTTTGGATTCCAGCCTAAAGGTGTGAGACCTTTAAGGTTACCTGATAATTTCAAAACTTCTGCTTGCTCCTCTTAAAATCGGCCTACGCGTCCTTGCCTTGCTGCTACCTCACAAGCTGCTGTGTGGATCTAATACCTGCGTGCCACCTGGCACAGCGTGTTCGCTTCCTGAGCTGTGGCTTATCCCCTTGAAGGAGACGCCCTCGGCTTTCTCAGAATATAGAGAATCTGTTCAGCTGGGCCCTCTGCGCAGCCCATCTAAGGCATTATCTTTCTTTTTTTTTTAGAGAACTGGAGTACTTATATTAACATCAGGCAAAATGGATGTTACAACAAGAAACATTACTAGAGACAAAGAGGGGAATTTCATAACAATCAATATACCAAAAAATATAACAGCTATAAGTATATGCACACTTAACACCTAAGCCTCGAAATGCCTGAAGTAAAACTCCGACAACTATCTGAGACAGCCCTGTAAAGAAGGAGGCAGCAAATTTATTCTCTCTCTCTCTTTTTAAATATATTTATTTTATTTTTTTTAAAGATACTTTGATGACATAAATGTTACACAAAAAATATCGGGATTCCCATATGCCCCGCTCCCCACACCTCCCACATAAACAACATCCTTCATTAGTGTGGCACATTCACTGCAATTGGTAAACGCATCCTGGGGCTTAGCCACTGAGCACGGACCACACTTCACGTTGCAGTTTACACTCTTCCCCCCCCCAATTTTGCAGGTTATGGGAAGATATATAATGGCCTATATCTGTCGTTGCAGTGTCATTCAGGACGATTCCCAAGTCCCGAAAAAGCCCCCGTATTACACCTGTTTGTTCGTCTCCCTGCCCCCAGAGCCTCCAGTGGCCACATTACCTTACTGAATCCTTACAAAGCTCTGAGGTAGGGACTGTCATCCTCCGCATTCTTAGCCTGAGGATGCTGAGGCTTAGAAAGCTACAGGAGCCCCTCGAGGTCACCCTCCATGACAGAGCAGGGGGTGAGTGCTGGGCAGTTTGCCTTGGCCAGGAGGGTCTGCCAATATGGAATAGGAGTAATCCAGGCCCCAGAGCTTCAGCTGCCCCAGGGAGCCCTGCCGGGTGGATAATGGCCCAGCCCTGGCACAACGCTGTAAGCTTCGTACCTGCCCAAAGGCAGACCCCCAGCTTCAGGCCGGGGGGGCTGTTGGCATCAGAACTGCCTCCAGGGCTTCCTCCTTTTGGGGTTCCCAAAGCCTCAGAACACTCCAGGCCTGCATTAGTTTGTTTCGATAAAATCACGGCACAGGTGCTTAACATACCCTCCTGCTTCTGGAGAAAGTCTTTTTAAAACTACCACTTGCATGTACTAAAATGTCATGCAACTTCACTTCTTTCCAGTGTCAAGCACTGGAGAGAGATTTGAAAAAGACACAGGCCCTGCTCCCAAGACACTCAGGCTAGTGGGCGAGACATACCTAATTGCGTTGCTAAACGGTTAAGGGGGCCAAGGGGACCCTTCTCGACTACAGCCCTTAACCCGAACTCGACGGGTGAGGAGTGTCTGGGCATGTCGGCTTACACATTTCCACCTGGCCCAGCTGTCTGAACACTTAGTCTCTCCTCACTGCTGCTGACACTCACATGCGCCTCCCCCAGGCACCTCATTAGCACCCCATTCCCACAGCTCTCCCTGCTCCAGGAGAGGACATCAGGGAGTGAGGGCACAGGGAGTGGGTTGAGTACCTTGGACCTCTTAGGAGAGCGGGCGATGGCTGTAAAGGATGTTCCTGGCACAGCAGATGCCACTAGCTCTGACTGCCCTTCCCTCTGCCGGCTGACAAGGGGGCACTCTTGTCAGGGGAGGCGATGTGGTCCGAAAGAAGCGGAAGACTAGACACTGATTAGACACTCTGGACAGATTGTATGGTATGTGACCATATCTCAATAAAACTGCTTCAAAATGAATAAATATGCAAGAATAGCCAGAAATAGTAGCTATGTACAGAAGGGGAAGCATAGAGATTGAGAGGTGATGAATATCTTTTGTTGTTTTTTGCTTATTATTATTATTATTCAAATAAAATGCTCTGATAATGATTGAAGTGATGAATGCACACCTATGTGATTATGCCACATACCACAGAGAGTACATTTTGGATGGACTGTATGCTTTATTAATAAAATAAATTTGATTTGTTTAAAAAAAAAAAAAAAAGATCTAGAGAAGGTAGCTACTATCCATTTTACCAGATCAAGATGCTCCAAGTTACCTATTTCATTCCAACACACTACAATTATTAGACAGAGCCAATATGTGGCCAACTGGCTTACTAAATCAGGCAGAAATGAACATTACAATCAAATTGTCATTATGTAACAACTGGGCCTTAAAATAAATGTCTCCTTCCTTTAAAACTATTGGTTATATCCCCCGGGGCCTGTATGTTTAACCATAACTTCAATCATCCAGCTATTTTGTCTGTGCAAATGAAAGAATTCAAAACACATGTCTGTCTTCCCAGGCAGAAATGGAATAAAAATGCCAGCTAAAGGCTATTAGGAAGAATAAATGAGGAGGACAGAATCCTAGAGCTGCATGCCTTCATCAAGTCTACCCCAACCTTCCCTCTAGTCCCTGGCTGGCTCGCTTTACCAATCCAGCAGCACCAGAGGGGCTGTGCTAAACTGCAGGGAGGGATGGGAAGAACTTTCTATTCATTCAGGGAAGCATCTTTCAGCTCAAGATGGTGGATGTTTCTGATAGGCCAAGATTTATGCAACTGTACACAGCTCGTATCCCCCAATTTCCTGATTCTGTGATATGGATTCCTTATGTTCCAAAATCAGTTATGCGTTAGAGCTAAGGTGGTGCAAAAGCTGGGGGCAGGGGGTGGAGTGGGGAGGGGGGCAACGCTATCACCAGAGCGCAGTCTTCCATGAGGAAGCCTCTTCCTGTATAAAAGAGTAACAATTATCCTTATTCCATAACCAATCGTCTTGCAGGGTAACAGGGAGCCCCCCCCCCACCTTCCCCGTTTCCACTGCGGTTGAGCATTTTCCACTGCAGAGCTGAACAGGCAGCATCTTGCTGGGTGAATGGTCAAGGTTATGGCAACTGCGTCTTCTTGTTCACGATATGCACGCACACTGCGCTCCTAGAAGGCGCCCAGTGGCAGTCCTGCCAAGGAAGTGCCAACCCCGACACCATGCTCTGGAATTGCCTGCTTCTGTCATCACCTTCCACAGCTCCCCTGTGCCTGCACGGAGGTGCCAGACGAGGAGAGCCGTGCAGTCTGTCCCACACAGCTGCCTCCCGCCAGCTCGGCTGGAGGACTCCGGGGGACTGTGGGGCTCTGAGCCAGAATGGCGCAAAGGATCTTCTTGCATAAAAAACCTTAAAACCAATTTGACAGTCATTGGTTTAAGACGCGCATTTCCTTTTTTGGTGGAATCCACAGGAAAATGCGTGCTTTTACAGACTGCTGGCCCCTATGATATGCAGGAAGAAGAGAGCGACAGACAGAGCTGCCCGGGGGACGGGGAGGGTCAGTGGCATTTGAGCCCACTCTGACGGCAGTCTGGTGTGATGATGTGACGCTGGGGATGTGACGCCAGCGCAGCCGCCGAAGCAGCAGGCCACACAGAGGGGCTCTTGCCCTGCTCTAAGCAGAGCACATTTGCTAAAGGATCAAAGGCAGTATGTGGGGAAGCAGCTGTGGCTCAATCAGTAGGGCACCCGTTTACCATATGGGAGGCCCCGGGTTCGGTTCCCGGGGCCTCCTGGTGAAGGCAAGTCCGCCCGCACGGCGTGGTTAGCTGACCCAGCGAGCACAAGCAGCAAGGGGGGGATAAATGAATAAATAAATAAAATCTTTAAAAAAAAAACAAAAAACAAAAAAACAAAACAAAAAAAAAAACAAAGGCAGTATGTGGCAGTTGTTTGGGAAGGAAAAAGAAAACATGCAGCTATTTTTTTCTTCTGATCAGAACATGCTTAATAGAAACAGTAGGAATAGCATTTAGCAGCCTTCTCCATGGGGGAGCCATCTCAAAAAGGGGTTCGGGGAGAGAGTGCTTATGCTAACAGCACCCTGGGATCAGGCAGGAAAGGGCCTCTCTGTGAGCTGAAAAAAGAGAGAAGAAATGAAAGGTTCAACAGAACACAAAAGTCAAAAAAAGGAAAGTTTGAGGTGAGTGGGAAATGCTGAGGGTTTAAGTGTAGATTTAAGGGGGAAAAAAGCAAATTGCTTTCTAAATAGTACAGTACTAAAAGATTCATGACTGGGAAGCGGCTGTGGCTCAATCAGTAGGGCACCCGTTTACCATATGGGAGGCCCCGGGTTAGGTTCCCGGGGCCTCCTGGTGGGGGCGGGCCCGCCCGCATGGCGTGGTTAGCCGACCCAGCGAGCACAAGCAGCAAGGGGGGGATAAAATGATTAAATAAAAAAATCTTTAAAAAAAAAAAAAAAAAAAAAAAAAAGATTCATGACTAATTATTAAAGCGTGGTGTGATTTTATGATTAATTCTCAGTTGTTTTTGCCAACCATTGGGTAGATTTAGAAGGGCACACACACAAGTCACTAAGAATGACGACATAAACACATGCGGGGCTGCCGCCATCTTGCCGCTGGCGTCCCCAACGCTTCATACCACTCCATGTCCTCTTCTCAGAGGGAACTACTTCCCCAGTCAGTTTGTATGAACTAATAACTAATAACTAAGTGACAAGTGAAAAAAAAATCAACACGGTCACAGCTGTTTCTGCCCCTGTGACCACCTCTACCCACACCCCACACCCAGGCCTGCCCTATGACCAAAGTCTCCACAATCTAGTTCGCTACCTCCTGAGGTAGGCAGGAATCTGCAAACAGTCCTACATCAATGACGGAGCGAGAGCATTCTTATACCCTCCAAATGCCCACCGGAGCATTGCAGCGGGGTGTTCCACGGGCACCCCAGCCACCCTATCCCGAAACCTGGGACTGTTTCTAGCTTCTTCCCCAACCCAGGGGGGCTGGCCGCTCTGAGTGGGAGGGTCCAATTTTGGTCACCTGAGAGTTTTATGCATAATGTTCCAAGGGTTTGTGGAAGCAGAGCTCAGTCCTGGGGAGAGGAACTGGGGCACGGGAAGGGCAAGTCCCCCATCTTTCAGCTGAGACTCAGGACAGGCCCCAGGCATCTCCAAGGACTCGTGGGGGTCCTGGCCAGGCAGGGAGCACGTGGAAGGGAGAGGCTGCACCCACCCTGAGATGCACTGGCTCCACTGCCTGGCAGCCGTAAACCACTTCTACACCGAACAGCTGGTCAGGAGGCCCCTGACTGTCCCGGCAGGCCCTGTTTCCATTAACCCGAGCCTATAGGCGGCAGGCGGCCTTGGGGGTCACCAGGCAAGAGGACTGGCCCAGGGTGCTTCTAAACTGGGGACCATCTGCACAAGACCACGAAGAATCTGTATCAGGGATGCTGCCACTGCACCATCGAGAAGGTCTAACAGGACCAGGTAGGTGAAGGAAGGCAGGCCTCCAGGTAAGAGGTAACAGGTGTGAGTAGGATGAGCAAGGAAAGATCCTGAGAACATTTAAAAACTAAGCTTAGAACTAAGGAGCGGTGACAAGTGAAGTCCACATGGTAGCACCTGTCTCTTGTGCATGGACTAAGCCGGAGTTGAATGAAACATAAAAGGCTTCAGGGAGGCGTCGTTAAACCCAAGGGGGCTTAGATCCTTTACCAGCTAAGATCCAGCAAGAGGTTTTGATCCCGGGGGTTACGGTCTGAACCGACCCAGTGTGGCTGGGGCTCAGCAAGCAAGCACCAGCGTGGGAGAGGGCTGAAGCTAAATTCCGAAGGATTAACTGTTGAGAGGGTGCTAAGAAATGGAGCTGCAGACCACTTGTTCTACAAGACCAGCCCTAAGTTGGAAGTCGAAGCTGGGAGTGTGGGGGGCGGGTGGGGGATGGGGAGGGTGTGTGTGTGTGTGGGGGGTGTGTGCTGGGATGGGGGAGCTTCTATGGGTATATTTGCACACATACACCTGTACGTGCATGCACAAGGCCAGTGGTCAGCATTTGGGCAGAAGCCGAGCTCCTCTGAAGAGCTCATTTATTCACTGAGGTCAGGGCAAGTGGGGGGCTGCTGCTTTCCAGCCTCTGAGAGACCAAGCACCAGCAAAGAGAAGTGAGTCAGTCTTGTTTCCGTGAGCCCAGCTCCTCCAGCGCTTTGACAGAAAGGCAGTGGGGTGCACACACTGGAGACCAGATTTCCTGGCTCCTGCCCAAGGCTTCACCCACAACGCCCAGCTTCGCCACAGGCTCCCCCTTCGCCAACTCCTGGCAGATTCCCCAGCCTGCTGTGCTCCCAGGCTCTCGCCAGCTGTCTCCACAGGCCACAGAAATAATTCCATCAGCTCCCTTGGGAGGACGGCAGCTGTAGCTCAAGGGCCTCCAGTCGCCCACGGAGTGGCTGCTTCCTAGGACGGGAGCCAGAGGGCGGAGGGGGCCAGCGCCCCAGCTGGGAAAGGAGGGGGCGGAGGACTTCTCACTTTGAGACCCCACACCCTCGGGTGGGGGGGTGACGAGGTCACAGGAGGAAGAGAGTGTCTTTTCCTAACAAAGTACCATGAACCTGGGTGACCTGATAAAGTCTAGATTTGAGGTAGAAAGGGAGAAGAATATAAAACTTCTACTTTTTTCTCTCCTAAAATGAAAATTAGTCTGAATTAATACAGTCAAATGCAAATACTGAAGGCAAGAAGCAAGACAAAATAATAAACACAGTGGGATTCCGTTCCCATGAAGTTCAACAACGGGAAAAAATATATTGTTCAGGCATAGAGTGGAAAAATCATGAAGAAAAGCAAGGAATTAATTATCAGGAGAGTCAGAAGAGTAGTTATCTCTGAGGCGAAGGGAGGGGCAGGATTGGGGCACAGGGAAGGGGGAGCATCTTGAAAGCTGCAAATGCTCAAGTCTTACCTGTGAGAGTTAGAGGCATTTGCTTTAAAATTATTCTCTAAACTGTGCATATCTATTTTTTGCACTCTCCTGAATGCATCAGATAAAAAAATTTTAAAATGAAGAAAAATTCAGAATGACTGCCTGTCAGTACACAAAACCGATACTGTCAAGTATTGTTACAGTCATGTAAAAATGTGCACACAAAAACAGACCAGAAGAGAACAAATGACAGCGCTTGCTTTGTGGGATTATAAATTATTTCCCCAACTTTCTATAACTATATATTGATTTTATAATTAAAGATAAATATTGTGCTTTAAACACATGTAAGTACTTTTGTTGTTTGAAAGGTTTTGAAACAAGAGGGAAAACTTCCCCTAAACTTTTCAGGAAGTCCTACAATCACCTGCCACCTTTGGGAGGGTTTCCTAAAAGGCCTAGCCTTTAGGACAAACCTGCCTCCTTCCTTATTTCAACTATTAAATTGATTTCAGGAAAGTACAGCCCATGCCTTCTTTTTCTCTGAGATGGAAGACTCCTTCAAAGAGTTTCACCCTGTGCCTAAAATGTGTTTCCAGCTCACTCTCCCGGATGGAGCTTCTTTACACCTGCTCTTGACTTTAAGGGTGTTTTTGGCCCTGCCACGGCCCCCACCGCCTTCTCTGCCTGCTTCTGCTGGCCACCTCCTTGTGGCCTGACTCACCTCCATCACTGAGGCAAACAGATATTTTTACCAAATACAGAATTCCAGAGCCTGAGAGGCAAATCTCTTCAGAGGCTGTGGGAACACAACTAATGGTACCTGACCCTGATGGGTAGATGCTGAAGCAAATGGAGCTTGGTCACCTCTTTGCCAGGACAAACTTGTTCAGGTGAGATACCCAGGCACCCACGATAAGCTTTGTGCCCATGGACAGCGGCAGGCTGAGCAGGCACTCAGGAGAACGACCGGCGGGTGAAAATGGCCACTGCTCTTGTCTGGGGCGGGGACCATCTGACCGTGTCTGGATTTCAGAAAGGAGACGAACGGGCATAAGTGGAGATACAAAGGAGGCAAAAGGGCCGTGAGGAGGAGATGGAGTGGGCGCTGGGGCAAGGCGGCGAGAGGATCAGCCTTGGCTTTGCCCCTCACCTCCCTTCACTGCTCCTCGCCTGTCTCCTCAGCTGTAGAGTCCACCCCAACCGCGTATCATCGTTTGTACTGAGACCTTTCCATGATAGGCTCACACAAGATAGCACAGAAGCCTTAGGACAACTCTGTGAGGTAATTCAACATTCTTACCCCCACTTTATCATGGAGGAAACTGGTTGGAATTTGCACAATTAGCCTGGAGCTCCTTGAGAGGAAAGCCTAGGCCTCAATTCCTCCTTCTACGTTGCTTGGCACACAGAAAATGCTGTAAATGCTGGCTGAGGGAAAGACAAAGGGCAGCTGGGAGCGTCCAGCAGGACGCGGGTGTGAAAGCACTTTGCCCGTACCAAGGTTAGCCACAGTAACGAGTAATGGGTCATTAGAGATGGGAGGGAGGCCTCTCAAAAGAGAGTTCTGTGATGGTGGTGGGGGTGTCTGGTGCAAGGACTGGGGCAGAGTGACAAAGCAGGCATTCTCTGGGATGAGGAAAACACAAGAGAGCAAGGACGGGTTGGGAAGGGCAAGCAGATGAGCTGGCGTGGGGCTGATGAGGAAGCAGTGTGGAGAGGCAGGGTATAAATGGGATGCTCTCAGCCTCAGAGACCAAGGCTTCCTAACAAGCCAGGTGGTCGTGGGATGCCCTGAAGCATCTGGAATAGGGTTCTGAGTGTGGGTTATGGGATGGAAGCGTGATTTGGCGTGGAGTGGCCCAGGTTGACTGGAGAGAGGGAGAGGGAAGACGGTGGTGATCCAGAAACAAGCATGTAGGCAGTGAACTTGGTGGTGCTCCTGAAATACACAAGGATAGAGCCGAATGAAAAAGGACTGGACGACGGGATACTCTCTGGAGCATCCCTTGCCTAGGGCAGGGACCACCTGACCGTGTCTGGATTTCAGAAAGGAGAATGAACGGGCAAAAGTGGGGATACAAAGGATGCAAAAGGGCCATGAGGAGGAGATGGAGTGGGCGCTGGGGCGAGGACTCCATAAAGATGGCAGAATGGGCAAACAGAGCAGAAAGCTGGCATGGACAGGCAGAGACCAGCTGTCCAGGGCATATCTGTAGTTTGTGGAGACCCAATAATAAAAGCTGAGTTCAGCTTTTCTCTCTAGGAATCCTTTAGCTGAGTCAGAAAGTGGCAACTGGCCCAACAACCCAAGGTAATAGAGTAAAGGCGACCAGAGAACTGAGTCCTATTATGTGTCAGGGCCTGCGAAAGCTCTTAACACATGGTATTTACAACTAATCACATAAAAATTGGAGGCTGATATGTTATCTCCATTTTACAGAGAGTAACATATAGGTAACGACAAGTCCAAGGTCACACAGCTTTACAGAAGGGAATGGCAGTGATGCCATGCTAAGTACCGAATGATCAAGAACCAGAAGGCTGCACTGTGCTAATGGGCAAACATGTCAATTCGCTGGTGTAGTCACAGTTTAGGAGATATCTCACCCAAGATGCCGTGCTCAAGCACTGTCGTAGCCCCACCCATAAGTCTGTTTCTCAGTGGTCCTCTTTTCTCCGAAGCCTCTGTGTCAGCCCAGGCCCTTAGCGTCCACCTGAACTATTCCAAGCACCTTCTAATTGGTCTCCCCATCTTCTAATTGGGTGCCCTCCTCCACAGTTAGCAGATGGAGCTTGCTAAAATGCAAATCGAGGTCTCAGCATGTGAGATAAGTAGCTGGAAGGGCTGTGTCATTTTGGGAGGGGCAGGGAGGCTCCGGGAATAGGGGACACTTCTCAGAAGAAACTTTTGAGGCGAATTCACCAGGGTGTGGGGGAGAGGCTGATGCAGGGTATTGTGGGCAGGTGTGGGGCGGGGGGAGCTGGCTCAGTTCCCAGGGTGGGTTGTACTTGCTGCATGATGGTGCAAAGCAGGCAGGGGTCACCCAAGGCCTGGTGGGACCAGCTGAGGGGGAGGCTGAGATGTGGAGTACAGTGGGAAAGGCTGCTGGTGTCTCAAGCAAAGAATTGACACTAGATTTGCATTTTCATATAAAAAAATACAAGTATAAAGTACTAAAAGAAAATATGGAAGGATATGTTTATAAACTTTGGTGGGGCTAGGCTTTTCTTGGCATAATCCAACATTAGAAACCATAAAAGATAAGTTTGATTTAGATATGACTATATAAAGTGCAAAGCTGTGATACAGCAAAAGATACCACAAATTACTTTTAATAAAGACAAATAAAAAAACTGGCTATGTCATGTTTGCGACATATAACCCAGGATTAATATCCTTAATATATAAAAACACTTACAAATATTAAGAGAGAGACAAATACTCCAATAGAAAAAATAGGCAAGGGATATAAAGAGCCCAGGAAGGGAAAACAAATGGCTAATAAGCAAATGAAAAGACGTTCATCTTTATTAATAATCAAAGAAAAGCAAGTGAAACGAGATTACATCTTTCACCTATCATAATGACACAGATGAGAAAGAACAAAGCCGAGAGCGAGAGAGAAAAGCATGCACTCTCACACTGCTGGAAGGAGTCCAGACTGGAAAAACCGCAATGGAAGGAAATCTGAAAACCTATATGGAAACTTAAAAGTGCATCTCACATCTAAGAGTTTCTTCTAAGGAAATAATTGGACCAATGCACAAAGATGTATTTATGAGGCTATTTCACGGCACTGTTGTTATAATGGCAAAGATTTTGAGAACAAGCTCAGGGTCTGTCAATGTGAGGACTTTAAATAAATGGTGGGATTTCACACAATAGAAGAGCCTGCAGCCAGTGAAAATGATGATGAGATCGCTAAGTACTGATGTGGGAGGTTATCCATGGTTCAGTATGCAGTGAAGAAAGCAGGGTAAGCACAGGACCCACGGTTTGTGTATCTGTATGTGTATTTATATATGTGAGATTCATACATAGAGAGGGAAATATATATATATATATTTCACATATATATGAAATCTCACTTATAAATGAACTTTTCACGTAAAACACTGGTAAGGTTATTCACTACACTATTAACTGTGATCATCTCAGAGATGGGGAATTGCAGGGGGGCTCAATCTCTCCGTAATATTTTATGATAACCTGGCCGAGGAATCAACAGCACTGGCGAAGGGGGCAGTAGCAGTGGAGGAAAGTTTGCATCAGGGCAGGCAAATTCACCACCAAGCTAACATCCCGGGTGTATTTAACAAGCATCCATCTGTACAAGTAACGGCCTACTGGATCTCGCTGTTTCGGTGTCCCGCTGGCCCCTCGAGCTCAGCACATCTAGAACTAAATTCACCACACTGTCTCCACCTGGCTCCTCTGCCAGTGTCCCCATCTCAGGGAAGGACAGCCCCCTCGTCTTGGGACCAAGCCAGCAGCAAAGCGGTCACCTTCCATGAATGGCCTCCCGCCCCGAGCACATCCTTCTCAGATCCAGCAAAGGAGGAGCAAACATCCTCTCCACCCCGTCCCCCTTGGTGGCTGCCTTCCTCCAACAAATTGTTACAGAGAGGCAGCAATGAGCGGGTTTGGGGTTCCAAAGGCTTTTCCTGGCAGTGGAGTCTGAAAAGGTGGAGATACCTTCATTTGCTTAAACAAAGAGACACCTGCTCAGTAAACTACCAGCGAAAGGAGTGAATGGGTCTCCAGCTCCTGCAAGCAGGGAAGGGGGCGGAATGGGAAGTCTGGTTGCCTGCCCATCTAATTCACCCCCGTATACTAGAATCTCTTTTTCTTGTTCACCTGCTACTGCTGGAAGAGAGATGAAGCTGGAACTGATGGCAGACACCTAATTCCTTTTGCACACACTTATACAATTTATCACCTTTCTACTTTCCAGAAGGATTGTCCGATTCCCTTGTTTCCCAGTCCCTGGCAGCCTCTCGCCTCCCCCTACTTCCATTCCTGGGAACCTCTTCACCCCATCCCCAGGGTGCCCCCAGCCCAGGCCAAAGACCAATCCCTGAAGGCAACTTTAGAGAGCTGGAGTCCCAGATGCTGAGATGCCAGGTCAGGACACCTGCCACCGCACAAGCCCTGATGTAGGTTCTGGCTTTCCTGTTACTGAGGCACTGGACTCCAGACTGCATGTCAGGGACTCGGTTCCTTCCGTGTGTCTAAGCCCCATTTGCTAAGGGGGCCTAGTATCTCATTCTCTGTGGGATGGCACACCTTTCTTTGTTCTTGCCCATTACCTTCCCCAGGGAGTCGGGGCCGTGTCCAAATCACTCCCACCTGCACTCTCCCCTGACACCAACGGCTTGCCTCCCCCCTTTCCCCCACCTGTACGCTCCCCGACCCGTCTTGCCTTCCTTCCCCCTCCCCCCACCTGCACCTGTACTCCTGTCACTGTGCTCCACCTGCCTGTTTTCATGCCAAATGCCTGCCTGGGTTACCTGCCGGCTGTTGCCTCTGCCATCACAGGAGCTCTGCCTGGTGGAACGAAGGTGCTCCAGTGGCAGTGGCCAAGCCACCGCCTTGGCCCCACCCCACCCTCTACAGTTCTAGTCCTTCCTTCCCCAATCTGCCTTGTTCTGTCACAGTTAATAAATAATCCATCGCTTTTTGGTAATTGACAGATCTGAGGCAGCTCACAATATTAAAGCCTATCTCGTTTATAATAGCATCGAAAATGATGAATTTACCAAATACGTTCAAAACCTGTACAATGAAAACTACAAAAACGCAACTGAGAGAAATTTAAGAACTAAATAATTTAAGAGATATACCATGTTCATGGATTAGAAGATAATATTGTTAAGAGATCAGTCCTCTCCAATTTAACCCAGTCAAAATCCTGTTTTTTTTTGTAGAAATTAATGAGCTGATTCTAAAATTTATATGAAAATTTATAGGACCGAGAATAGCTGAAACAATTTTGAAAAAGAACAAAGCTGGAAAACTTTGATTTTGAGATTCACTATAAAACTGCAGTAATTAAGACAGTGGAATTGGTGTAAGGATAAACAAATAAATGGATGGTACAGAACAGAGTCCAGAAATAGATCCACATATATATATGGTTGATTCTTCCCAAAGGTGCCAAGGTAATTTAATGGGGGAAAGAGTAGTCTTTCAACAAATGATGCTAGAACAAATGAATATCCACATGGAAAAAAATAAACTCAAAATGGCACACAGACCTAATCATAAAAGCTAAACCATAAACTTCTAGAGGAAAACACAGAAGACAAATCTTTAAGACTGGGTTAGAGCAAAGAAAGCATGAACCCTAAAAGATAAAATTGGTAAACGGGATTTCATCAAAATTTAAAACTTTTGCTCTTCAAAAGATACTGTTAAGAAAATAAAAAAAGCAAGCTATAAACTAGGACAAAATATTTGCAAAACATTTATTGGATAATGGACATATAGCCATACTATACAAAGAACCCTTACATCTCAATAAGAAAACAAACAGTCCAATTTTAAAAAATGAACAAAAGATCTGAGCAGACACTTCACAAAGAAGATGTAAATGGCAAAAAATCAAGTGAAAAGATGCGAACATCGTTGATTACCAGGGAAATGCAAATTAAAACCATTATTAAATACTACCATATACACATTAGACTGGCTAAACTTAAAAAGACAAATAATAAGATCAATGTTAGCACAGATGTGGAGCAATTAGTATTATCATGCAGTGCTGGTGTGAATGTAAAATGGCGCCACCACTTTGGAAAACATTTTGGCAGTTTTTTTATTAAGTTAAGCATATAGTGACGATACCACCCAGCAGCCCTGCTCCTTAGATATTTGCCCAAGAGTAATAAAATTATGTGCCCACCAAGACTTAAGACTTGTGTGCTTATACTTTATTCATAACAGCCAAAAACTAGAAACAACCCACCCACACGTTCATCAACAGGTGAATGGATAAACAAATTGTGGAATGCAATACTAATTCCAAATAAACAATGGAATAAAAATTAAGCAATAAAAAGGAACTAATGCCCACAGAACGGGAGGGAAATTTTGCAAATCATATATCTGAAAATGGACTTGCCTTCAGAATATATAAAGAACTGCTACAGCTCAATAATAAAAAGACTGCCCAATTTAAATTTGGGCAAAGTATCTGAATAGACATTTCTCCAAAGAAGATAAACACATGGCCAATAAGCACATGAAATGACCATTAGCCATCAGGAAAATACAAATCAAAACTATGATGAGGGAAACAGATTGGCTCAACCAATCGGGCTCCTGCCTACCACATGGGAGGTCCCTGGTTCGGTTCCTGGTACCTCCTAAAGAAGACAGTGAGCAACAAGATGATGTAACAAGAGACACGAGGAAAAACATAATGAGAGACACAACAAAGCAGGGAGCGGAGGTGGCTCAAGTGATTAAGCGCCTCCCTCCACATCAGAGGTCCCAGGTTCAGTTCCCAGTACCTCCTAAGGAAACAAGGAAGACGAACAGACACAGCAAGTGCAAATAATGAGTGGGTGGGAAGAAATAAATTAATTAATCTTAAAAAAAAAAAAAACTACGATTAGAGGAGCAGGTGTGGCTCAAGCAATTGAGTGCCTGGTTCCCACATGGGAAGTCCCAGGTTTGGTCCCTAGTGCCTCCTAAAAAACAAAACAAACAAAACTAACAAACAACAAGCAACAAACGAAAAAAAACCGACTCAATGGCACTGATGTGGCTCAGTGGTTGAGTGCCAACTTCCCACATGAGGTCCTGGGTTCAATCCCTGGCCCCGGCACCTCAAAACAAACAAACAACCCATGATGAGATACTACTTCACAACCAATAGGATGGCTATAATCAAAAACACAGATCATAACAAATGTTGGTGAGGATGTGGAGAAATTGGAAGCCTCATACACTGCTAGTGGGAATGTAAAACAGTCCAGTGCTTTGAAAAACAGTTTGGCAGTTCCTCAACTGTTAGTCATAGAGCTACCATTTGACTCAGCAACTCCACTCCTGGGTATCCACCCAAGAGAAATGAAAACACAGGTCCACACAAAAACATGTGCACAAATGTTCACAGCAGCCTTATCTGCTAGAGTCACAAAGTGGAAACCCAAACGCATCAACTGATGAAATGGATTAAACGAAATGAGGTCTATCCAGACAATGGAACTCTCTGGCCATAAAAAGGAATGAAGTCCTGATACTTGCTTCAACATGGATGAACCTTGAAGACATCACGCTGAGTGAAAGAAGCCAGTCACAAAGGACCACATAGTATATGATTGCATTTATATGAAAAATCCACAACAGGTAAACCCATAGTCAGAAAGTAGTGGTTGCCTGGGGCTGGGAGGGTTGGGGGAAATGAGTGGGCATGGAGTTTCTTTCTGGGGTGATGAAAATGTTCTAAAAATTGATTATGGGGATGATTGCACAGCTCTGTGAATGTCCTAAAAACTACCAAATTGTATACTTTAAACGTGTGAATCATATGGTATGTGAATTATAGCTCCATAAAATTGTATAAAAAAAAGGAACCAACTACTGACAGATGTAACAACATGGGTGAATCTCAAAAACATTATGCTGAGCAAAAGCAGCCAGACACTGTATGATTTCTCCAGAAACGATTAATCTAACCTGGCGGTCAGCAAACCTTTTCTGCAAAAAGCCAGACAAAAAATACTGCAGGGCATTGCGAGCCATTCGGTCTCTGCCACAAGGACTCAATTCGCCCTTGTGTCACCGGAACAGATGCAGGCAGTAGATACAGGCTGGGTGGGGCAGTGTGCACATGTTTTTTTCGGACACTGAAATTTGAATTTCATACCATTTTCATGGGTCACGGAATATTATTCTACTTTTGAGTTTTCAACCATTTGAAAATGTTAAAACCATTCTCGGCTTTATGGGCTGTACAAAAACAGGCACTGGGCTGGATTTTGCAGGCCATCACTTGTATCCCTGGTCTATCCATGGCAGGGTTTCTCCATCTTAGAACTACTGAAATTTCTGAGAGGCAAGTCCTTGTTGTGGGGGCATCCTGCACATTGCAGGGTGCTGGTTAGTAGCATCTCTGGCCTCTACCCACTAGATGCCAGTGGTACCTGACCAGTGGTGGCAACTAAAAATGTTTCTAGACATTGCCATATACCCCTTGATTAAGAAACACTGGTTTATAGGGGACAGATAGCAGATCACTCGTTGCCTGGGAGGGGAAAGGATTAAGTGGAAAGAGGCACAGGGAACTTTTTGGAGTGAAAAAAATACATATTCCACATCTTGATTGTGGTGGTGATTATTCAGGTATATAAATTTGCCAAAATTCTTTTGAAATATATACTTAAAATGGTTGCATTTATTACGTGAATTACACCTAAACAAAGTTTACTTAAAAACAACAAAAACACATTTAAAAGAGGACTGCTAAAGAGAAATCAGAAAAAGAAGAGAAATCATTTGGTAGGGATGGTATGTAGCCTTAAGCCTCCTGCAGGTAAAGCAAAGGGGGAAGTGGTTTGGGAAAGGGAAGCCCTTCTTGTTGGTAGGTAAAAGGGAATGCGATTCACTCACCACCAAAAATCTTTTGAATCCCAAATAGTTGCTCCCTTCTATCCAATGAGATATTTGGACAAAAGGTTTCAGTCACAATGCTGTAGGGAAAGCAGGCCTGCTCTATATATACATAAAAATCCTAGGAGGAATTTATTGGATTACTCTTTCAGGAAAATCAGAAACATGACAAATATATTTGACTGCTGTTTTTCAGAAATGTTTTTCCAGTGGCCATTTTTAATAAATGGCAAACATCAATAAAAGCTGAGGAAATAACATTAAACTTGGCATTTCTGTAGAGTGTTCAACTGATATAGCCCAATTATAAATTAATACCTGCTACTTTAGCCTGTACAACAATAAAGCAGGCCATGCAAATTGTTTTGTACATCCTTTAACTGGTAATGGTAAGGAAGGTGTCTAAATACTGACTCCTCTAGTTAGACTACCCAACCCGAGTCATCCCAAACTCATGTTCCCCAGCCTCCTCCCCCTCAGCCCAGGTGAGGAACATGTGTACAGGTGATTTTAGGAGGTATGTGACCCGGACTTACATGGTACTCAGGAGTGAGGAAGTGGTTCCCTTTTCTGTTCTCTTTTTATGCTTCTGACTACATCAGGGAAAACACCCCAGCGGGTACAGTGTATCTTCTCATACAAAGGGGAGGGAAAGTTCTAGTTTACAACTAGAATTCAGTAATATTGTTTTGTTCTCATTGTGTTTTTCTAGTTTTCTAGTTACTTATCTATATCAAATATTTCTATTTATGCTACTGATAAAATGTTTCTTTTTAAAATAAATTTACATAAAAAGGATAAATCTATTGGAAAAAAAACTTTAAGCAAACCATCACATTAATTATGAAAACGGCCAAGGGGGGCTAAGCAAATGACTCGACTCAGGGGACAATGCTCCAGAGCAGGGGTCGGCAAGTTTTTTCTGTAAAGGGTCAAGGAGTAAATATCTTAGGCTTTGTGTGCCATATCCGGGCTGTGTCACATATTCTTTTTTTTTTTTTAATCCCTTAAAAACATAAAAAACATTCTCAGCTCACCAGGCCACACAAAACCTAGCCGGGGCTTGCTGAGCCCTGCTCAAGTGGAGCTGCTCCGTCCAATGCTGCAAATGTGTGGTAGCTACCAGCCCCGTGTGGTTATTCAGCACTTGAGATGTGGCTAGTACAACTAAGGAATTGAAGTTTACATTTTATTTCATCTTAATTCATTTCAATTTAAATAGTTACATGTGGATAGTGGCCATGGCACTGAACTAGCCAATTATTAAATCAAATATATAACTACTTTATACTAGGATTTTTTAAAAAACGTGATTGGAAAGACACCTTCCTCTTCACCCTGGATATTTTGTCTCTCCCTGACTCTACCAGTTCACCAAGAGTTGCCAATGGATCACATTTTGATGGCAAGCTTCACAATTCATGTTATAAAGCCAGTATAACCTCATTGTCAAAGCCTAATAATGACAGCACTAAAAAAGGAAAACTCTGCACAAATGTCATGATCATAGATACAAAAATTCTAAATAAAGTATAGTATTTGCAAACGGAAGGTAGCAGTGTATCAAAAGTATAAAGTAGTTTGTCCTGGTACAGTTTATTCCAGTAAGAAAAGGACAATTCATTATCAAGGAATTTAGCAATGTAATTCCTTACATCAACAAATCAACTGAGAAAAAGCTTACTTTTATAATAAATAAATGCTGAAAAGACATTTGATAAAACGCCTTTCCCAATAAAAATTCTAGGAACAACAGAAACAGAACCAAACTACTAATTTGTAATAAAGACTGGTTACCAAAAACAACAACAAATATTATTCTAAAAGGTGAAACACTAAGTCATAGTCATTATAATCAGGAACAAGGCAGGGATGACTTCTTTGCCCACTATTATTAAACAGTGTTTGCAATTCCTGGAAAATGCAATAGGATAAGAAAATGAAATTCTTAGTATAAATATGGGGGGGGGAATAAACATATTATGTTAGGATTGTATACCCAAAAAGCTTGAAAAAAACCTGGTAAGATAACAGAATATAAGGTAAATATAACAAAATCAATATGTTTTCCTATATTAACAAACAGCCATCTAGAAACAAACAGGAAAAAAGTATTCACAGAAGTGAAAACACTGTAAAACATTTAAGAATAAAGAATACAACACTAAGAAGGGTCCAGAAAAAGCAATTATGTGTTTTATTCTATATTCTTTTATAGATAAAAATTCTTGCATATATATATCTTTGCATATTTATATATGTAAATAAATATATATAATAAATGAGTCTTTGCCAAGGGCTGGGAATGGGATTGGGGAATAACTGCAAATGGGCTCAAGCTTTCTTTTTGGCATGATGGATACTTTCTAAAATTAGTTTCTGTGATGACTGCACAACTTTGTAATTATACTAACAATCAGTGAATTTTATACTTAAAATGGGTGAATTTTATGATATGTAAATTATACCTCAATACAGCTTTCAGAAAAATACTAAGAAAGGCATAGATTTTTATAAAAACCTATTGAAGCACATAAAATCAGTTCTAAAGAAAATAAAACCAATATATACCTAGATGTAAAGACAATATCATGAAATGTCAAATTTTCCCAAAATTAATATATAAATGCAATGTAATTCCTATTAAATTTACCAATGGGTTTATGTTGAAATGAACAAAATGGAATCAGGGAGAGTCAAGAAAATTATGAAAAGATACGGTATGGGAGAGTCATATTTAGTAAATAGTAAAAGATGCTATAAAGGGGGGGGGGCGGATGTGGTTCAAATGGTTGGGCATCCGTGTCCCATATGGAGGGACCTGGGTTTGATCCCCGGGACCTCCCGGTAAAATAAAGAAAAATACAGAAGGCGCACAGGCCACCAGGCCCCATGAATGGGCAAGCCAGACCCTGCCGAGCCATGCAAGATGATGACATAACAGAAGAGTGACACAAAGGGAGAGCCAGGACGAGATGCGCTGAAAAACCAGGAACTAAGGTGCCGCAGGTGGCAGACTGTCTCTCTCCCATAGCGGAGGTTCCCAGGATTGAATCCCAGTGAAGACAGAAGAAGGATGAGAAGAGAAGGCAGGAAACAGACATAGAGAATTGCCCAGCAAATGGACACAAAAACAGCAAAAAATGGGCTGGGGCAGGGGCGAGGAGTTTAAAAATGGATAAAAGTAAAATAAATAAATAAATCTATTAAAAAAAAAAGATGCCATATGAAATGACTAATAAAATAGTATGGTAGCAGTGTGATTAGACAAATAAACGAGTAGAACAGGTTCAGTTAAATCTGGCATATGTGATATTTTAATTCAGCAGGAAAAAAAAATGGGTTAATAAACAGTGCTGGCAACTGGCTATTCATCTTGAAGAAGAGTAATGTGGTTCCCTACCTTACAGCATATACCAAACTCTGTCTTCCATCTGGAATTTATTTAAATTTAAAACATAAAGCAATAAAAATATCAGAAGGCGGCCCAGGAAACTATGTCTACAACCTAGGGGGAGGGGAGACCTTTTAACTCAGTCTGGAAACCCAGAAGCCACAAAAAGATAAGACATATCCACTTGTAAAAACAGATTTTTAATTTGGTAAAGTAAGTGATACTACAGAAATAACGTCAACGGATAAACAATAGCCTGGGGAAACATTTGCAAAGTATATGACGGCTATGAGCTCTTATAAATTGATTGAAAAACACAACCAAGAGAAGGATGGGCAAAAGCTAAGTGATCTGCAGAAGACCAAGTGTAAATGACTGCTCACAGATGAAGGAGGCTCAACCTCGCCAGTAATCAAGGAAACGCAAATGAAAGTAACAATGAGGTATAACTTTCCATCCATCAGCCTGGCAACCAGACAAGAGTGAGGGCAGACCCCTGCAGGACTTGGGGGCAAGTGGTTGCTAGGGCAGTCTCCTACTTAGCTGATGGAAATGTGAATTATGCCCTTTTGGAAAACAGCCTGGAAAGACCTCTACTAAAATCTAAAATATCCGCATGCCCTCTGACTCAGCAACTCCATCCAGTCCTAGGACTCCATCCATAGAAATAGAAGCATGAGACATAAGGAGGTATGTACAGAGCTGTCCCCTGCAGCACTGTTGCTAGGGCTAAAAACAAACAAAAACCCCAATGTCCACTGATAGGGATTGGCTGAATAAATTGTATTATCTGTGCCACGGAATATCAGGCAATAAGATAAACCAAAGTTAGAGCTATACCAACTGACCTGCAGCTACTTCCAAAATAAACCAGTAAGATTGCAGAGATGGCTAGATACATTTTACCAAAATGGAACTCCAACAGGTGTCCATGACATACACACACAGACACAAATGTAAAAGGACCTCAATTTGGTCAAACGGGCCAGCACAAAATAAATCTACTTATCTGTATATATATTTATATACAATAATGTACATGGAATCAAAATATGAGTGGAAACACTCTAGCTGATTTATATGGGTTATAAGAGGGCAAGAAGGAGGTATTATTTAATTCAAGAAGAGGAGAGGCGGACAGGGAAAATGGTGAAGGGGAAAAGTGTCCTGAATGAAAATAGAATGAATGCTGTGTGTGTCATGCTGTGTGTGTGTTGTGTGTGTGTCTGCATAAGGAGATGCATGAACATGTGGTCACCAAAATGCTCTTGGCAGCTATTGCTATTATGGGTTGTGGGGTTTCAGGTGATTGCCACTTTCCTTCCTTATACACTTAAGTAAAGTTCTTAAAAATTCCACAAGGAATATGTATTATTTATAAAATTAGGGGGGTAGGGGTGGGAAGCAATGAGACCATCTTCATGGAGGCAAAAGCTCTCTACCCATCCGTTAAGGCCAGTCAAATGTACTGAGCCCCTACTATGGGCCACACACAGCATGAGCTGTTTTGTCCACTTTGTGACTAATCCTCACCCCTACCCTGCAACGAATGAGGACACTGGTGCCCAGAGCGGTGACGCCCGTCGCCTGCGGTCACACCGATGCTTGGCCAGGGTGGAAAGGCGACGTCCGAGTCCAAGTTTAACTCCTAGCTGCTCCCTTCCCACCACCTCGCTCGGCTCTCGCTTCCTAGACATTCCCGGGACTGCATCTTTTGTCTTGCAACCCGTGAGTCCCTTCCCCCACCATCACCTCCTGACCCCTGCCAGAAGCCCCTCGCCCTCCCTGATGGATGGGTTCAAATGAGGACCACGGAGTCCCTGGCGTCAAGGCCCTCAAGTCTGGGCCTCTTTGCAGTCACCGGGGTCTGTCCTGGCTGGAGGCGCGAGGACTGAGTTTCACATCTCTGTGTGGACATCTGTGGGACGCTTTTGGCCCAGGGCTCTGTGAACACTCCATTTCTTGATTACTTTCAGGAGTTGAAAACACAGTAAGCGAAGCCCTGAGCTATGTCTTCCAGGCTCCGGACTGCCTCTTCACCCCTAGACTCTTCATCAAAGGCCATGCCCATCATGTAATTTTTTTTTTTTAAGGAGGTACCGGAGATTGAACCCAGGACCTCGTACATGGGAAGCAGGTGTTCATCGACTGAGCTATACCCACTCCCCTACAGTAAAATTCTTACACAGCAAAATGTGTTCTGATTACTCCCAGCTCACCCCAGAACTTAAAAACAAAAACCCATCTATACATCTCAACTGAGAACAGAGAATTCTGCAAGTATCAGGGAAAAGGCCACATTTTCTGTGCTATTTGTTGGCTTTTTGGAGCATGAAGGACAAAGGTTCTCAGAGAAAGGGGGAATGAGTGACGTCATTTTAATGTGAACTTAGAAAAAAACACATTGCATTTATGTGCATGGTTTTCTTAGTTTAAACACACACACACACACTGGACTAAAATATATTTTCAAGCCGATCATATATTATCATTGATCTTAGGAAAGGAAAATTGCTGAGGGTCAGCTGGAGGCCCAGGGGAACTAGGGGCTTGTATAAATTCACGCCAGAAAAGCCAAGCTCTCCTCATTTTCTGCACCTCCTCTCGGCCCCACGGCCCTTTAACTCCCCCAAAGGGGCACAGCCCGGAAGGGGTGGGAATGTGGGGAGGGCCGCGTGCCCATGCCTGTCCCACCTGCTGCCATGCTCCCTCCTCGGGCACCAGCCAAGCAATCCCCCACGCTTGGAGCTGGCTTCAGTTTGGCGCCATCCCTCTGCAGGGAAGTCCTCTTCCCCAAATCCTGCCCAAACACCTTGTCAGTGAAGACCCCTGCCTGCGTGCGTGCCCTGCCCCACAGGATTTCTCTGCCGCTCCACCGACAGCGTCACAGCCTCAGCTGGGAACCTGGGGCGCCTTCAGTGGGCCCACCTTGCCACCACCGCTTTCTTCCCGAAGCACTTAGCCTGGTGCCTGGCCAATGGCAGATGCTCAGAGAATGTTAATTATCTGCCCTTTCCATCATCCACCCCAACACTTTTGGGGTGCGTAGAAAGGTATCTAGGGAGCAGGTGCAGCTCAGTGGTTTGGGCGTACGAGGTCCTGAGTTCAATCCCGGGGACCTCCTAAAGAGAAAAAAAGAAAGGTATCGAGATGCTGTCAGTTGCCTAGTCCGCCCCCTCAGACCTGCAGGAGTGTGGCAAGAGCAAGCCTGGGGCAAACAGGGCCTCTCTTCCTGGCCCTCCCTGGAGTGCCGCGCGGCTGAAACATTTTACTACAGTGTATGTCACTTCCACAATTCCTTATATCTCCATATGAAAACACTAAAGGGTATATAACGAACTAGAGTACAGATCCTGCATTGATTTAAAACTCAAACAACGAGGCTTCAGCAGTCACAAAAGACCACGTTGCATGATTCCATTTATATGGAATGCCCAGAAGAGGCAAGTCCACGGAGGCAGAAAGTAGATTAGTGGTTGCCAGGGGCTGGAGTGGAAGGGAGAATGGGGAGTAGCTAAGAGGGACGGGGTTTCTTTGAGGGGGTGCTTTAGTTTCCTGGGCTGCTCAGGCAAATACCACGAATGGCTTGGGTTAAATAACGAGGATTTGTTTTGAGGCTAAATGAGAGTCCAAATCGAGGCATCATCAAGGTGATGCTTTCTCCAAGAAGACTGGCATTCCGGGACTGGCTGCTGGCGACTCTCGGTCCTCAGCTTGTCATGTGGCAATGCACAAGGCAGCCTCTCCTGGTCTCTCCGGTGTCTTCTGGGTTTCCCTGATTTCAGTTCCTTACTTCCTGTGGCTTTCTCTGTCTGAATTTCACTCTGCCTATAAAGTTCTTCAGTAATAGGACTAAGACCCATCCTGAGTGAGGTGGGCCACATCTTCACACATTCAGGAATGGATTAAATTTAAGAACATGTATTTTTGGGGGGTATATCAAGCTCCAAACCACCACAGGGGTGGGGGAAGGAGGAAAATGTTCTTTTTTTTTTTAAAGATTTTATTTATTTATTCATTTATCCCCCCCTTGCTGCTTGTGCTCGCTGGGTCAGCTAACCACACCATGCGGGCGGGCTTGCCTTCACCAGGAGGCCCCGGGAACCGAACCCGGGGCCTCCCATATGGTAAACGGGAGCCCTACTGATTGAGCCACAGCCGCTTCCCAAGGAAAATGTTCTAAAACTAGATTATGGTGATGGCTCCACAACTCTGTAAATACTACTAAAAACCACTGAATCGTACACTTAAAATGTGTACCAAAAGTGTTCTTGGAGGCAGATGTGGCTCAAATGGTTGGGCGTCCGTCTCCCACATGGAGGGACCTGGGTTCCATCCCCGGGACCTCCCGGTAAAAATAAAGAAAAATATAGAAGGTGCGCGGGCTGCCAGGCCCCGTGTGCAGGTGCGGATAAAAACAGATAAAAATTAATTAATTAATTAATTAAATCTAAAAAAAAAAAAAAAAAAAAAAGCTCTTAAAAAGGCTTCAAAAGACATTTCCAAACTTGCCTCAGGATGCGTGAGGCTAAAGCCACAGGCTCCTGGGGGTTTGGGCTCTTTCTCCTTTACCATTTGGGACAAGCTTCAAGAAGTTTAATAGGAAAAAAAGAAACTCCAGGCTGGTCCACAAGTCAGGAAACAGGTTCCAGAAGGGGACTGGTGTCCAGCTCGGACCGGCAGTGTCAAGACTGTCTCCGCCGGCCCTGACCAGCAGCTGAAGATGAAACAGTGTAAAAACCTGGCGGTGGCAGAAGCCAGGTGCCGCTCCTGGGAGGGAACCTGTAGCCCAGCTTGGAGCTGTGGCAAAAGCACAGAATGACCGGGTGGGCCGAGGGCAAGGCAGGCGGCTGGCTCGGCAGGAAAGTGAGGAAACGTCGGGCGGCATGTGGCAAGGGGCTGGGCTCGGATGGGTCCTGGGCAAGGACGGGGAAGTCACCTCCTCCCGCTCTGTGGAGAGCGGCTCACAGACTAAATGTGCCAGTTGCTAGCTATAGGGTGGATTCCAAAAGAGGGCTGGGAGAGGAGGGTCTCCTCAATAAGGACTCCTTGCCCAGCAAAAACAAAACGCAACAACCGGGGCACGCTGAAGCAACTTCCAGAAGAACTTGTGGAAATAGAAAACAGTCACACAATTGCATGTTGACCACCCCCCAAATGCTTCTAGTAAATTCCCCTGTACAGCTCCATCCCAGCCCCCCCACTGCTGGCAAAACACCCCCCCCCTCCCTGCCGGACCTCCACCCCAGAGACCAGTGGTGCCAGCTGCCTTCCAACAGTCACGTGGCTGCTCTCCACCTCCATCCAGGAGAAAATGATAAAAGAAGCAAGGGGCCCACAGGGCAAAACAGGCAAGGGAAACATGGACTCTAAAACGGTGAAATTATCACAGCTTGGGTGACCCTATCTCCTGGTTTGCCTGGCACAGGTCGTTGACGCCTATAGAATTAACTAAATTATTTTATTTTATTTTATTTTATTTATTTATTTATTTTAAAGATTTTATTTATTCATTTATCCCCCCTTGCTGCTTGTGCTCGCTGGGTCAGCTAACCACGCCATGCGGGCGGGCTTGCCTTCACCAGGAGGCCCCGGGAACCGAACCCAGGGCCTCCCATATGGTAAACGGGAGCCCTACTGATTGAGCCACAGCCGCTTCCCTCAACTAAATTATTAATAGCAACTCCGTCTCATGCTCAAAAGTGCCCTGCTTTGAAATATAAATTACATGGCCACCCGAGTGAGAGCGCCTCAGGCAATTATTGTGAGACACATTTATGAAAAGGAAAAGAAAATATTCAACTCAACACATTCACCGCTTACTAAGTTGGTGACAGGCTTCGTGCCGAGAGCCACAGGAGAGGCCCCGCATTAGTTTTTTAGGCTGTGTAACAAGTTACCACAGACTCAGTGGCCTAAAACAACACACATCGTCACCTCACTTTCTGTGAGTCAGGGCTGCAGGCGCAGCTTGGCGAGATCCTCACGAGCCTGCAGCCAAGGCGCCGGACGGGTCGCGTTCTCTGAAGGACCGACTGGGGAAGAACCGCTGCCAAGCCCGCTGAGGCTGGTGGCAGAATTCACTTCCTCGAGGTCGGACCGAGGGCCCTTGCCTCTCGACGGTTGTCAGCCAGAGGCCAGCCTGCAGCTTCTTGCCCAGCGGGCTTTCCTGACACAGCCACTTCCTTCATCAGTCCAGTGAGGAGGGTCTCTGGAGCGAGTCTGCTGGCAAGACGGAGTCTCACAGCATAACCGTGGGAACGGCATCCCTTCGCCATATTCTATGGTTAGAAGCCAGCCACAGGTCTCGCCCAGCAAGAGGGGATTACGGAAGCCAGGAACTGGGGTCTACGGGGGGGTACTTTAGAGTATGTCTGTCACAGTCCCTGGAGGGAAAATGTGTCCACAAGTAACCAAAACACAGGCAGAGTGGAGCAAACACGCTCCAAGAGGGAACCAACTCCACAGGAGGGTCCATCTGAGACCAAAGCGGGTAAAATATCACCCGATATTCTCTCTGCACAGACCACCGGAAGTAAAAAATGCCCTAGCGGTCCCTCCTCTTTGAAATGGGTGAATTTCACCGGAGGTACCATTTAGCTCCGATACCCTAAGATGGCACCAGGCCCACTTTAGGGTTTGCAAAGTGCCCGCTGTTGCAGGAAGGGCTGAAGGAAGGAGCTGTGTGACTGGGAGAAGGTGCACAACGCTACGCAGTGCTTCTCATAGCCTGCGTTTTGTTTAAACCAAAAGTTCCCCCGAATAAAAAGACCGAAAGGCAAGCTATTGGAAACACTCCTTGTTCATCAGCAGTAATAGGTCATTCCCACTTCCTGGTTTCAGAGCTGTTCTGAATGAGCTACACATTCCATCTCTTTAGTAGGCCCTGCTGGGGACTGAATCATGTCCCTCATAAAGACCTGTTCAAGTCTTAAAATGTCCTCCTGTGGGTGTGAACCTATTTGAAATTGGGACCTTTAAAGATGTTATTAGGTAAGGAGAGGGGTAGGCTCTTCTGTGAATAGGATTTTCAAAGGTCCTATTTAGATGAGTGCAAACTGAGGCAGGGTGGGCTTTAACCCATAATCCACGTGACTGGAGTTCTCACAAGGAGAGGAAATCCAGCCAGACACAGGCGACCTGAGCAGGAGAACCCAGAAGGAGAAGCCATGTGACAGAGGCAGAGATGCAAGCTAACACCAGAGTGCTACCGACTCCAGAAGAAAGCCAGGCCTGCTGAGCCCTGGACTTCGGACTTCCAGCCTCCAGAGCCGTGAGACAATAAGTTACCACCGTCAGAGCAGCCCAGGCAAGCTAAGGTCCCAAAGCCCTACTCCACATGCTCGTGTCTTGGGGGTCTACACCTGGGTTCCATCTGAGGACATAAGCCATGGACATAAGCCTGGGACCACGAACTTGACCCTTCTCAAGTTTTCTTGAGTCTCTGACAGGGTGAGCCAGAGCCAGCCAGGGCTGCCAAATTATTATTGTTTAAAACATTGGCAAAACATGTACATGATAAACATGTAAAACCATATAAATAGTGACAATTTCTCCAGGCCCCTCTTCTAGAGCTGGTGTTTCAGAAAGCATCATAGGTTTCTTTGTGCTTCCTTCTTTGAATAGCCTAAGCATATTTAAGCATATGTATAAGGCTATTTCTTTTTGCATTACATAAATGGAAGCATGCATTAAGTATTGTTCTACACTGTTTTCTCATGAATGATATATAATATATAGACAGTTCTCTATCAGAACAGGAAGATATATGCCTTATTCTTTTGAATGGCTGCATAATATTCCTTTGAAAGGATGTATCATAATATATTTAATTAGTACTCCAATGATGGGCATTTAGGTTGTGTCTAATTTTTTGCTAGTAAAAATAATGCCGCAGTAATAGCTCTTCCTGTTTTTCATTTGTGCACGTATGCTTATAAATCTTTAGGGTAAATTCCTAGAAGTGGCATTTCTGGGTCACAGGTTGTGTGCAATTTTAACTTTTCTTTTTTTTTTAATTCATGTTTTTATCCCCTCTGCCCCATTGTTTGTGCTCACTGTCTGCTCTCTCTGCCCATTTGCTGTGTGCTCTCTGTGTCTGCTCACCTTCTCTTTAGTAGGTACTGGGAACCAAACCTGGGACCTCCCATATGGGAGAGAGGCACTCAATTGCTTAAGCCACCTCTGCTCCCTGCTTTGCTGTCTCTCTCACTGTGTTTCCTCTTTGTGTCTCCTTGTTGCATCATCTTGCTGCATCAGCAGCAAGCTGTCAGGCCAGCTTGCTGTCTTGCTTGTCCTATCCAGGAGGCACTGGGACCTGAGCCCAGGGCCTCCCATGTGGTAGGCGGGAGCTCAATTGCTTGAGCCACATCCACTTCCGCAATTTTAATTTGATAGGTAGTGCCAAACAGCAGGTCGGCCCATTTGGGCTGAGAGGGAATCCTGACAGCTCAGCCAGCAGCACAGCATGTGTGTCACACAACATCACAGCATCTAGTCACGATTGCCTCACTTTACAGAGAAAGAAAACGAGGGATTTGGACTCAACTTCTCCTGCTGTGCTCTCCACTACCTCTGCACCAATAGTCCCATCGTCCACCGTGTCCGCCTGACAGTCACTACCTCTGGCCTTGGCTTTGTAGATGTTTATATTCCTCCATGCACCTCCCTGAGCACCTGGACAATATCACTAGCTCTACTTATTGAGGCTCTGTACATGTTACCCCATTGGTCCTCTAACAAACCTGTGAGGGAGGTATTAACGTTCCTTATTCCTGCAAATCATAAGGAAACTGAGGCTTAAATTAACTGAGGTTAAATTAATTTTGCCCAAGGTCTCTAGGAAGCAGCAGTCGGGATTCCAACCTGATCTCTCTCACTTGTATGCAAGGTCCTTCCTGGAAACCACACTGGCCCTTAGGTAGCTTGGAGAGGGGGTATCAAAACCATTTCAAATAGCAGCACCCGGATAAGTGGAGCCCCTTTGCACTAAACTTGACTGTTAGCGGATGGTTAGTCAACTTCTCTCACCTTCCAGGCTGCTCCAACTTTCCTCTCCAGGTCCTGGCTATTTACATTCGATTCCCAGATCCTCAGAGCTTCACTAAGTATTGGCTGCACCTCATCACTCTGCTTCATCTCTCCACAAGAGGGAGAGACAATTTGATTTCTCCCACAACAGCCAACTTTACAAGAGAGAGAACAATTTGATGACATCAAAATTGATTTTAATTGGTAAAAACCAGCTTTACTTGTAGTCCTTTGCTCTCCAAATTACTGCTGCAGGTTTTGCTTTTGCTGATTATCTCAGACAATTTCTTTCCTACTTTTACACAAATTCTTTAATGACCAACTTTCCAGTTATGAGAATAGAAAGCATTCTCTGACCAGAGAACTTGGCAAAGTTGGTCTTGAAGCCAAAGAATGAACAAATACTTCTCTTTATCTGTGAAATCACATCGTCCACACCAAAAAACAATTTTTAAAGATAATCTCTAGTCTCAAAAACTTATTATCAGCTGGGGAACAAAATCATGTTAGGTGATACTCACAAAAATGTAAACAATGATTTTCACTGTTGTAACTATCTAAAATTATGAAAATTTGGGCATCAATAAGTACAAGTGAAAATAGAATATAGTACATTCCAATGGAATGGCTGCTAGTCATTTAAAAGCATGCATTTGTAAATTATGTAGAAACATGAAAAAGTTTTCTCTAAAAGTCAGGTGAAGGAGCAAAATACAAAATAGTACCCATGCTGTGACTGCAAGTCTGTAAAAATTATGTAAGCATATGTTCAAGGGCTTGAATAGGCAAGCAAAATTACAACAGCTGCATTAGCAAAATGGTCTATAGGTGGTTTTATATTTGCTTAAATATTCATATAATAAAATATGTATATATCTTAAAGGATAAAATTAAATCCTATCTTATAAGAGAGATGAAATGTCTAAGTGCTTAAGGGACTCAGAGTTCAAGCAGTAAATCTAGGTTTTAAAGCACTATTAAGTCTGAACTTGCTCACTCAATTGTATGAGGAAAGATACCAAAATGGCAGGCTCACGATAGGAAAACAGTCCTTCTCAGGAACAGCCTGGGCAGCAAACAGGTCTCTGAGGAAAAACCAGCCCAAAGCAGGAAATGACTTGTCATGCTCTTAGTCTGCCAGGCTGCTATCACAAATACCCCACCCTGGGCTGGCTTAAAAAACATTCATTTATCGGCTCAGTTTCAGAAGCCATAAGTCCAACATCAAGATATTGGCAAGGCTTGCTTTTCCCCGCAAAGACAACAAACAGCATTCTAGTGCTGGCTGCTGTTGATCCTTGGCATCCTTGACCTTCACCTCTGCTTCATGTCGCATGGTGATGTCTTCTCATTTCCCGTGTCTGCTCTCCCCGTTTTCCACTGACTTCCAGTTCCTGGCTCTTTATAAGATCACCAATACTCCGGATTAAGACCCACCCTGTTGGGGATCGAACGACATCCCCTATGAGAGGCATGTTTAGGTCCCAACCCCTGGTCCTATGGGCGTGAACCCATTTGAAAATAAGAGCTTTGAAGATATTATTATTAGTCAAGGTGGGTCCAAACAGAATGAGGATGGGCCTTCATCCCATATGGCTAAGTCCTTAAAAGCAAAGGAAATTGGACACAAAAAGAAAAGCCACAGGGAGCAGCTAGAAGCTGCTCCCGAAGAGAAAGAAGATGCCGCCATGTGCATTGCCATGGGTCAGAAAAGCCAAAGAATCCCAGAGGCCATCAGTCAGCCAGAAAATACCAACCCTAGGAGAAAGCAAGCCTTCTAGCCTCTGAAACCGTGAGCCAATAAATTCCTGCAGTTAAGCCAACCCATTTAATGGTATTTGTTTTAGTGGCCAGGGAACAAATACATCCCCTCTTTCAGGTGGGATACACCATAACTAAAAATAACATCTCAAGAGGGCCTATTTACAATAGTTTCACACCTATACGAATGCAGAATAAGATTATGAATATGTCTAAACTGGGGTACATCACTCAATCTACCAGCTCCTTTGGCTGCATTCAGTACCATCATCCTATAATTATGTTTAAATCACTGCCCTTAATCCACACTGCCCATGCGGATCATTGCCAGCCCCTGAGCCACAGAGTAAAAGACCAGTCATGGAGGTGAGACGGTTTGTCTTCAGCCACAGTCTGAAAGCTACACTGTTCATATCTTTGTCCCTTGTCTTCATTGTTTTTCATTAGTTGCCATGATTCTTTCCCTCATAATCCAATTGTAAAAATCATGTCCATCCTAAATAGTTTTAGAAACCCACACACAAAAAAATGGGATACATGTTATAATCTGTAATTCCAAGCTGACACTTTTGGAAGGAAATTTTTAAGCCACAGAAATCACACAATTCGAAATTCTATTTGGCCCAATGCAAGAAAGAGTTAACAAAAAAATCACATGTTAATCTTGTCCCCATGCTTTCATCAATGCATGGGATCAATGTTGCAATTATAATCTGATTCTCATATTTTCCTTTAAAAACAGGAGTTAGGAAACATCTATAGCAAGACTAAATCTGATATACAATCAATAATTTAAAAGTGTTTGTTTCGGGGGTGCATGTGGCTCAAATGATTGGGCATCTGTTTCCCATATGGAGGGACCTGGGTTTGATCCCTGGGACTTCCCAGTAAAATAAAGAAAAATATAGAAGATGCGCGAGCAGGTGCGCGGTCAAACCCCACAAGTGGGTGAGCCACCAGGCCCTGCCGAACCACGCACCAAGATGATGACTTATCAGGAGAGAGATGCAGGGGAGAGCCAAGACAAGACGCACCGAAAAACCAGGAACAGAGGTGGCGCAGGTGGCAGAATGCCTCGCTCCCACAACAGAGGTTCCCAGGATCGAATCCCAGTGAAGACAGGAGAAGGATGGGAGGAGAGGGCAGGAAACAGACACAGAGAATTGCCCAATGAATGGACACAAACCAACAAAAAAATGGGGGGGGTGTTAAAATGGATTAAAAAAAAGAGTGTTCATTTCTATCTATCTACCAGTCGCTTTATGGATAATTCATGAAAATAAATCTAATTTTTTTAAACTGTTAGGCTGCTGTGGAGTCAGAGATAAAGTTTAAATTTCTACCTTTTGCTGAAGAATAAGAGTTTGAAACCAATCACAGATCAAGCTGTATCAGGAAGCCAGCCTTTAGCTATTCTAAAAATCAATTAATCACAGTACTACATACCTTGAAGTGTTCATTTTTTTTAAAAAATTTCACCATTCATTTCACTGCTTGACACAATTTACTAAAGCAGAAAACAGGCATACCTTTACCCAGCAATTCCACCCCTAAAGTATATACCTTGCAGATGCATATGTTCACTAAAAGACATGTTCCAGAATGTTCGGGCAGCGCTATTCATAATAGCCTAATCTGGAAACTACCCAAAGGTTCGTTAACAGCATAATGGACAAATTGTGGAACAGTCACACAATGCAATGCTTGATCATAGAGAAAGGAAACAAACTAAACACAATAAGAGGAATCTCACAAACACAACACTGGGCAAAAGATGCCTCTTGCAAAAGAGTCTCTACTGTGTGATTCCATTTGTAAAACATTCAAAAACAGGCAAAGCTCATCTAGGCCGCCAGAAGCCTGTAGGACAGAGGTAGGTTACCCTGAAGGAACAGTGGTGGGGAGGGGGCCCAAGGGGACTTCTGGGTCCTGGTAAACTGTTTCTTGATCTGGTGCTGATTACATGGGCATGTCTGTGAACATTCCTCACGCTATATACACTTATGCTTTGTAGACTTTTCTGTGTATGCTTTAAAAAGTTTAAAAAATAAAAATCTTTTGCAAAGTACACCCCCACCCACTCTAGGCCCCACAAGTCCCCCCTTTTTTAATGTGAGCCGCCCACTTTAAAACAATCCAAATACCTTCATTCATGAAAGTTGAAAGGGTTTTACATATGCTGGAAACAGGAGGGAAGAGACATTAAATTGAAAAACTGGGGGCTCGGTGTGAATTTTATAACAGAATGAACATCTCAATCCACAAGGGCAGAAATCTGTTCCAAGTGGCGGAAACGATAACGGTGGAGACTTCAGCATCAAGAGAGGAGCTCGCTCTGCAGGACAAAGGGAAGGCCATGCCCAGACAAAAGCAGAGAGAATAAAGCCCCAAGGCCTGAGAAAGCGGGAGAGAGCCAGTGGAGGGTGTGAAGCCAACAAAGGGGAGGCCTGGAGACTGACACTGAGGTGAGAGGCACTGCTACTGTGTGGGAGACACCTATTCACGAGGAGGACACAGAGCCCCCAAATTCTGCCTAGCAAATGAAAATAGACAGATGTTGGGGGCGGAGAGTAACACAACTGCTCAATTCAGAATGCAGAAAGTCTCCTTTTCTTCAAAAGAATCTGGTCATTCATAAAACCTCAACCTCACTTAGGCCAAATGATTTTACATTGAAACGGGGAGCCAAAGGTCTCACTGGCTAGCAGATTGTGTAAAATATTATCGAAATCACTCTGGCAGTCATTCTTTCAGTGTTATCTATTGAGTGCTCACTCTGAGCAATATCTTGTGCTAGAAACTACATGGAGGGAAAAGAGAGGTCCAAATTCTATTTTAAACACGGCAAAGTTGGGAAGCGGCTGTGGCTCAATCAGTGGGGCTCCCGTTTACCATATGGGAGGCCCCAGGTTCGGTTCCCGGGGCCTCCTGGTGAAGGCAAGCCCGCCCGCATGGCGTGGTTAGCTGAACCAGCAAGCACAAGCAGCAAGGGGGGGATAAATGAATAAATAAATAAAAAATCTTTTAAAAAAATTAAAAAATAAACACGGCAAAGTGGGCCGTTTTGTAATGGGACAGCCCATTACTAAATTCTTTAGCTTACTGTAAACCGAACACCCACTAGTAAGAGTCTCAGCCTGGAGGGGTGTTGAAAAACACGGACCCCAGAGCAGACCCTTGGGTTTGAAGCCTGGCACTGCCACTTCCCTTGACAGGTGACCTCTGTGCCACCATTGCCTCAACTGTAGAATGGGCATAATGAAAGTACCTAACTCACAGGAACTAGAACAGCACTTGGCACAAATAAGTGTTTTGAAAGTGTTTATAATAGGGAATGCTATATTTCTTAGTTGGAAAATGAGGTATTTTTATTCCCAGCAATTTGCCATCAGCCCAATGCAATGGCTCATTCCCACATCAAGAACAGAACCTTGAAATAACAGCTCCCCATCAGTCACAGGGACTGTTCTTTTCGATGGTGCAGGAGACACCGGGCCAGCCCTACACAGGATGATGTGACAAAGCCGGGGACAGAGAGCTTCTGGAACATTCCTAACGGCAAGCTCTTGGCTGCTGAAAACAGCTGTGCTTCAGGGGAACAGACTCAACACAGAGCCTTCCCACTCTCTGCAAGGGTGGGAGCTTCGGAGAGTGGTCTTAATCATTTTTGTCTGCTCCCACTGTTCCCACAGGTCCCTTGGGAAAGAGTAAATGGGAAGGCAAACTGTTGTTTTGTGAGCACACATTCTGGGAGATTATGATGAAAATGATGATGACGATTTACTGAGCACTTACTAGGTGCCAGGCACGGTTCTCTGTGCTATACCTAGGTCATCACAGACAATCCTCGTAATAACCCTCCCAGGGAGCGACAACCATCCTCATATTATAGATGAAGAAACTGCGTCTCAAGAGAAAAGGAACTCACCTAAGCATAGACAGAAAATGGCAGAGTTGGGATTTGAACCAGGCATTCAGGCTTCAGAGCCCAGGTGCCAATTCCTCCGAGACTATGAGGAAGGGGTCTGGGCAGGGGGAGGCAAGGAAACAAGTACAGAAACCAGCTGTGGTTAATGAGAGGACTGGAGGGGTTCACAAGATACTATGGTTGCGTCTATTTAGTTCAAGTGAAAGACATTTCAAAGATTGAAATAGAACAAATCACAAAGTGTTCATTAATTGGTTAAAGTATATAATTTGTGCCCACTTTAACACATAAATATAAAAATTCATTAAAGATTCACACTACAGCATTTGAACTTTTCATCTTCACATAAACAATTTAAGGCAAAACAATTTTGAAATTATTTCTCATTTATTCACTAACAGTAAACTAAGAAGGGGTTTAAAGTGTTTTTTAAAGAAACATACTTATTCTTTTTTGATCCCTTATACCACTTCTCCCTACAGAATTTCACATCTACAAAGATTATCTATCTGCGTTACTGTTTTCCTACAATGTCCTGTGAACTAAGTCTTAGAAGACCTTTCTGAATTATTTTCTTAGAGCTCAGAAAATAAAAATGTATGGGAAGCGGATGTGGCTCAATTGACTGGGCTCCCGTCTACCATGTGGGAGATCCCGGGTTCGATTCCTGGGGCCTCCTGGTGAAGGCAAGCCGGCCTGAGCCACAGAGAGCTGATTGCCCACGCCTGTAGAGAGCTGGTGCAGCAAGATGATGCAACAAAGGGAGACAAGCAGACACAGAAGAACGCACAGCGAATGGACACAGAGAGCAGACAGCGAGCACAAGCAGCAAGGGTGGGGGGGGATAAAAAATAAAAATAAATCTTAAAAATAAATAAATAAATAAATAAAAATAAAAATGTATAAACATGATCAGATTTGATCAGAAGCTGGTAAATTTTCATACCAGAAAGATAGATTGGGCCTCGGGTACTCTTTCTAATAACACCAACTTCTATGGCCTTCAATATTTACCTAAGCCCATGCAAATATTCTTGCTGTCCTGATTTTGTGATAATCAGGGTAGGCTAAACATTGACTATATTAGAAACCATGCATGTGTCCCCGGATCTAGTTTTTCTCCCTAGGTCTGATTTTTGGAATGTTGGTGATAAACTAAGCCTGATTTATTATATGACCATCCTGTATGGGAAAAGACTAACTTTGGGGATCTCTGGTCAACCTTAAGAGATATAACAGGGGGACGGATGTGGCTCGGGTGGTTGGGCGTCTGTCTCCCATACTGAGGGACCTAGGTCTGATCCCTGGGACCTCCTGCTAAAAATTAAAAAAAAGAAAAATATAGAAGGCACACGGGCCACCAGCCCCAGTGTGCGGTGCACCGCCAGGCCCTGCGATCCACGCAAAATGATGGCATAACAGGAGAGTGACACAAGGGAGAGGTTCCCACATCAGAGGTTCCCAGGATCGAATCCCGGTGAAGACAGGAGAAGGATGAGAGGAGAGGGCAGGAAACGGACACAGAGAGTTGCCCAATGAATGAACACACACAAAAAAAACGGGGGGGGGGTGTAAAAATGGATAAAAACAAATAAATAAATAAATAAGTCCTTTAAAAAAATGTATAGGGGAGGAAGATATGGACTATAGTTAGTAGTAATACTTTGATGATGCTCTTTCATGATTTGTTAACAAATGTTTCACAACAATGCAGGGTGTGTGTGTGGGGGGTGATGTGTGGGAGCCCTGTATGATGTTATGCATGTTTGTTTTGTAAGTTCACGATGTTTATTGAATACTTATGGTTTATGTATGTTCATACATGAATGAGATACTTCAATAAATTGTTTTTAAAAAAAAAAAATTACCTAAGCCCCGGTTTAAAAGAAAAACAGCTGCAGAAACATGTAGTCTTACTCCAGAGACTTGCCCACAGTACGATGCCCACTGGCACGCAGGACGCACTCAGTGCTGAGACAGGGGCTCTGAAGGAGGGCAATCTTCCCTTCTAACTTCACCCTTCAGTTTACTGCTCTCCACCATCAGGGGTAGAGAGAAAAAGGTGAAGGGGCTGCAGATGAACCAACACCAAGTCCTCAAACCCAGTCTTGGCCAATGGTGGACACCTCCCTCCAGAGGAGGAAGCAAGCAGCACCTTGAGAGGCAAACAGCTCCCGACTTAAATGTTCACCTCAAACCAGGTCCTCGTTCCCACGAGCATCTTTTGTGTACCCAGCCGAGGTCCCCAAGCTCAGGAAGACGGGGGCCTAGAACGGCACCCTGGAATTCTGAGGACACAAAGGCCTCTCTGGGGCCAGCCTCCAGGCGTTTTCACAGGGGGGCTTTGGGAGAAGCTGGGAGGGAGAAGCTGTTTTCTTTTCCCTGTCAAGTGGGCTAGTCCTGCAGACACTCCTCTTCTAGGGACACCCCACCATGAGGAAGACTGGACGGGTGCGTCACACGGTGCTGTAACCCACAGAATCACTACACAGACTAAACCGGCAAAGCCGTCCCTCCTGAAACTGCCCCCTTGGGGAATGACCCAAAAACACATGTCCCTCCAAAACACTCTCACAAGAAACACCTTCCATCATCAGACTTTTGGTGTCTATCTTTGGGATTCCTGGTTTTCACCTACTCTGCATGCATATGTTCATATGTTTATTGATTTAGTCAAAAACTTCCAATGAGCAACGTTCCGGCTAGTCCTTCCAGACCAGTTTTGTAAACAGTTTTGTAAATTCTGAGAGGCACCTCCTCAGGGCACCATTTTTTAAAACCCGTGGTCACTCGGTACAGCCCAGACAAGGAGCCGTCACAACTGTCAATCACCATCTGTTCTGGACAAGAGCCAATGTCACATCACAGTCCTTCCCCTTATATACCAACTTGGTTAAAAAAGAAAATTCTGAGGTTTCAAGACTGGGGTAAGCACGTCCAAGGCTCAACAGTTAACCTAACAGCAAATGGTACGTCTCACTGAGTACTAGGATGCTTCTGAGTACTGCTTCCTGGCTTGGAACAAAATTGATTCTGCTTTTGTTTTTTTTTTTTAAGTAAACGTCAACGTAAAATTATAACCCTGATACTCAAGAGCCACCTTTACCTCATCAACTAAACAATTTTCAAAGAAAATCTGTAAATCGGAATCCTGGCTTTTGGCTGTCACTTTTCATATCACGTTGCTGCAACTGTGTGGAGACAGGAGCCAGGGGAAAGCTGTGCTGAAGCCCTGGTTTGTGCTTCATCTGCAGTCCCAGGGGCAAATGGCCACCTGCCATCACAGAGCCAACCCAGTCCTCGGTCAGCAGACAATAAGGGCGAAGTCTGCCACTTCGCATCGGCTTGGGTGTGGTCACTGGCAAAGGGCTGCCTTTGCCCCCTGGCTGCGGGCATCCTCGGCGGGGCATCTCCAGGACCCGCTTCCCGGCGATTTCACCTGAGAGCGCAGGAGCCCGGCTCCCTCGGCAGAGAAAGCCGAGCTGCTCAGGGGTACCCGCTCCGCCCCAGAGGGCCTCCGGCCGCCGGGCCCCGGCTGCTGGTCACCAGCGCGCAGCAGCCAGAGGGCACCACGAGCAAGCGCGGCGGCCGCCTCCGAGGGCTGGGGAACGCGCCCCTCGCACCCCGGCATTCACTGCGGGGCCGGGTACCCCCTCCAAACCCCACAGACACCAGCACGGATTGTTCTCCGCCCCCACGTGCCCTGAGATTTCTCCGGGCGCATTTCCTGAAACGCGAAACCGCAAACTTGATTCTCGGGGTCCCCAGTTCGTCGCCTGGCGGATGCCGGTGCCCGGCTATTGTTCTCCGCGTCTCCCCGGCGGCGGGCGTTCCCCTCAGCCTCCGCAGCAGCATCTGCCGCCCGCAAAGCCTCCACGGGAAAAAGGGGGGTGTGTGCCGGGGGCGCCGCAAAACCCAAAGCGAGTCCCCAGGGGCTAGTCTCGAGCCGGGAGACAAAGCTCCTGGCGGGGCCGAGCCTGCCCCGTCGGGGATCCGCGTCCTGGGCCGCGAGCCCCGTCCCCGGGCCACACCCAGCCGCCACCTGGGCCGCCAGGCCCCGCGCTGGAGCTGAGGGTCTTCGGGCCCGAGACCCACCCCACAGCGGCCCGCCCCTCCCTGCCCAAGACGCCCTCTCGCCCCGGAGGGACCCCTCCCCTGCTCAGCTCGCCGGCTCCTCCTCCTCGTCCTCCCTCCTCAAATCCAGGCGGTCCCCACCCTCCCGCGTCTCTCCCCTCCCCATTCTCCCTCAGACCCAGTCCCGCCTCGCGGCCACCTGCACCAAGCTCCTTCCCTGCCTTTTCAGACCCCGGCCCGCCCCTGCTCATTCGTCCCCAAACCCTGGCCTCCACCCCCCGCTCTCGCCGGCCCGTCACCTGTCCCCACGCAGCTTCCCCATCTCCCCATCCCGCCCCATCTCTGCTCAAGCCCAAGCCCGGCCCCCGCCACTCCCCAGCCCGCTTCTCTCCAGCTCCGACGCCGGTCCCCTCCCCAGGCCCGCAAGCTCGACGCTGCCGACGAGCGCCCGCCCGGGGCTCAGGCGGAGGGACCCCGCACGGCGCCGTCTCCCGGCCCCGCAGCGGCGGGGAGGCCTTTGTGGCGCCGGCAGGTGCCTTGGAAAAGGCGGGCGCGCCCCCCTCGAGTGTCCGCTCAGGCAGCGGGACGGGCGGGAGCGCCGCCGCGTCCAGGCCCGGCTGGGCAAATCCCCACCCGGGGCGACAGGGACCGAGGTGTGTGCCCGAGTAGTAGGTGGGGGACGGAGGCAGCGCCGGCCCCGGGCCGGGGGCAGGACGATGAGCCCCCGCGCGGCCTCCGAGCCTTGCCTGCCCCTCCCCGGGCGGGAGCCGGGCGCCTACTGCATGCCCAGGCGCGAAGCCTCTCCACCCAGCCGCCTCTCGCCGCAGCTCTGTTCAATCCCACCAGCACACATTAAACGCCTACTGTGAGCAAGGCGCTGCACCGCGCTCGGCGGACGTACAAAGAGGTCCCGATCGGGGCCCCAGTTTAGCCCCGGGGGTCGCCCCCAAGCCAAAACCACACCCCCCGCCGCGTCCCCAGCTGCCCGGGCCCCCAGATCCCCGCCCTTTTGTGCGCCTCGCGGAGACACAGGGAGAGGGCGAGGTGGATGCCCCCGCCCAGGTCGGGTGAGCCCGCCGCCCGCCCTGCCATCACCCACGCCTACGGGCTGCGGCGGCTGCGAGGGTCCGCGGGTCGGTGCAGCTCTCCGGGCTCTCACGGTGGCGCCGCAGCTGCGGGTGCTCGGGGCGGCGGCGGCTGCACGCGCCGGGCGCTGGAGTCCGCGGCGGCGGGCGGGGGAGGGGAGGCGAGTGGGGGCTGGGGACGGCCTCCGCCAATCACCGGGCGCGCGGCCCCTCCCCGGCGCGCCCCTCCCGGCGCTAGCAGGTTAGAGGGAGGCGGGGACAGGAGGCGCCCCGCATCCTCGGCGCCGCGCGCGGCCGCCGCCTTGGGACTACAACTCCCGACAGGCCCTGCCTCGGGGCCGGGGTCTGAAAGGGGCCAGAGGGCGCGGTCCGCGAACCCGCTCGGCCCCCGCGGGCCCTTGCCCGCCTTCCTTTGGGTTTCCATGGTGACTCGCGACACTTCACAAAGCCCGGGCGCTGGGCCGCGCCAGCGCGCGGGTCCCCTGGGAGGCTCCGCCGCCTCCTCTCCCCCTGCAGGACCCCGCCCGAGGGGCCGAAACAATGCCGGGGCCCCTCTCTCCAGCTGCTGCGGCCCAGCCTCCGCGGCGCGCCCCGGCCGACGCCTTCGCAGTGGGCGCTCGGCGAGGGGCAGGGGGCAGGGTGGTCCTTCCAGGAAAACGGTTCTCACGGTCACAGTGGACCTCCCTTCGGGACCGCCTTGGAGGCCGTGTCTGACCCCTCTGTGGTCTCGAACCCGTTGTTCCTTCAGCGGCGACGCTTTGGCCTCGCTCAGGCCCAGCGGCCTGTCCTATTTCTGGCGCCTCATTTCTAGGGACGGCGAGCCCTGAAAGGTTTATAACCTAATTTACATTTGTCTCACCTCTCTTCTCTACCTTTCAAACATACACATCATGGGACAAAAACAACAAAGCTTAAAAAAAGAGAGGGAGGGCCGCCCCTTTGTCCCACCTCCGCAGCCTAATCCCCTGTCCTTTTGCCACCTCTCTTCGTTTAGGCGGTTGAATTGGTGGTGAGACACCGCTTCATTTACCTCTATTGAGTCACCCCGAAGGCCTTGCTGCTGAGGGCGATAAAATGCAGCACCTCCAGCCCCATCCCGGGGTCCCCCGGGGACCCCACCCGGCTGCTGCAGAAGCCCGTCCCCTTCCGGGTTCCTGGGGTGTGTGTGTAGGAGGGAGTGGAGTCCCGTGGCTGTCCGCTCATAACCGAGGTCCCCTGCGGTGGTTCCCTACGGGGTATTTTCAGACAGAATGGTGCTTCCCTCCTCGGAAGGACGCCCCTCCCGGTCCCAGTAAAGCCCCCCGGGCGCCGGGCCCAGCAGAGCCCGGCCAAGCCCTGGCCCAGCCCAGGCTGACATTTGGGGGAGGCAGTTCTGGATGCCTCCAGTGATCTCCACCTCTCTAGGGAGGAAAGTTTGCTCCTCTGACGCCCCGCTTCGTGAGCTTAGGCAGGGGACCCCCCCAAATGAGTCTAGAGCACCCCCAACCCAGGGGACCCCGGAGCGATGTGGCTGGGAAAACTTGAGCGGGCTGGGCAGGCTGTGACCCCGACCCAAGCATCGAGGCAAAATGGATGGAGCCCTTGGGACCGCTGAAGAGAGCAGCCAGCTCTGTCCCTGCAGCTGGGTCGCAGGCCACCACGCGCGGGCGAGGCTGCACTTTTTGCCTAAGGCGAGGGAGCCCTCTTGTGACAGCAAACGTTTTCTGCAGCCTTTAGGGGACCTCAAATTTGTACTACTGCTTCCTGGCTTTTTTGAGCCTTACCTCCCCTGGGTCAAAGAAAGTGCTTACCTTCATCCATCTGCCTGGGACTTTGATCATGGTCGCGCCCAAATCTGAGATTGCAAATGTCCCAGGACTGGACGTTAGCTTTTTTTTTTCCTTTTTTAAATCTAGATCCTCTCTCCCAGGAAGGAGAAACAGCATAAGGTTTGGAGTCACATACCTTGCTTCCCCCACTTTCTGCGTCTTGACCTTAGAAAAATTACTTATTCCACCTTACACTCAGCTCCCCGCAGAAAATGGGAGTCTAATACATCCTTTTAACCTTGTTATAATAATTATATGAGGAAATGTACATAAAAAGCATAGCACACTGCCTTTCCGTAGAGCAAGCACTCAACAAATGTAGCTATTATTATTTATTCAACAGCAAATGGTTATTGAACAGTCAAGGAATAAACAAATATGTAACATGCCCCCCCCCCCGCCCCATACACACCAACAGCCACAAAAAGCAGACGCTGGGGAGTGGATGTAGCTCACGTGGCTGAGCGCCAGCTTTCCATGTACAAGGTCCTGGGTTACATCCCTGGCACCTCCTAAAGATACATATATATACACACATATAAAAGGCAAATGCTATGAATTTATTATAAAGCTTATATGACCAGTTCAGACACAACATAATAGGAATTCAGACAAGAGAACTCAGTTCTGAACAGATCATCAGAGAATGGAGGTGCTGGGTTTTTATTTCTCCTGGATTGAGAGAGAGAGCTCGAGTCTTGATATACGGCGCTAAGCAGAGGCTTGAGATTCTAGTATAATATTTAGTATGAAGGGGCAAATGCCTGTGGGTGGGGAAGCTGAGGGGTGTTTGGAAGCCAGCTGTGGAACCCATGGCTTGTAGGTCAAAGGTGTGGAGAGGAAGATGGTGGGGTGGGGTGCTGTTGGGGTCAGACTTCACAAAGCACTGGTGTCTATGAATACATGTGTTCTGGGTTCCAAATAGCCTTAACAGCAAACTTCAGAATAAGGTACACTTGTGGGCAAGTTAAGGCTACCTATAAAAGGTGGGGTGGGGTGGGGGGACTCCTGCTACAAGCCAGGGACTGTTAGGAAAACAGGACTACAGAAGGAAGCTTGACGGAGGTAATGAGATACACGAACAGTGACAGCAGGGAGCAGGGGGAGCCACCCAGTGACACAGGAGCCAGAGGAGGGGGCTGGGGCAGTGAAGTGGGGCTTGAACTGAAAACATCAAAGTAAATCCCCATGGTTTATCTCTGTCTTTGAAATGCTGATGAGCGTTCCCAAAATTTAAATCATTCCTCCTGGCCCAGGAACCTGTTTTATTATTATTATTATTATTATTTATTTCAAAGTTTAAATTTGAAATTAAACTTTCCAAAGTTTCTCTTGGAACTAAAATGGCCATAAACCAGCAACTAGCTGGATAATTCCAGAGACCCCAGCCCCCATTCAGAAATCTATACTTAAAAATTTGCATTTATTTCACACACATCTATAGATTCTTTAAGCCAAAAGGAATCTAGAAATTGCATAGTCTCATTGCCAACCTTAGATGGATAAGGATAACAGGTCTTTGTGTTAAGCCTTTTTCTCCCAGAACAGATAAAATTCATTTGTATATTAGCAAGAATAATGGTGAGGGCAAAGAAAAGAACTATCCAGAAACAACCACCCTCAGAGAACAAGAGTTTCTCTTCTGTTTCCCACCTGTCACACTCCACAACACTCCTGGACACCCCAGAGGAGCTGAAAATATTGGAAAGAATCATCGCCCCTCCCTACCAAGCTCCCAAATTAGGTTTGTTTATAAAATGAAAGAAATAAAATGGTGGTGGTGGGGGGAAAGACCAGTTAACTGCCTTTTTAAAGTTTAAACTACCTTTTCCTGACTTTTATCTGATATTCTTTCATGAAGCCATCTCTGCTGTTGAGCTCATTTTTCCTCTTTCGTTGAATTAACCAGGACTTCTCTCTAGCAGAATTAAAGCTAGCATTTACGGCGCATTGCCTGCGTGCTTTATGCACGCTATCCGTTTAATCCCCACAACAGACATGTAAGGGTGATATCACGACCCTGGTTTTCTAGAAGAGGGAATCTTGGGCTCTAAAAGGCAAGTGCCCAAGGTCAAACAGCTCAAAGGGGCAGAGCCCAGGTCTGGCTGAGGGCCCATGTTTGTCCCTTTAGACCACACTGCCTGTTAGCAAACATTATTCTGTTTCCATGCGCCCATTTCCCAAATCTATTATGGGGATTTTGAATTCATGTTGTCATTTTCAGCGTGGCAGCCACCCCTCCAGCTTGGCGCTTTTGTTGAAGTTGATCAGTCTGGGTGTACATAAGACACCCGAGGGCTAGCCGTGTGTCTGGCTGTCTAACCCCACAGGGTCTCGGGACACTTGGAAGGAAATGGCCTGCGCGGGCAGCTGGGGCAGGTGCCCGGGTGACCTCCCTGGGCTGAGACCGGCCTCTCCACTGAACAGCTGCCGTCTCGTTCTCTGCCCTGGTGAGAGCAAAAGTCGGGGGATAAAGGCCCCAGCCTTTGGGCCGGGTGGACCACCTTTGGAAAGCTGCCTGCATCATTCCCTTAGCTGTGGCATCTTGGGGGAGTTATGCAGCATCTTCAAGTCTCAGTTTCCTGCTCTGCAACAGGCAGTAGCAGAGTGCCACCCACAAGGTGGTGGTGGGAAGGAAAAGGGGGTGATGTACATACAGTGCCTTGCTTTACGCACATGTTAAGTGTTCAGGCAGAGGTTTATCATTAAAATATAACGGTGGGAAGCGCCACATGATTGAAATGCCCTGTTATAGCAGAACACTTACCTCTGGAGGGTAGAAGGGTGCCTGGTACATGGTAGCTCTCAAAAACTGCTAGCAATGATCATTATAATCATTATGAGTATGCCTTTAGCGAAGCAAATGTCCCTGAAGTGTGAAACTACGGTAGACAGACCTTAGTCCTGCTGAAACTAAAAGAACTCTACTTGGCTTTATCATACACCCAGCAGAAACAGTCTCTGAGATTCTTGCCAACCTCTCCATGGGTCGCTGGACTCCCCAAATTTTCCAGCCCCTAATCTGGGGGTTGGCCAGATTCCTTATGAGAGCCTCAAGTGAGTGCTGGAGGTTTGGTTCTGTATCCAGGATCCAAACCCAGGCTCGCCCTGGCCTCCGTCTGCCACCCTTTCTGGCTTGGACGCCTCCGGCTGAGATTGCTGTGCTGTCCTTCAGCGAGCCTCGATGCGCAGAGGGCCAGGCCACCTGCAGCGGCGACTGGCCCCTTAGGAGGATGAGCACAATGGCCGGCAGCCTAACCAGGGGTGCCTTGTTCCACAGATGGAACCTCCACTCCAGGTTTTTTCTCTGGGGAAGGAGAGCCTTGTTCAGGCTGCTGCAATTTTGGCCTTCTTTCAGATGCGTCAGCAAATGTTTGTACTGGGAATTGGGCCTTCCGGGGTCCAGACAAAGTGCCCCAAGGTCAGACAATGCGTTCGGACTCCTGATCAGATGAGATAACATTTAAGTAATTGCCCAGCTTTTTGCTGAATTGAATATAAAGCGTTACACAAAGGCCAATCATTATTGTCACTATGATTTGATCTGAGACCAAAAAAGTCCCCTGGTTTTGCTTTCTGCTTGGGTTGGGGGGTAGGGGCTGGTAAGCAGCCCTTAGCCTCGAAACAGCACGTGGCCTGGGTTGATGGAAGTGTGGTGGGTGTGGTGTGTAGTCTTTCATTCCACCAGGGTCCAAACCCAGAAAGTAAGTTAAAGAATCGAGAGGCTGGGGGCGGATGTGGCTCAAATGGTTGGGCGTCCGTCTGCCATATGGAGGGACCTGGGTTCGATCCCTGGGACCTCCTGGTAAAATAAAAAATATATATATAGGAGGCGCATGGGCTGCCAGGCTCTGTGTGCTGGTGAGCTGCCAGGCCCCGGGAGCCATGCAGCAAGATGATGACGTAACAGAAGAGAGACGCAGGGGAGAGACAAGACGAGATGCTTGGAAAACCAGGAACTGAGGTGGCGCAGGTGGCAGAATACCTCTCTCCTACATCGGAGGTCTCCAGGATCGAATCCTGGTGAAGACTGGAGGAGGAGGATGAGAAGAGATGGCAGGAAACAGACACAGAGAATTGCCCAGCGAATGGACACAAAACAGCAAATGGGGAAGGGATTTTTAAAATGGATAAGGTAATAAATAAATAAATCTTAAAAAAAAAAGAATCGAGACGCTTATGAAAACCCTTCCAGGCAAATATTGATGTAACTTTCTCTGGAAACAGAAATTTAAGACAGGGAAGGAGGCTTGTAGGGAAGAAAATGGCCATTCATGAGAAGGAAGTCAAAACTGTGTGGTTTGGTGGCCCGAAAAACGCGAAGAGGGAAGACTTGGTGGGGCTGCTCCAACGTCTTCGGGAGCGGCCGGTGGGGTTGGGGGTAAAGTCTGGGATGAAAACATAACTTGGTAGCTGTATTTAAGCCAGCCATCTTTTTGATCTATTCCTGTTGGAGAAGGAAGTTAAATTTCTCCAGTCTCTGACTTTATCCTCTCAAAAGCTCTCACCAGGTAGAACTAAGACAAGCAAATGTCCAAACCTGTAGTGCTGAAAGTTAGGTATAGTCCTTGAAGTAAATGAGGAAAATCAAATTAGAATCTACCATCACAGGAGCAGAAAACAGCCTACGGATGAAGCGTACTTTTTTGTATGGAATGCTTTATTCACCAAACAAATCGTGTGGACTCATTCAACTCTTTAGGGAGATTCCTGCAGAAGAATAGGCTCCCCTGCCCAGCATCCAGAATGGACAGGTGGCATTCACACTGTAAAATGACATCCATCGCTTGCTCTCAGGAGGAAATGCGTTCACATAAGGCTCTGCATCTCTCACGTGGGAGAACAGCCCACGTGTTCGGTACAGGCCTGTCAGCCTCGTTCCTAAATGAACTTGGTCAAAGATTTACTCCTGGCAGGGAGACCACCGGGAGGTACCAACCATGCACAGGTGAGTTTAGTACTTTTATTCTGGTCCTCTTTTGTTAAGGTCTCCTGCCCACCTCTACCATCTCTATCTAATGTGAACTCTAAAAGAAGAATTTCTTCACCATCCCAGAATTTTTTTCTCCAGCAAGAATAGATTTGCTATGGGGCAGATTTTTCGAAATCTCTCCATATTTTCTATGTAACTCAGCTGAATAAACATTTCTCGAGGTTTCGCTATGTTCTAGGTATTATGTCAAGAACCACAGGAAATATAAAAATCATTAAGACAATGTTCCTGTCTTCGGGGTACTTAAGGCCTTGTGGGGGACATAGGCAGACAACTATACTGTGAGACAGACCAGGGGATGGGATATAATATTGGCATAGAGAAAGTACTATTGGCAAAATCTGCCCAAAGGAGAAAGTCTGGGGAGAACTATACCAAATTGTCAATATCAGTTGTCTTTGGTTAATGGGTTTTCAAGGTGTTTTTGTTTTTCTCTTCTAATTTTCTGATTCTTCCCATTTAAAAATATAAGTATATATTACTTTGTTTTATTTCTTTTATTTTTTAATGTATTACTTCTTAAAAAAATTAATAGACTTTATTTTTACAACAGTTTTAGATTTCCAGGAAAAAATTGGGCAGATAGTGCAGAGTTCCCAAATTCCCCTTCCCCCAGTTTCCCCTAGTATTAAGGTCTTACATTAGTGTAATACATTTGTTATAATTAGTGAGCCCATATTGATACATTGTTATTGACTAAAGCCCACAGTTTACATTCAAGTTGACTTTTTGTGTTGTACAGTTCTATGGGTTCTGACGAATGCGTCATGTCACATATCACGATTACAGTATCATATGGAATAGTTTCACCTCCCCGAAAGTCCCTTGTGCTTTAACCTATGGATTCCTTTCCTCCTCCCCCCACCCCCAACCCCTGGCACTAGCTGATCTTTTCACTGTCTCTACAGTTTGACCTTTTCCAGAATGCCATTTATTTGAAATCACACAGCATGGAGCCTTTTCAGACTGGCATCTTTCACTTAGCAGCATGCATATCAGATTCTTCCATGTCTTTTTGTGGTTCGATAGTTCATTTCCTTTCACCACTGAATAAATTGTGTGCATGTACCATCGTTTATCTGTTCACTTATTGAAGGACATCTTGGTTGCTTCCAGTATTGGGTGATTATGAACAAAGCTGTTATAAACACTCATGTGCAGGTTTTTGTGTGGATTTAAGTCTTCAAATGAATTGGGCCAATACTTACTAATGTGATGGGTTACATTAACTGACTTTTTTAAAAACAATTTATTAAAGTATATCACTCATACATGAACATACATAAACTATAAGTGCTCAGAAAACATCATGAACTTACAAAACAAACATGCATAACATCATACAGGGCTCCCACACATCACCCCCACACACAAACATCCTGCATTGTTGGGAAACATTTGTTAACAAATCATGAAAGAGCATCATCAAAGTATTACTACTAACTATAGTCCGTATCTTCCTCCCCTACACATTTTTTAAGGATTTATTTATTTATTTACTTTCTTTTATCTATTTTTACAACCCTCCCCCCCACCCTCGTTTTTGCTGTTTCTGTGTCCATTCGCTGGGCAACTCTCTGTGTCTGTTTCCTGCCCTCCCTTCTCATCCTTCTCCTCCAGTCTTCACTGGGATTTGATCCTCAGAACCTCCAATGTGGGAGAAAGGCATCCTATTGCCTGTGCCACCTTAGTTCCTGGTTTTTCGGTGCATCTTGTCTTGGCTCTCCCTTGTGTCACTCTCCTGTTATGTCATCATCCTGCTGCATGGCTCGCGGGGCCTGGCGGCTCACCCGGGGCCTGGTGGCTCACCCGCTTGCAGGGCCTGGTGGTGCACCCACGTACCAGGCCTGGTGGCTCACGCGCATTCTATATTTTTCCTTTTTTCTTTTTACTGGCAGGTCCCGGGGATTGAACCCAGGTCCCTCCATAACGGGGACGGACACCCAATCACCCAAGCCACATCCGTCCCCCTGCTATATCTCTTAAGGTTGACCAAAGATACCCAAATTTACAGTCTTTTCCCATACAGGATGGGCATATAATAAATCAGGCTTAGTTTCTCACCAGCATTCTAAAAACCAGACCTTGGGAGAAAAACTAGGTCTGGGGACATAAGCATGGTTTCTAATATAGCGAATGTTTAGCCTACTCTGATTATCACAAAATCAGGACAGCAAGAATATTCGCATTAATTGACTTTCAATGTTGAACCAACTTGCATACCTGGAATAAATCCCACTTGGTTGTAGTGTATAATTCCTTTTATACATTGCTGGATTTGATTTGTGTAGTAGTTTGAGTCTTTTGTGGATCCCAGAAAATTAAATTAATCCATTCCTGTGGGTATGAGCCTATTGTAGGTGGGACCCTTTGATTAGATAATTTCAGTAAAGCATAGCCCGGGGGGGGAGTGGTAATCCTATTACTGGAGTCCTTTATAAACAGGATGAATGTACACAGAAAATAGGCTGCAGAAACAGGTAGAAATCTCCACAGAAGCTGAAATCAATGGAACCTGGGAGAGAGGAAGCCACAGGAGCAGAGAGGAAGCTGGAGGGGGCCAGCAGCTGAAAGCAACGAGACCTGAAGTAGAAGGGAAGAGCCAGCAGATGTGGCCATTATGCCCTGCTATGTGTCAAGGTCCAGGATCGCTGGCAGCCATGTTTTCAGGGAGAGAGTTTCACCTGATGCTTTGATTTGGACATTTTTCTCAGCCTCAGAACTCTAAGCTTATAAGTTAATAAATCCCCATTGTAAAAGCCAACCCATTTCTGGTATATTGCCTTGCAGCCTTTAGCAAACTAAAACAATTTGCTAATATTTTATTGAAGATTTTTGCATATATGTTCTTGAGAGATATTGATCTGCAGTTTTACTTTCTCATGGTGTCTTTACCTGGTTTAGTATGAGAGTAATGCTGGCCTCATAGAATGAGTAAAGAAGTACTTTTAGGGGGCGGACGTGGCTCAATGGTTGGGCATCCGTCTGCCATATGGAGGGACCTGGGTTCGATCCCCGGGACCTCCCAGTAAAATTAAAAATATATATATATGCAGATATATAGAAGGCGCATGGGCTGCCAGGCTCTGTGTGCCGGTGAGCTGCCAGGCCCCGGGAGCCATGCAGCAAGATGATGACATAACAGGAGAGAGGCGCAGGGGAGAGACATGAGATGCTCCAAAAGCTCTGAAAGCCAGGAGCCGAGGTGGCGCAGCTGGCAGAACACCTCTCTCCTACATCGGAGGTCTCCAGGATCGAATCGTGGTGAAGACTGGAGGAGGAGGTTGAGAAGAGATGGCAGGAAACAGATACAGAGAATTGCCCAGCGAATGGACACAAAACAGCAAAAATGGGGAAGGGGGTTAAAATGGATAAAGTAAATAAATAAATCTTAAAAAAAAAAAAATTACGTTTAAGGGATAACTTTGCTGAATAAACAATTCTAGATGGATGGTTTTTCTTTCAACACTCCTTATTTCACTTTGTCCTCTTCTTGCTTACATGGTTTCTGATGAGAAGTCTCATGTCTTATCCTTATTCCTCTATGGGTAAAGTGTTTTTCTTCTCTGGCTTCTTTCAAGATTTTTTCTTCATCTTTGGTTTTCTGTAGTTTTAATATGATATGCTTTGGTATAGGTGTAGATTTTTGGTATTTCTTCTCCTTGGAGTTCTCTAAGTTTCCTGGGTCTGTGGTTTAGTGTCTGTCTTTAATTTTGGAACATTGTCCACCATTATTTCTTCAAATATTACTTTTGCTCCTTTCTTTCTTCTCCTTCTGGTATTCCCATTATGCATATGTCACACCTTTTGTAATTTTCCCAAGGTTCTTGAATATTCTGTTCATTTTCTCATCTTCTTTCTCTTTGCATTTCAGTTTAGGAAGTTTCTATTGACATATCTTGAAGCTCACTGATTCTTTCCTCAACCATGTCCAGTCACTTGATGAGCCCATCAAAGGCATTTTTCATTTCTGTTACAGTGTTTTCAAATTTCTAGCATTTCCTCTTGATTCTTTCAAAGTTTCCATCTCACAGCTTGATAACTCATCTGTTATTGCTGATGTCTACTCGGGAATAGAACCCTTAACATGTTAATCATAGTCATTCTACATTCCTTATCTGATCTTTCCAAAATCTGTGTCATATCTGAGTCTAATTCTGATGCTTACTTAGTCCTTTCAGACTGTGTTTTTCTTGCCTTTTAGGATGTCTTGTAATTTTTTGCTGAAACTGGACATGATTTATTGGGTAACAGGAATTGAGATAATTAGACTTTTAGTGTGAGGTTTTATGTTAATCTGGCTAGGAGCTCAACTGTATCAAATGTTTGCTGTAGCTGTAGGTAGGTACCAGAGGCTTCAGCTTCCTCTAGTTTCCATATTTTGTTTTTCTTCCCATGTTGTCTTTTGGTTTCTCTAAGAACTCCTTAAATAGAGGCTATGTCTTGTAGCTCTCAGTTGTAATCCACTATTATTATATTGGATCCCTGTTAATGTGGTGGTAAGGTGTTGTTAGGGAGGGAATATATTTTATAATCTTGTGATTAAATCTCAGTTTTTTAGTGGAAACTGCAAACTTTGGAAACGTTTTTTAGCCCTTTTTTCCTTCCCCTTATAGAGGTAGCTGGAGTTGGCTAATTGCCCTTCCTCCAGGTCAGAGAAGGCTCTGGAGGGCTGACCTTTGTTATGAAGACTACTTTGGGCTGTTTCAAAATGGTTACTCCTGAAATAGAAAGGGATTCTTCTTGAACCTTCACTTATGAGAACTTGGTGGGACTCCTGGAGGTAAAACCCAGGAAAATATAGGCCCCCTGAAACTGGGCCCCCAGGAGTTTTTAACTCTCATCTTGGATAAAAAAGACAATGGCTGGGGGGCGGATGTGGCTCAAATGGTTGGGCGTCCATCTGCCATATGGAGGGACCTGGGTTTGATCCCTGGGACCTCCTGGTAAAATAAAAAATATATATACAGAAGGTGCATGGGCTGCCAGGCTCTGTGTGCCGGTGAGCCGCCAGGCCCTGGGAGCCATGCAGCAAGATGATGACGTAACAGGAGAGAGACGCAGGGGAGAGACAAGACGAGATGCTCCAAAAGCCCTGAAAACCAGGAGCCGAGGTGGCGCAGGTGGCAGAACACCTCTCTCCTACATTGGAGGTCTCCAGGATCGAATCCCGGTGAAGACTGGAAGAGGAGGATGAGAAGAGATGGCAGGAAACAGATAGAGAGAATTGCCCAGCGAATGAACACAAAAACAGCAAATGGGGAAGGGCGGGGTGGGGGGTAGGATTTAAAATGGATAAAGTAAATAAATAAATCTTTAAAAAAAAAAAAAGACAATGGCTAATAGTGATGGTGGAACAGGAAATAGTTCAAAGTTGCTCTGAATTGCCTCCATGTGATCTTTGACAAGATAGAGAAATAAACTTCTTTCTTGTTTAAGCTGCTGTTTAGATCCATGCTATAGAAAGTCAAACATATCCTAACCCATGCACCTGGTGAAGGCAGTTTCTCAAAGAGCCAAGAATAACAATCCCATTATGCAGCCCTCTAGTTAGTTCCATTAGAACAAAAGACAGAATCCAGAAAACCAAGGGGGCAATGTCTGGACATCATGGCCTTTAATGGTTCCATATATGTATCTCTCAATCAGGTTTTCACAAGCTTTGGGCTTCAGACAGTTCGTGGTTATGTTCTCTGACAAAAATGTTAAAGGAGACACATTCTATGTTATCACAACTATGAACAGATGATGACGTTCACCTTCTTTCAAGGATGCTAACTAGAGAGCATGAGCTGGGGCAAGGGTGGTGGTGGTGGTACTGGGGATGGGTGGGTCAGATTGCTGGGCGTGAAACACCTGGGTGCAGATTCCTTGACACAGAGGGGCCTTCTAGGAAGACCAGATTTATCTGAAAAATTCTGGGCCTGCTTCAAAAACTTAGAGAATGCTTGATTTATGACTCCAAAGTTCTGTACCAGAGGAGGACCTAAATTAACCAGGACTACACGTTTTTCATAGTAGGTGTCACCAGTGATCTTTCTTGGCAGTACGAAGATCTCAATGATGTGCTTTGGGAATGTCTGGGGGTTGGCATCATAGCTTCCTGGTAACTCCACAGAATGAATTAGTTGATACACATACCCTTAAGTAGCTGAATAAATTGACCCCCCACCTAGGGTTGCTGGGTATGAAACTATTACGTTATGGAGAAGTGCTTTCAGGAGATCACGCCTGCTGACATTTATTCTCCAAGTGGTTACGTTAGCTCTGTATAACCATCAATAGCTGAGAAAGTATGTTGATTTCAGTTTGTCTGATAATTGTTTGCTGTTCACTGGGTCAGGGGCCAAAAGGAAATGGGTAAGAACTATAAAATTGTTATACTATTTTAAATAGATGACCCAATAGGAAACACAATGGTGTCAGATGCCTGCTTGCACCTTGTGTAAAATAATGGCCCAGTCCTTTGATTTGCTAAGGAGGAAATGGTCATAGAAGTTATACAGAATGTTGAACAAATTAATACCTCCAGTTTTGAGAGGGAGAATTTCAGATGAAGCCATACCTTTGGAATTAACTGTGTCAAATGAATTAGGATAGAAGACCACCCTGTAGAACAAATTTTGAACAGATTTGGTGGCAAAAGATCTTCCTTAATGCAATTTCTAAACATGTGTTAAGTCAAATGGACCCTATGAGGAAAGTGTCACTGTGTCTCATAGTGGGAGGTGCCACCAATTGACATAGTCTGCGGTTCTTGAGCTCAGGGCAATAGTCTCCAGGTGTCACCTGGCACCTGTGCTTTCTAACACACCTGCTGGAGCCAAACCTCACATCCCTCCAGGTATCCATGCTAACAGCTAGGCCCTGGGCCCCCAACATTTTCAACAAATATGTGTCTCTCTCATTTCATTCTTTTCCATCCACTTCACTCACTGTCCAGATACAGGACAAACAGTACTGTGGAGCTCAGTTTCCCATTTAAACACCATCTAGGAGCTATTCTGGGAGTGGATCCCAGCTACTTTTCCAATTATGATACACCTAACCTCTGAAATGAAGGGCATGAAGTCCAATGTTGGTTTTATGCAGCAGTGTTCAACCTTCCAGCCAAAGGGGTAGGGGGCAGGTTCTTGGGTCACCATTTAGCATCCTGAGGCCAAAGAGCAGATCTGTCCTTGCTCAGAAGCTGCTCCCAGGCAGAGGTTGAGGATGGTGTCAACCCTGGGTCTACCTGAAAAAATCCATTTGCCTGGCTTTGTCCAGCAATATCCAGGGAGATGGGATTGCTAACTAGCCACAGGCCGTGCTGTTCAGAGGAAAGGCGAAGCAAATGCCTTTCGTCAAACCCTGACTCTGCCATCCTGGCTGAGAGGGCTTCTGGTGTGTAGCAGTTTGGCAGGTTGATGTAGTTATGAATTCCAAAAGTAGATATTGGATCATGCTTGTAAACTGGTCTGTTACTCTGGGCATGATTGATTCATGATTAGGACGTTGACTGGGCCACGTCAGTAGGGCATTGAGCCCCACCCCTTGATGGGAGGGGGATAGAATATAAAAGGCAAGGCAAAGGATAGAGTTGTAGTATTTCTGATGTTGGAGTCTTGAGCTGGAGCCCCAGGAAGTAAGAGAGCTTGGTCGTGAGGAAAGAGAGAAGGCCCCGGGAAAAGAGATGAGCCGTTTGCCTGAGAGTCTACAGCTGGCCATGTGGAGGGAGGCAAAGCCTAGAGAGCCTCATAGTCTACAGCTGACCTTGTGGAGGAACCAGAGGTGCTTAGCCCGGAGAGAGACGCAGCCCCGGGAGGAGAGGAACCCAAGAAGCCTGAACCCTGGCAAATGTCAGCAGCTGTCTTGCTCCAACATGTGGCAACAGACTTTGGTGAGGAAAGAAACTTATGCTTCATGGCCTGGTAACTGTGGACTTCTACCCCAAATAAATATGCTTTATAAAAACCAACCGATTTCTGGTATTTTGCATCAGCACCCCTTTGGCTGACTAAGACATGGTGTAAAAAAGCAACTTGAACTGCCAACTCCCAGTGCATATTTTCCCCATGCCTAGCTCCATTCTGAGCACTTTCCTGTATTGACTTCATGTTTACAAAGAGAACACTGAGGCAGAGAGGTTAAGCCACTTGCCTGAGATTGGTAAGCAGTGGGGACAGGATTCAAGACCAGGCCATCTAAACATTGCCCCAGACCCAACCAGAGGAGAGACCTGATCTCAACATGACAGGTGAAGGGTTTCCACCAGCTTGCTAGTGGGAGAGGCGCAGGATTTAGACCGGAATGTCCCCACAAGTGTTCACCGTGGGTTACAACCAAGGTCAAAGTAAATGCGCAGGAAACCTCAATCTCTGCCCTGAAGGCAGATTCTGTGAGGAGAAAGGAACATCGGCCCAGGCTCCTGCAAGGGACCTTTAGCTGGGAAGGTAGGGCACTCTGGGATAAAATAAACAGCAGACTCAGAGCTCTTCACTCGGAGAGGCCTGGGTGAGGATGGGGGTCAGAGCTGGGCAGAGTTCAGACCCAGGATGTCTCACGGACCGTCCATACAGGACAGCTATCAAAAGAAGCCACAAAGATCTGTTCAATGGGACATTGACCTTCAAAGGCTATTTGACTTGCATCTAGTCAAAAGACAGAGAGGAGAGGAAAAAGGAAAGTAATATTTACTGAGCATCCCTGGAGACCCTGGGCCTGCTGCTGGAAGACATTCAGTTACCATTTCATGATGGGAGTTTAATCATTTTCCTCAGAGCCTTTGTTGTTTCCAGAAAGTTCTTTGTTTAAGAACAACTCTGGGTATTGTTCCAGATGGATAAATGGCCTGGGAGAAACTGTCCTCATATTATACTCAAAATTTGCTCACCCCGAGCGAAATCCAAGCTCGCGGCTTTTTGAATGTTATTTTCTTTTCAAAATTACATTTTATAGATTTTTTTATTGTAGAAGCAGGACATATTTGTTGTGGAAAATTAGAAAGGATAAATAAGAAAAAAGAAGGGGAAAAAAATCATCCACCCTCCCATTATCCAGAGAGAATCACAGTAAATATATATTTTTAAAAGCAGTTTTATTCACACACCATACAATCCATCCAAAGTGTACAATCTAAAGAAATAAAAAAAATAAAAAATAAAAAAAGAATAAAAAAGAAAGAAAGAAAAAAAAGAATAAAAAAACAAAACAAAACAAAACAAAGTGTACAATCACAGAGTTTTGCATTCATCACCACAATCAATTTGAGAAACCCCATACCTCTTGCACCCCTCTATTATTGACACTTAGCATTGGTGTGGTACCTTTGTTACAACTGATGAAAGAACATTAAAATAATACTGGTAACTGTAGACTATAGTTTGCCTTAGGTATATTTTTTCCCATATACTGCCCCATTATTAAAACCTTGTAATAGCACAGTAAATATTTGGACATATATCCCTGCAAAATTTTTTTAGTACAAATGTATTTATACTTTTTTTTTTTCACAAGAATGAGACATTGCTAAATGTCTCCATGTTAATTTATATATACCCATTTGCATCATCATTTTTGTCAGGAAAAATAGTGAAGACTTTTGAAATAGGCAGTGTAATGGCTGGCACTATTCTTTCATTGCGATGTTACAAATTGTGCAGAGGGTCACATCCAAAGGAGCAGGGGTTCTTCACCTTCTTTGTTCCACGGACCCCTTTGCCAGTCGGGTGAAATCCACGGACCCCTTACTCAGTCCACTCTATACTGTGTATTATTTAATAACAATATCATACCTGTACCAACACGTCCCCACAAGAATAATGTGTTGTTGTTTTAATTTAAATTCAAGCTCATTGACCCCTGGTTAAAAACCCCTGCAACAGAGAGGGCACTAAGCAATTAAAGCCGCTAACCACATTACCTACTTTAAATGCGACTAGTTCAAATTAGTTGTGCTAGAAGTGTAAAATACACACTGGATTTCAAAGGCTTAGTACCAAAAACAATGTAAAATAGATGGTTTTTTGTATTGATTACCTATCAAAATGTTACTATTTGGGAAATACTGGGCAAAATACAATATGTCATCAGTATTAGTTTCACCTGTTCCTTTTGACTTTTTTAAACGTGGCTCCCAGGAAATTTGCAGTGTGTGACTCGCTTTAGTACCACATCATGCTGAGCTAGGCACCCTTCTCGGGTTACCTGGTATTACAGGGGCTGCACCATTCTTTGAATAGTTTGCAACCCAGTAATAAAGAAGTGAACATGCGGAGGCTGATGGCGATACACATGACTCCTGTTCATAGAAAGGTGAATGATTTTTGTCTGGTAAGATGCGCTTGAGTTCTGTCTTGTGCAAGAGATCAGTTTTTCATCTTTCAGCAAGTTCTTCTCAGCATTCCTGATTGTCTATATATGCATCTGTTCTTTGGATTCCTCTTTGAACCAATTTTTTTGTGTGTGTGTGATTGCTTTTTTTAAACTTTATTTTGTACATTTAATAATTGAATATATAAACAATTAAAAACTAAACAGTAAACACAGATGAATAAATATATACATTTCTCAATGAAATTTCCTGGATACATATAATTGTTTTAAAAATCAAACAATATGTTACACAATATATTTGGTTCATAGTAACGCATTCATACAGTATTTGTCCTTTTGTGTCTGGCTTGCTTCACTCAACATAATGTCCTCCAGGTTCATCCATGTTGCCATATGCTTTACGACTTCATTTCTTCTTACAGCTGCATAATATTCCATCGTGTGGATAGACCACAGTTTGTTTATCCATTCGTCTTGAACGAATTTTCAGAAGTTACTGGCTTCCTCATTAATTAATGAGTTCAATGAATCTTTTTTTAATATATATACTTTAAAAAATTTTAAAAAGACTTAGATTACATAAATGTTACATAAAATCAATGAATCTTTGACCCATGTTTATGCTTCTATTAGAATGAACTAATCATGGCAGTCATGATTTGCCACTAAAATAAAAAGTCCTTTGGTTGTTCTGGAGGTCTCACCGAGGGGCCCAAGGAGTCACCTGACAGCTCCAGGTAAACTGCTGCCGGAAGAGCTCACCTCATGGGCAGCTTCAACCCTGTCAGCTCTTTCCTTGGCTTCCAGGGTGATCTACAAGTGGCAATAGAACTATCGCTGTGATGACTCTACCTCCTCCCCCCTCTTTACTGATTTTATATTTTGCTTTTGTTTCTGGTTTGCACACAGTGTTATGCCCCATTGGCGGCAGCAACGATTGGGAACTGGGTTTTATGCTCTATTTGGTGATCTCTGTAGATGGATGATGGGAGTAGTTCTCTACTAGGGACAGGGGACAGAGAATTTTTGGTTTGTCTATTCTGAGAGCAAACCAGTGAAGAACATGCTGCCCACTGGGATGAAGAGCTCTTTGACTTTAGAACTGGTGGGTTTTTGTGTTTACGCTTGATCTGTGACTAAAGTTGTAGAGCAGAAGCTGTAAGTTCTTTATGAGTCTGTGAGTCTGTCTGTAATTCACAAAGGCCTTTATCACCTGTGAGTGTGAAGTATTTTCCTACTTTTGAAGCGTATTTAAAATAGATTATATGATCTTTAATATTAAAGGACCTCTGTTCTGTCTGACTGTGGAGATAAGCAAGTGATTATATGAATCAAATATTCCTAAATTCCTAGAAAAATTAATTTAACTTGAAATGTTTTAAATGTCCTAGACTTAAAAAAAATCCCTCTTACAAATTGCAAGCTCAGAAATATTTTAAAACTCCAAATTCATCATTAAGGTACTCCTTGTTAATAAGACTAGTTTAATATTTTTATTTTAAAAACCTGTCTTTTCTCTGCTTTATCAGTGTTAACTATAATATAAGAATACATTTTATTTCATTTGAGCTTGTTTTCTCATTTAGAACATAGTTAATTTTAATTTCCTAAATTTATACAGGTTTGCTATCAATTAAGCTAACTTTATTCCTATACAATGTTTAAGCTTTTGAAAAAATGTAAGTTTGTGTCCTTTGAATCATCATTCTGACAAGCTTTTATATTCACAGTAATTATATTTTATAGTATGTCAGCTTGAAGGTAATGTAAGACAACAAAACTCTGCACTAAACTGAGTTAATTGATGGGTAATCATCGCATAAATAGATACTTTCTAAATGAGATAAAATACTGAAACTGATACCTTGGCATAACCTTGCGTTGTATGTTTTTGTTTTTATATGTTATAGAGAGGCTAGGCCTTTGGGTCATGTTAGTGAACATGTTCATTTTTGCCATTTTGAGAAGCTGTACAAAAAAGCCGACTATAGAAAGTTGTGTGTTCAGACTTTTGCTAGTCTGCTAAAATATTTGTGTTTGGAAGGCAGTTTCTCAATTATCCACCCCTAATTTTCTTTGTGAAATAGAATAGTTATTTTGGTTACAAGTTATAATTAATATATTACAACTTGAGATTATTCCAGAAGCAACAGTGAAAGAGAAATACAACTGTGCATATGAGTTTTTATTTTTCAAGGAAAAAGGAGACTCTCCAAAATAGCAGTTCTCAAGTTTTTTGGTCTCAGGACCCATTTATATGCTTTAACCACTTATGCACACCTCAGGAGGATCTCATAGAACACCAAAGTGGATATCACCCCAAACAGAGGGGTTCCTGAGGGCTCTCGAGACACCCAGGTCCTATATAAGGGGGGATAGCTCCAGAGATTGATGCCTTATCAGTGGGCTCTACTTTGGAATCTGTGCTCCTGAGAGTGACAGAGTTGGACTCAAATAAGTCCTCCCTGCACATGGTCCATCAGTCCCTTCTATTCAAACCTATATGTGGTGCTGGAGTTTGTAGGTGTACTTCCAGAGACTGGAACCTTTGGCCTGCCCATGTGCCAGCTCTGCTTGGAATCTCAGTGGAGCTGCAACTCCTGCTCTACAGCTCAATGGACTCACCCAAGACACCTGGCGGGGAGATGATGATGGACAACGGCCATCCCAGGGAATGGAGAGAGTCTGCAGCTGCAGGCAGGATAATCCCATCCATCTTATCCATGGGATATAAGCCCCCTCTCACTTGGAGGTGGAGTGGACATCATCCCAAACTCCTCAGGATTGGGGGAAGAGCTATGGACTAGAGTGGACTTACTGGTATTCTTTTGTAGACATATTGTGATTCAAGCAATGGAAGAAATTATAACATTGATGTGGAGCCAGTGGTCATCGGATGCTTTCGGGGCAGGGAGAGGGAAAAGCAGTTGTAATACAGGGGCTTTTTCGGGACTTGGGAATTATCCTGAGTGACCTTACAACGACAGATATAGGCCATTTTACATCAGCATATACCACACAGAACTGTGTGGAAGAGAGTGTGGTCTACGATGTGAACTATGGTCCATGCTTAGTGGCAAAGCCCCAGGACGTGTATATCCATTGCAGGTGATGTGCCACACTAATGAAAGATGTTTATGTGGGAGGTTGTGGGAGGTGTGGGAGGTGGGGAACATGGGAATCCCTGTAATTTTTCTGTAACATTTGTGTAATCTAAGCATCTTTTAAAGTATATATATAAAAAAAGTAAAAAACAAAAACCACATTAAAAAAAAAAGAATAAATTTAACCAAGGACATAAAAAAAAAAAAATCATTGAGGATGTACAGAGTTTTTGTTTATATGGGTCACCTATTGATATTTTCTCTATTCAAAATTAAGAAAGAAATTTTAAAAATATTTATTTATGCAATTAAAATTAGCAATAATGAAACGATTGCATGTTAACATATTTTTCTGAAAAATAACTGTGTTTTCCAACCATAACTAAAAATATCTATAAATTAATGAGAAGGGTAGCATTATTATTTTATATATGAAAATCTCTTTAATGTTGGCTGAATAGAAGACAGCTGGATTCTCACATCTGCTTTTGCATTCAATCTCTTGCCATATCACACATCATGCAGCCTCTGGAAAACTCCTCTCTACATGCATGAGAAAATGAGAGGAAAAGAAATGACTTAGCATAATTATGAAAATAGTTTTGACCTCAGGAACCCCCTGAAGGGGTCTGGAGGACCCTTTGGAGATCCCCAGACCACGCATGGAGAACCGCTGTCCTAAAGTGTCAGTTTGTTCCAGAATATGAAAGACCATAATGAAGGGCAAAACTTGGAGAGTGAGTTTTGTCTTGGTTTATAAACCACTGAGTCTGAAAAGAAGTTCTATGAAAATTCAAAATATATTAATACATGGAACATGTTCAATTTTGGGCAAGTGTATTCTGTTTTCTTGGTTTTGCCTCCTTGATTCACTGACTAATGCCCTCACCTACAATATGAAAGGTCACTGCCACAGGGAGGAATAGTAAAGGACTATTAATAGTAAGGAGCCGGTATTGTTGGGGACGCCCTGCTGGCTCATGTGATTCTACCTTTCTAACCACAAGTTATACTGACCAAAATACCCAACCAGAGATGCTGCGGGCGTGTCATGAACTAGACCCCTATGGCCTAGGAGAAGAAGCCACCCTTGTCTGGGACACCCAGAGAAGCACGCAGGGCCCAGCGGAGGTATGTTGGGACTGTGTGCCAGCAGGTTAACAGTGAGCTGTTAACTGCAAGCTCTGAAGAGGGCTCCAGCTCACCAATCACTAATCTCACATTTGCTGCTACTTTAAACTATCAAGATGGAGTTTTCTTTCTTTGCAGAGACAAGGCCTACCTCTCTTTGCCTCCCCTTTGGACCAGGTTATGCTCACTAGCATACATCACCCCCTCTATCTACTCTGGTTCAGAAAACCTCATCTTCCCATTTCCTGTATTTTCTCACCATACAATAACTAAAAGGGCAGTGCCTCTTCTCATCCCTCTCCTAGCTGTCCTAGGTATAACCACCGCCATGGGAACTGGGGTTGGCAGTTTATATCAAGCCCAGCAGGTCTACCATAGTGTCTCCCCAGAGTTAACGAACAGCATAGAAGAAACTAGCTGTGCCGTAGAAGCCCTTAGACAGCAAACAGACTCCCTTCCTGCTGTGGTGCTGCAAAATTGCAGAGCCCTAAACATGCTAACAGTGGCACAGGGAGGAACATGCCTGTTCCTCAAGGAAGAATGCTGTTTCTAAGTAAATCGCTCTAGAATAGTCCTAGACGGCATTCAAAACCTGCAAGATAAAGCCCATCAACTTCAAGAGGATGCAGCCTCTGGAGACACCTGGCCTTTCTCACGCTCATGGTCCAGTATGTCACAGCTGGCCCCCTTTATGGGCCCATTTACCACCATCTTCTTTGTCCTTTTAGTGGGACCAAGTATCTTCAAAATTCTAACTAAGTTTATTTCTTCCAGAATCAATGCCTTCCAGAACAAGGTATTAGTCATGTGGAGATTTCATCCAGTTCCAATCACGGTGCCTCAACCTCGATAGAATAGCCAGAGAGTTTCACACTCTGCAGGCAGGGACTACTGCCCCTAACCACCAGGAAGCAGCTGCAGACAATAACCATTGTCCTTCAGCTCCCCCTTAAGAATAAGGGTGTAGGGACTTCCGGGAAAATGGCAGACTAGTAAGACACGGGAATCTCTTCTCCAGAAAAATAGCTAGAGGACAAGTGGAAAGAGACCCGAAAAAGATCTTCTTGGGTTCAGGACAGCAGGTGAAGGCTGTACACCACCCAGAGGAGAGAGGGATAGAAGAGGGAAATCGCAACAACAGAACCGTGAGTTGCAAGTAGCAGCTTCTGCTGCTGCCGGCACCCTCCCCCACACTCTTCAGAATTCTCGGGACTCTGGGCCTGCGACCACAGACAAAGGGGGCTTCAGGGATCTGCCACTCCCAGAAAGGGGAGAGAGAGGGACACAGCCTTAGGCTGACTCAGGTTCTGACCTGTAAATTTGGGCTGCAGAGCCCCACGGACCCTTCCAGATGGTGGTTTGCCCTGGGAGCCTAGAAAGGACTGGAGGAATCCGACCCTCGCAACCTCCCTCTCTTCTAGCCTGGACTAATTGTTGAGGACTCCACGGGAGAGGGGAGAGAGAGCCTGGGGCTGACCCTGCTTTGGACTCCCAGGTTTGGTCTGCCCTGTCCCGAGAGCCCTTCCAGGCTGGGTGGGGCTGTGCCGTTGTTTGCCTTGGAGCCTGCAAGGGGCTAAAGATATACAAACCTCCCAATCTCCTCCTCTATTAACAGGGACAGATTGTTGAGGATTCAGACAGGAATGGAAATATTTCCTAGCTGGGAAAAGGGGGGCGCTACAAGAGAAGTCTGGAGAACTGTCTCAGAAAGTTTGAATGACAGGGCTCTTAGCCCCCAGACAGGAAGCTCTATCACATTGATCTGGTCTGTGTCACAACAAATATGCTCCAACCAGGCATTGAATTGAGAGCTCTCAACAATCGCCATCTCCTGGCAGACCAAGGAAGTACACATAAGAAAATTAATAACTAGGAGAGGCTTTTCCTGGCCTCTATAGCCTCCCTGCCCAAGGCCCTAGGAAACGACTCTACAACCAGTTACTGGGTCCAGTGCCCAGTTTTGAGCAACCAGCAAAACAATCCTAACCATCAAGGTTGAGCCAAAAATCAAAGAGCTGTGGTAACTCACAGCCTCCTGCCACTAAAACCCCATAAAAGAGAAAGAGATAGAGCATCTAAGTAAAATACAAACTAACCAGATGCCTAAGCACCAGCAAAAGATTACGAGCCATACTAAGAAAATAGAAGACATGGCCCAAGAAAAGGAATACAGCAAAGTCCCAGACGAGATGCAGAATTTGAGAGAACTAATCAGTGAGATGAGCACAAATCTCCAAAATCAAATTAATGAGATGAAAGAGAATATAGTTAATGAGATCAATGACATCAAGAAGTCATTGAGCGAACGCAAAGAAGAATTTGAAACACTGAACAGAAAAGTAACGGAGTTCATGGGAATGAAAGACACAATAGGTGAAGTAAAAAATACATTTGAAGCATACAACAGCAGACTCGAAATGATAGAAGAAAGAATAAGTAATACTGAAGACAGAGCAGCTAAAATTGAAGAGAGAAAAGAACAGAGAGAGAAAAGAATGGAAAAAAATGAGCAGGGGCTCAGAGAGTTGAATGACAACACAAAACGCAAGAACATACATGTCATGGGAGTTCCAGAAGGGGAAGAGAAAGGAAAAGGGGCAGAAAGAGTATCTGAGGAAATAATAGCTGAAAATTTCCCAACTCTCACGAAAGAAATAAACTTACATGTCCAAGAAGCACACCGTACCCCAATGAGAATAAATCCAAATAGACCTACGCCAAGACACATATTATTCAGAATGTCAAATGTAAAAGATAAAGAGAAAATTCTCAGAGCAGCAAGAGAGAAGCAAACGATCACGTACAAAGGACATCCAGTAAGACTTTGTGCACATTTCTCTTCAGAAACCATGGAGGCGAGAAGACAGTGGTATGATACAATTAGGAAACTGAAAGAGAAAAACTGCCAGCCGAGAATTCTTTATCCAGCAAAACTGTCCTTCAAATATGAAGGTGAATATAAAGTATTCACAAACAAACAGAAACCAAGAGAGTTTGCAAAAAAGAATCCCCCTTTGCAGGAAATATTAGAACCTGAAAGAAAAAGACAGGAGAGAGAGGCTTGGAGGAGAGTATAGAAGAAAGAAAAGCAGAAAGGATAACCAAAAGAGTAAAAAGATAGACAAAAATAAGATGACATATGAAAACCAAAGAATAAAATGGAGGAAATAAATAGTGCATTTTCAGTAATATCATTGAATGTGAAAGGACTAAATTCCCCAATCAAAAGATACAGGCTGACAGAATGGATAAAAAACCATGAGCCATCCATATGCTGCTTATAAGAAACTCACCTCAGACCCAAGCATACAAGCCGGCTGAAAGTAAAAGGTTGGAAAAAGATACTCCACGTGAATAGTAAACTAAAAGAGCAGGGGTAGCTATGCTAATATCAGACAAAACAGACTTCAAATGCAAAAAAGTAATAAGAGATGCGGAAGGCCATTATATATTAATAAAAGGGACAATCCTCCTGGAAGATATAACAGTCATAAATATCTACACATCTAACCCGGGTGCCCCAAAATATATGAGACAAACTCTGGCAAAACTGAAGGGAGAAATAGACATTTCTACAATAATCGTCAGAGACTTCAACACCCCTCTCACATCATTAGATAGAACAACTAGACAGAAGATCAACAAGGAAACAGAGAACTTGAACAATATGATAAACAACTTAGACCTAACAGACATATACAGAACACTGCATCCAAACTCAGCGGGTTATACATTCTTCTCAAGTGCCCATGGATCTTTCTCCAGGATAGACCACATGTTAGGTCACAATACAGCTCTCAATAAATATAAAAAGATTGAAATTATACAAAGCACCTTCTCAGATCATAATGGAATGAAACTAGAAATCAATAACAGGCCGGAAAAAAGTAAATTTGCAAATGTGTGGAGACTGAACAACACACTCCTAAATATTCGGTGGGTCAAAGAAGAAATTGCAAGTGAAATCAGTAAATATATTGAGACAAATGAAAATGAGAACACAACATATCAAAACTTATGGGATACAGTGTAGGCAGTCTTGAGAGGGAAATTTATAGCCCTAAATGCCTATATTAAGAAACAAGAAAGAGCTAAACTCAAAGATTTAACTGAACAACTTGAGAAACTAGAAAAAGAACAGCAAACCAATCCTAAAGCAAAAAGAAGGAAAGAAATAATAAAGATTAGAGCGGAAATAAATGAAAATGAGAACAGAAAAGCAATAGAGAAAATCAACAAAACCAAAAGCTGGTTCTTTGAGAAGATCAATAAAATTGACAAACCCCTCGCTAGACTAACAAAGAAAATAAGAGAGAAGATGCAAATAAATACAATCAGAAATGAAAGGGGGGAAATTACAAATGACCTCACAGAAATAAAAAGAATCATAAGAGGATATTATGAGAAACTATATGCCAACAAACTAGACAACCTGGATGAAATGGACAAATTTCTAGAAACACATAACCAACCTACACTGACACCACAAGAAATACAAGAACTTAACAAACCAATCACAATTAAGGAGATTGAATCCGTCATCAAAAATCTCCCAGCAAAGAAAAGTCCAGGACCAGATGGCTTCACAGGTGAATTCTACCAAGCATTTCTAAAAGAATTAACACCAATCCTATTTAAACTCTTCCAAAAAATTGAAGAGGAGGGAAAATTACCCAACACATTTTATGAAGCCAACATCACCCTAATAACAAAGCCAGATAAAGATTCCACAAGAAAAGAAAATTACAGACCAATCTCTCTCATGAACTTAGATGCAAAAATTCTCAACAAAATACTTGCAAATCGAATCCAACAGCTTATCAGAAGACTTATACATCACGACCAAGTGGGATTTATTCCTGGTATGCAAGGATGGTTCAACATAAGAAAATCAATCAATGTAATACACCACATTAACAAGTTGAAGGAAAAAAACCACATGATCATCTCAATAGATGCAGAAAAGGCATTCGACAAAATCCAACATCCTTTTTTGATAAAAATACTTCAAAAGATAGGAATAAAAGGAAAATTCCTCAATATGATAAAAGGCATATATGAAAAACCCACGGCCAACATCATACTCAATGGGGAAAGGTTGAAAGCTTTCCCCCTAAGATCAGGAACAAGACAAGGATGCCCACTGTCACCATTGTTATTCCACATTGTACTAGAAGTTCTAGCAAGGGCAATTAGACAAGACAAAAAAATTAAAGGCGTCCAAATAGGAAAAGAGGAAGTAAAACTCTCACTGTTTGCAGATGACATGATCCTGTATTTAGAAAATCCTGAAGTATCCACAACAAAGCTACTTGAAATAATAAATAAGTTCAGCAAAGTGGCAGGATATCAGATCAACACGCAAAAATCAGTAATGTTTTTGTACACTAGTACTGAACAATCTGAGGAGGAAATCAGGAGGAAAATTCCATTTTTAATAGCAACAAAAAGACTCAAATACCTAGGAGTTAATTTAACCAAGGAAGTACAGGACCTATATGCAGAAAACTACAAAACAATGCTAAAAGAAATTTAAAAAGACCTAAACAAATGGAAAGACATTCCGTGTTCATGGATTGGAAGAATAAATATCACGAAGATGTCAGTCTTGCCCAAACTGATTTATAGATTCAATGCAATACCAATCAAAATCCCAACAGCTTACTTTACAGAATTAGAGAAGGCAATTACCAAATTCATCTGGAAGGGTAAGTGCACCCGAATAGCCAAAAGTATTCTAAAAAAGAAGAGCAATGTGGGAGGAATTTCACTGCCTGACCTTGAAACATATTACAAAGCTACAGTGGTCAAAACAGCATGGTACTGGCATAAAGATAGACATATCGATCAGTGGAATAGAATTGGGAATCCAGAAATAAACCGTCACCTGTATAGTCAACTGGTTTTTGATAAACCTACCAAGCCCACGCTGATGGGAAAAAACAGTCTCTTCAACAAATGGTGTTGGGAGAACTGGATATCTATAACCAAAAGAATGAAAGAGGACCCCTATCTCACCCCCTATACAAGAATCAACTCAAAATGGATCAAAGATCTAAATATAAAAGCCAGGACCATAAAACTACTAGAAGAAAATGTAGGGAAACATCTTCAAGACCTTGTAGTAGGTGGTGGTTTCTTGGACCTCATACCCAAAGCACGTGCAACAAAAGAAAAAGTAGATAAATGGGACCTCCTCAAAATTAAACACTTTTGCACCTCACAGGACTTTGTCAGAAGGGTGAAAAGGCAGCCAACTCAATGGGAAAAAATATTTGGAAATCACATATCTGATAAGGGTTTAATATCCAGGATATATAAAGAGATGTTACAACTCAACAATAAAAAGACAAATGACCCAATTAAAAAAATGGGCCAAAGACTTGAATAGACGTTTCTCTGAAGAAGAAATACAAATGGCAAAAAAACACATGAAGAAATGCTCAACATCACTCATGATTAGAGAAATGCAAATCAAAACTACAATGAGATATCATTTCACACCTATCAGAATGGCCACTATTAAAAAGACAGAGAACTACAAGTGTTGCAGAGGATGTGGAGAGATAGGAACACTTCTTCACTGTTGGTGGGAATGCAGGATGGTACAGCCACTATGGAGGACTGTTTGGCAGTTCCAAAAGAAGTTGAATATAGACTTGCCACAGGACCCTGCAATACCATACTGGGTATATACCCAGAAGAACTGAGAGCAGTGACATGAACAGACATCTGCACACCGATGTTCATAGCCACATTATTCACCATTGCCAAAAGTTGGAAACAACCCAGGTGTCCATCAACAGATGAATGGATAAACAAACTGTGGTCTATTCACATGATGGAATATTATGCAGCTGTAAGAAGAAATGAAGTCATAAAGCATATGGCAACATGGATGAACCTGGAGGACATTATGTTGAGTGAAACAAGCCAGACACAAAAGGACAAATACTGTATGAATGCATTACTATGAACCAAATATATTGTATAATATATTGTTTGATTCAAAAAAAAATTTATATGTATCCATTACATTTAATTGAGAAATGTATATATTTATTCATCTGTGTTTACTTTTTAGTTTTTAATTGTTTATGTTTTCAATTATTAAATGTACAAAATAAAGTTAAAAAAAAAAAATAAGGTTGTAAACTCTCTGAGGGGGTTGTTGAGGCAGGTTAGTGTAGGAAAGGAGGGAAGAGGAGGAGAGGCGTCCTGTCACAGCTGGGACCCGGCAGAGACCATGGCTGTGAGACCCCACCCGGAAACCCCTTGAGGGATGGGCGCTACTAAGAGCAAAGCCAGAAAGACCCCGCCGAGACCCTTGCCATCAGGTCCCATTTGGAACTCTTAGGCTTAAGAGGAAGCCCCAGATAACTCCCCAGGTAACTCCAAACAGACAGGCCTCCCCACTGGTCCCCTGAGAGCTAACGGTGAGGGTTGAAAGGCAACCAGTCAGGGCCGCAAACAGCTGGAAAGGGGAGGAGGGAAGAGCGGCTGTAACAAAGGCGCCTCTTTGCCTGGAGGTCGCCGCATCCACGTTTGGGGTGTGCACTCTTCTCTTTTCTCTCGTTTCTCAATAAACTCTTTTTATTGGCCTAATTAAACTGGCAAGTTCGTAAATTCTTTAATGCGACTGCCAAGAACCTAGAGGATCCAGCGTGTTCCTACAACTCGCAGGGTGTGAGGGGATATTTTGAAATGTCTACGAGGGCTGCTCCTCCCTGTCTCCTGGGCCCCTTCTCCCCCTGCTCAGAGGCTTAGGGTGGTCTATCATCCACTGCCTCGGGTAGGGGTGGTGACACACAAAATGCAGTGGAAAAGGGGTTAATTCCTGCCCTCTGAGTTTCAAAAGCCTGGCTCTGGGGGGAGGTGAGGGTGCCAGAAGGAACTCAGGCATCACCTGCAGATCTGGAATCCTGGGTGAGTCTGAGCCAGCCTCTATGCTAGAGAGGCCAGATCTAGTTTTCCAGGCCTGGGAGAGGAGAGCCAGGGGGCAAAGAGGAGGGTGTAGCTGTTGAACAGCTATTGCGGATACCAGAGAGACATTCTTTTTGACTTCTCAGCATCCAAACTCCCTTCCTGTGTGAGGAGAGGCAGAGCCAGTCATGCCCCACAGAAGCCGAAAGTCCCAGACTGGCTCCCCCCATCCCTGGCACCTGGGGCGCAGGCCTGTCGCCCATGCCCTGCCCATCATATGTGCCCATGCTTCCCCCCTTGGAAGTAGGAGCTGGTGGCATAAAAGCACAGACGTCCTCGAAGAGGTCAGCCTGGCAGAGGCGGTGGCTTCAGCAGATGGCGCGTCCCTATGGCAGCCCGTGGCGATGGCAGCGGGGAGGGCCGGTGCTTGGCACTGGTGGGCTTGGTCATGCACTCTGAGGGGGCAGTGGGGCTGCCCGTGCTTTCAGGCACCTACCCGTTCCTGGCTGCACAACCTAAAGCTACATCACACCCTTGTAATAAATCTCTTTTCTGTCTAAATCAGTCCAGAAATGGTTTCTGTTGCTTACAGACAAGAACTCTGAGAGACCATTTTTGGACTTTCAGGATGTCTGCTTTTTTTTTTTTTTTTTTTTTTTGCTATTATAAGCAGTTTGAAGTAAATGTTTTTTTTAACATATATCTTGGTATCCCAGTCTATTTCCTTACAGGAGTTTTGTATGAAAATGCTCCTAATGGCAGAATTGCTGGGTATTCATACTTCTAAGGGTTTTGATGTAGAAAACACTGCCACCTGCAGTCTACAAACGAGACTGACATCCCCCAGCCTGAGTGTTACTTGGAGTGCGGCCTCCCTTCCCCCTTCTGCCGTCACTGGGGAGCCAGATGCCAGCCCCCCATGCAGTCCTTCCCAGTCACAGACCTGCGCGATCAACTGGTAACTGTTATTGAAGCAGAATATTCTTCATTGTGTATTTTTGAGCTATTCTCGACTCAAATCCACTAACAGAAATGGACAAAGAAAACTGGTCATGAAGAAAACTTCTGAGTCCCTGACCCAGGGGTGTGCCCTGTCCTGTCCTTGTGTCCAGGGGAGAAACTTATTGATTGGCCACAGTTCTCAATAATGAAATCATAGGAGCCCCTGTTCAATGTCCATTTGCGTGTGACTCTTGAATCCCCAGAGTATAGAAAAAATAACTTTGGGGAGCATGATTCTCCACAAAACTGACTGTGGCCAAGCCCGGGGGAACTGCAATGGGTTTGAGGAGGGGCTGGAGCTCAGGCCTGGCAGCAGAGCTGGGAGGAGAGTAGGGGAAAGAGCCCAGGCTGGGGCAGAGACAGCCTTACCCCGGCCCCAGGCCCCTTGTGAAGGGGCCTTCCCTGCACCTCAGGATGAAGCCTTTGACTCTTCAGCTGGACCTGGGCCGTGGCTGGGTGGTGTTGCCTCTCAAGCAAGTAATTCTCCCTCTCTGCTTGGCATTGAACGTGCTTTCACCATTGCCACGTGCCCTTCCCGCATAGATGACTCTTGATGTGGCATCTCTGTGCTCTTGGCAACAGAGGGGTCTCCAAGGCTGAGGAATCAGTTATGGAGGTGGGGAGTGGGTAGGGCTGGGTCTATTTTGGTTTCCAGTAAAAAAAGTGGCCACCTGTTTTCAAGTGAGGTGCCAGCTAGTATGTTAAGTGCTTGACATATATTATTCCATTTAATTCTTTAAGCATTTTGATTTAATTTTTGCATGAGAGAACAGAAATCCAAAAAGGTGAAGTCATCAACCTAAAGGTCACACAGCAAAGAAGAGCTGGGTTTCAGGCTGAAGTTCAACTTCAAACCCTGTGCAAGACTCTGCTGTCTCCCATGGAGAAGCCATCTCAGGGATGGGTTTAGGTTGTAAGACACTGAGGGTTTGAATTTTGGAGCAGGTTATGGGACTGAGCAGGTGTGAGGTCAACATCTTGTTTCTTAGTCCATGCCAGGAGGTTCAGAAGCTCCTAGACACTCAAAGCTTCTGGTTTTACCTGACCCCATTCATAGCTGGACTTATTATGTATATTGGAGGGATTTCAAGAAACATGAGAAGATTCCCTGCTCCCTTCTCCCATGTACTGACTGGCATATAAAAACAAGCAAACAGGGAAATGGATGTGGCTCAAGCAATTGGGCTCCCATCTACCATATAGGAAGTCCAGGGTTCGATTCCCAGGGCCTCCTGGTGAAAAGCAAGCTGGCCCATGAGGTGAGCTGGCCTGAGCAGAGAGCTGGCCCACGTAGAATGCTGGCCTGTGCAGGAGTGCTGGCCCGCCCGGAGTGGGGGCGCAGCAAGATGACGCAACAAAAAGAGACACAGAGGAGAGACAATAAGAGACACAGCAGACCAGGGAGCTGAAGTGGCTCAAGAGATTGAGTGCCTCTCTCCCACTGTGGGAGGTCCCAGGATTGGTTCCTGGTGCCACCTAAAGAAGGCAAGCAAACACAGAACACACAGAGAGCAGACAGTGAGCACAAAACAATGGTGGGGGGGGATGAATATGGTCCATACACAACTGGAATATCCTTCAGCCACCAAAAAGAATGAATTTCTGAGACATGCTGCAACATGGAAGAAGCTTGAAAACCTTACATTCAGAAAAATAAGCAAGGTACACTGGGCAAATATTGTAGGATATCACTTATAAGACATGTCTAGAAATAGCAAATCCCCAGAGACAGAAAGTAGATTAGACGTTACCAGGGATGGGGGAAGGAATAGTATGTTGGGTAGCTATGGAGTGTGTGTCAATATTAATACAAAATTAATAACTAGCACGTCTTATCCTGTAGCACGCCCACAATCTATGTCTTGGGTTGTGTACTTATCTCGTTTCTAGTTTTTCTTGCTTCTTTATGAACTCTTTACTCTCTTGCAAAAAAAAAAAAAAAAGCTAAGCTCCTCAGGCTCCAGGCTTTGAGGCTTTTAACCAACTCCCAAAATAGCATTTTAAGGTACAATAAGTCATTTACACTTGAGCATGAGTGAGTCTCTGATTCCCTTTAGCTCACAGATTTGGATAAGGGAAAAGCTGAGGAACCTGCCAGAACAGGGTAGAGAAAGGAAAAGGATAGAGAACTAGAAGTTTCCATGCTTTCTTTAATAACACAGGTGCTTTCTCCTTTTGGAGCTTCCCAGAACTACCCTACTTAGTTTTCATTTGTGACATCTGTTTCTTTCACTAGATCCTTAGTTTCTTCCTGAACCCCACTTCAAATCTCAGTCCTAAGATATACATTCTAATCTCTACATTCTCTATTCTCTTCTGAAACTCAGACACACATACACACAGACCCAAAGAAAGGATAAGACTTCTTCATTCTCAGTTTAGCTGCTTCCTCACCTCTGAGTCTGCTGCCTGGAAGCCCCCTGCCTTGCCTGCCCAATTTCTACTTACCAGTCAGGATTCCACTTGGATCTCTGACCCCCTAAAACTAGGTGAGATGCTTTTCCTATGGGGTCCCATGGAACCCCACACTTCACCCTCTTATAGACCTTGTCCCGTGGCTTGAGGTCCCACTATGGGGCAGGCACATGCCAGGCACACGAGACAGGCCAAGCCAGAGGAATTGGGGCATAGCAGAGAAAGCACTGCCTTTAGGATTTGACTGTGGGGAGTCTGAACCCAGGCACTTAGTGTTGCGGGGTGGGGGGAGGTTTTCCCCAGCTGGGAGGATGGCCAGGTGTGTAGACAAGGAACAATGTCCTGGAACGAGCAAGAAGCCGAACGGGGGTGGGTGGGAATAGAAGTGCAGGTGGACTGAAGGAGTGAGTCCTGAGGGAAAGGGGAGGGATTGAGAGCACGGGAGGAAGGTAGGGCGCCCTGGGAAGGAGAAAACAGCCCATGCGACAATGCACGGAGGACAGCTCCCCAGGCGAGACTTGCTGGAGCGCCCAGAGACCTGAGGGAGGGACAGCATGCGTCCATTCTCTGCAGGCACCAGGCCCTTGGGGGCTCCGAGAGGAGGCCGTCTGGGGCAGTGGAATGAGCTGCTTGACTCACAAGGCAACCTCAACCCAGGCTTCCAGGGACCCTGTCTTGCTGGAGACCTGGGAAGAATTTGGCACTGGGCCATGGAAATGCCACAGCGGGGATTGACGGGAAGGTGCTGGCTTGGGGGTCACTAGCTGGGGAAGCCACTTGTGCTCTTGGGCTCCCCTTTACCCATCTGCAAAATGGCACCTATCCCTCCGCCTGTTTACCTCAGGCACTGTCAGAGTGTCAATGAGGGTATGTGCCAAAGCCTTTTGTAAACCCAAAAGAATTGCCAAACTTCCAAGATTATGACTGATACCAAGCAAGCTCATAGATGAAATGGCTTTTTCTCTGCTGGCTTCTTTCTCAGAAAAGTCTAGTGGAAATCATTTTGACGTGCTTTGATCTCCCTGGCTGGGAAGCACTGTATAAATTGGAGATGTCACGGCACATCATTCCCTCTGCCTGGGAACCGAGGGTGACCAATTTTATTCAAAAGCTCGCGACAAGCTTTCTGCTTTGCTTAAAACCCTGAGCCTCAGCCCTAGCCCGGCCGGCTCGCTGTTCCTGCGCCCTCAGCCTTCTCATGCACAGCTCCTGGAGCAGGGCCGGGGCTCTTTTTCCCAGAGAGGAGCTCTCGACAGGCTTTCTTCCTTCCTTGCCGTGACCTGGGGTCTTCTGTGTTTGGTTTGCTGCACAGGGGACTTGCTTGACCACGAAGGCAAGATGTGACTGCTGTTGCCACCCCCTTCCCCCCCCCCCCCCCCCCCATCCCCCCAGCCCCCCCATGGTTACCTTGGGTTCTGGATATTCTAAGTTAGAAGCTAGTCTGCCTGACTGAAACCTCCTGGACTGAGAAGAGGTGGCCAGAGGCTGGCAGATGCCCGGGCATGTGCTCTTGAACGTGAAGCCTGTGGTACCTCAAAACCTCTAGCGTCTACAGTATAATACGGGCTCCATTCACAACAGTCACTCACTCATTCACTCATTCATTCATTCAATAAGTGTTACTCCTCAGCTGGAAACTGGGCTAGGAATTGGGAATACAGAGATAGAGTGACACAGGCTCTGTCCTCCAGTTCAGATCCAACAGGGTCATTCGCTAGATCGCTCTGTGACTGAAGGAAGGCCCTTTCTCTGGGCTCAGTTTATTCATTTTTAATAGTCTGTTCAGGATGGCTCCCGAGGTCTCTAAGATCACGGAGATTTAAAAATTCCACATTTACTGAATTGAGACTCTCCAGGACACAGGTGTCACCTCTCCCTTTTGGGGAAGAGAGTTGCAAATGTAGTCCCTTTGTCACGTAGCTGTGACTGTCTCTATCGAGGACCGTGAAAACGGGGTGGTGCTCGGCTGGCTTCCCTGGGCCATTCCTCCCCGCTGCAGACAGCTGATAATTGGTGTGTGGCCATGGGGGACACAGCCACATGCCATCTCGTGGCCCTGAGGCACACAGGGTCCTGGCGGAATGCTGCCAGTGGGGCTCAGGAGCGATGTCCGCCATACCAGCCGTCTGTCTCGTGGAGGGCTTTTAGCACCCAGGATCCTTAAGTGGCAGGCAAGGTCAAACCCTGTGCTTCCGTGACCTGCAGGGATTAACATGCTGTCAGAACCTGGTGCTCTTCCTGGGCCTGGCCTCCCTCGGGGCCCCCGTCTGTCCTGACTCAGTTCACAGTGGCCACTGCTCACGGGTTTGGGGACAGTGGGAGCTCTGATGCTTCCCCTCACTTGGAGAAGCAGTGTGGCCTGCGGCCTGTCCCAGAAAGCATGACCAAACGCGCTGATGGCTTTCACGGCTCCTCAGAGGAAGGGCCTCCCTGTGGGTTGTGGGGCCGTTTCCTGCTAGCTCTGCTAGGTACGCCCTAGCGTCTGGGTATTCCTATATCATGGCTCCTCCACTGCATGGAAATGGCCCTGTTCCATGGCTGGCTCCCTCCTCCTGCTTGGGAGCAACCTGAGGGCACAGAATGTGCCTCAGTGATGTTTAGATCCCCATCAGCGGGCACAGTGCTTGGCGCACAGTAAGTATTCCTTAAGTGCCAGACGAACCCCGGGACACCCCGACATTGTGGGGAACACTGCCATGCCCCTTGTGATGTGTGTTCCAGGCCCTTTGCCCAGCCATGGCTGGCACTAGCTTTGCTGATGCACCTGGGAGCGGCGGAAGGCGGGAGGGCTGGGCACCTCCACTGAGCAGCAGGATTCCTAAGATCGGGAACACCCCAGGGCCTGAACCAAGGCCAAGTAAGGAACCTGGCCTACAAAACATATTTCCAAGGAAAACTCAGGGCCCCTAAGAACTTGTCAGTTCATTCCATACGCATCTATGAACACTTCTGAACCACGTCAGAAAGATGCCGGTTGGAACCAGGGATGACGACACGTAGATTCCTGGCCGCCAGGGAGCTCAGGCCTCCCTCTAACTGCTTGAGCCCTGCCCTTCAAACTTAAAGTGTCAGGTACGTTTGGCAAGAAAATCAACTTCAGACTTAGAACAAAGCTCCCTGATTTCCTGGCCAGTGTCCAGCACACTGAAGAGTCTGACCCTAGGACATCTCCTGAGCAGCCAGGAGGGGAGGTGGGGGATGTGGGGGAGGGTCAGGAGGGCGTTCCTGCCTCGGAGGTGAGGGGTATGGGGAGTGGGGGAAAGGGGGTTTCCAAATGTGCCACCATGGCTTCAGCCAAGACTCTTTTTTTTTTTTTTTAGGAGGCTCCCTGCTTTGCTGTGTCTCTCAACCATGTTTTTCTTCGTGTGTCTCTTGTTGCATCATCTTGTTGCATCAGCTTGCCATACCTGCCCATTGTGCCAGCTCGCTGTCTTCTTTAGGAGGCACTGGGAACCGAAGCACAGCCCTCCCATGTGGTAGGCGGGAGCCCAATCGCTTGAGACACATCTGCTTCCTCAGCCAAGATGTTGACCCAGAATATTCTCTGTTCTCTCCTGGCATCTTCTGCTGCTTCCCCTCAGTTATCTCAGAATCAGAAATGATCCTTACCTTCAGTTTCCATGGCAATGGAAAGGCATCATGGAAAAGCAAAGGGGAATATTATCTCCAAAGGATTCACCAGATCTTTGTTTTTCAACTTTGAATCAGTATGTTGTATCTATTTAGCTTTATAGAAAGAAATGATAAAATCTTTAAAAATGTCTGTTACCTCTATCACTCTATGATGCTTATCAGAAAGCATGTTCATGTGATGGAAGTCAGTTTAATCAAGTAGCTTCCACTTCTGCTCTTTCTTTCTTCATTTACCATTATTTCACTTAACATTTTTATGTATGAACATAGCTGTCATACACTTGTGATCATTTCAGAATTTTATTATAAAATGTTAAATAAATCATAACATTTACATGTAAATTTTTATGGGTAAAAATGCATATAAAAATTCAGATACATGGTAAAAAAGAAAGAAGTTCTCTCTTGACCACACAGCCTACCCAATGATGCTATCCTTTTCATTACTTTTTAACTTTTTATTCTGAAATAATTTCAAACTTATAGGACAGTTGCAAAAGTAATACAAAACCCAAAGAACAGGGAAGCGGCTGTGGCTCAATCAGTAGGGCTCCCGTTTACCATATGGGAGGCCCCGGGTTCGGTTCCCGGGGCCTCCTGGTGAAGGCAAGTCCGCCTGCGCGGCGTGGTTAGCTGACCCAGCGAGCACAAGCAGCAAGGGGGGGATAAATGAATAAATAAATAAAATCTTTAAAAAAAAAAAAAAAACCCAAAGAACTCCAACATACCCCGCCCCCACCGTGATGCGCATATCCACCCACTCTTAACATTTTGCCACATTTGCCTTCTGTCTGTCTATCTATCTATCTATCTATCTATCTATCTATCTATCTATCTATCTATCCATCCATCCATCCATCCATCCATCCATCCATCCATCCATCCATCCATCCATCCATCCATCCTCTCACCTGTCTATCCATCTGCTCTCTAAGCCCTTGAGAGTAGGTTGTATACGTCAGGCTCCTTGAACACTTAATACTGCCACCTACTTTCCTAACAAGGATAGGCACTTATGTAACTACCTTAAACACAGTTATCAAACCCAAGAAAATTAACATTGATTTTTTATATTCCAATGTTTTCATATGTTCCAATGAAAAGGGACTTTTTTGAGCATTTTTTTCTCCTCCATTATTAGATCCAGTCCAGGATCAGGTATTGTATTTAGTTGCCATTGTCTCAATAGTCGTGCCCCCTTTTTCAAAATTGTGGAAACATGCAACATAAATTTTCCTTTCTCAATCACTCCAAAGCATTCCATTTAGGGAGATCAATCACATTCACAGTGTATTAGTCAGCCAAAGGGGTGCCAAAGCAAAGTAACAGAAATCTGTTGGTTTTTATAAAGGGTATTTATTTAGGGTAAAAGCTTACAGTTAAAAGGCCCTAACAAGTCCAACTGAAGGTTGCTTTCTCACCAAAGTTAGTTGCCACATGTTGAAGCAAGATGGTTGCTGATCTCTGCCTGGTCTCTCCTTTCCCTCCAGGCTTCCACTCCTCTCTTCTGGTTAGGGCTGGTCTCTCAGAGCTTCCTATATCAGTCTCGGCTGTCTTCCCAAGGTCAGTTGTAGGCTATCAGGCAAATGGTCCATCTCTTCCTGGGGCTCCAGGTTGAAACACGACAGAGCTCTTTTTTCTTCTGTTTTGTCTTCTTGAGTGAATGTCCATTTTATATCAGCCCACCAAGAGGGTGCGGACTCAACCTGAGCCATGCCCTACTGATGTGGTCAAATCAAAAGCCCTAAATTGACTTTATCAAGTAAAGTTAAATCTCTTGAATTTAATAAAATTAAAGGGCATCACACCCAGAGGAATAGATTAGTTTACAAACATAATCTTGCCTTTTTTTTGGATTCATAAATAATCTCAAACTGCCACACAGTTTTGCGCTACTCTCACCACCATTCATTACCAGAACTTTCCCATCAGCCCCAACAGAAACCCTACAGCCATTATACATTAACTCCCCAATATCCCCCCACCCCATAATCTGTACGTAATTTTTGTCTCTACAAATTTACATAATCTATTAGACATAAGTGGAATCATACAATGTCTGTCCCTTTTGGTCTGACTTATTTCACTCCACATGATGTCTCAGCCATCCATGTAGTAAGTAGCATGTATAGAACTTCATTCCTTTTTAATGCTGAATAATATTCCATTGAATGTATACACTATATTTTGTTTATCCATTCATCTGTTGATGGACACTTTGGTTGTTTCCACCTTTCGGCTATTGTGAATAAAGTTGCTATGAACATTGGTGTACAAATATCTGAGTACCTGCTTTCAATTCTTCTGGATATATATCTAGAAATAGGATTTCCAGATCATATGGCACTTCTGTATTTACTTATCTGAGGAACTGCCAAACTCTACAGTGGCTGCACCATTTTACATCCCCACCACAAAGGGAGTCAGGTTCCTATTTCTCCACATCCTCACCAACACTTGTTACTTTAAGTTATATAAATAATAGCTATTCTAGCCAGTGTAGGTGGTATCTCATTGAGTTTTTTATTTATTGCTCTGATGACTAATGACACTGAGCATCTTTTATTGGCCATTTATGTACTTCTTTGGAAAAAATGTCTATTCAAGTCCTTTGCCCATTAAATCCTTATTGGATATGTGATTTCAAAATATTTTTCCCCATTCTGTGGGTTGCCTTTTTACTTTTATGATGAAGTCCTTTGATGCACAAATGATTTTAATTTTGAATAAATCACAACTATTTTTTCATTTGTTGCTTGAGCTTTTGGTGTAAAGTCTAAGAAGCCACTGACTAAAACAAGGAACTGTAGGTCCTTCCCTGTTTTCTCCTAGGAGTTTTATAGTTTGGGTTCTTAAATTTAGGACTTTGATAAGTTTTGAGTTCATTTTTATATATGGTGAGAGGTTCCGTTCCACCTTCGTTCTTTTGCAGATGGATATCCAGCTTTCCCTGCACCATTTGGTAAAGAGACTAATCTTTCCCACTGAGAAAGTCTGCAAGGACTTGACATCCTCGCCAAAAAATATTTGGTCGTAGATGTGAAGGTTTATTTTTGAACTCTCAATTCAATTCCATTGGTCTGTATGTCTGTCTTTGTGCCAGTGTTATGCTGTTTTGATTACTGTGGCTTTGTAGAAGTTTTAAGATCAAGAAGTGTGAGTTCTCTAATTTTGTTCTTTTTTAAAATGGCTTTGGCTATTCAAGACCCCTTACCCTTCCATACAAATTTTGATTGGCTTTTCCTTTTCTGCAAAGAAGGATGTTGGAATTTTGATAGGGGTGGTGTGGAATCTGTAAATCGCTTTTTTTGTTAATCCTTAAAAAAATATTTATTTATATATTTTTAATCCCTCCCACTCCCCACTCCCCATCCCCCACCCCCTGCCGAGGTGGCTCCCTCGTCTGTCAGCTTGTCTCCTTTAAGAGGCACTGGGAGCTGAACCTGGGAACTTCAATGTGGGAGGTGAGTGCCCAACTGCTTGAGCCACTTCTGCTCCGACTGGTTGCGTCGTCTGCTGGTTGCAGTGTCTTGCTGTTTGTGGTGTCTGTTTGTCTTCTTTAGGAGGCACCAGGAACCGAACTTCAGACCTCCCATGTGGGAGGTGGGCACCCAATTGCTTGAGCCACATCTGCTCCCATCTGTAAATTGCTTTTGGTAGAACTGACATGTTAACAACATTCAGTCTTCCAATCCATGAACACAGAATGTCCTTCCATTTATTTAGATCTTCTTTGATTTCTTTGAGCAATGTTTAGTACTTTTCCATGGACAAGTCCTTTATGTCCATGGTTAAATTTATTCTAACAGAGACTGAGAGATGAAGAATTTTCTTGTATGATTGTCTGTTTTTTGTTTATTATTGAAATAATCAAAATGCTCTAATACTGATAGAAGTGATGAATGTACAACTATGTGATTATACCAAATACCATTGATTGTACACTTTGGATGAATTGTATGCCTTATTAATATGTATCAATAAAATTATTTGTTAAATAAATTTTATTCTTAATTGATTCTTATAGTTTCTTGTTTTCCTCTTCAGATTATTCATTACTTATATAGAAACGCTACTGATTTTCGCTTGTTGATCTTGTACCCCACCACGTTGAATTTTTTTAAAATTATTAACTCTAGTAGCTTCTTGATTTTTCAGGATTTCTATAGATAAGATCATGTCATCTGTAAATAGGGAATGTTTTTCTTCTTCCTTTTCATTTTGGATGACTTTTCTTTCTTTTTTTCCTAAATGCTCTGGCTAGAACTTCCAGTAAAATGTTGAATAACAGTGGTGATAGTGGGTATCCTAGTCTCATTCCTGATCTAAGAGGGAAAGCTTTCAGTCTTTCAACTTTGAATATGATGTTACCTGTGGGTTTTTCATATATGCCTTTCATCATGATGAGGAAGTTTCATTCCATTCCTAGTTTTCTGTTTTTTTTTTTAATCAAGAAGTGATGTAGTATTTCATCAAATGCCTTTTCTGCACCAATTGAGAAGACCATATGGTTCTTTCCCCCTTCATTCTGTTAATGTGGTGTATTATAGTAATTATTATGTTGAACCACCCTTGCATACCTTGGATAAATCCCACTTGATCACGGTATAGAATTCTTTTAATGTGCTGTTGGATTCAGTTTGCTATTATTTTGTTAACAACTTTTTTTTTTTTTTTTTAAGATTTTATTTATTTATTCATTTATCTCCCCCTTGCTGCTCGTGCTCGCCGGGTCAGCCAACCACACGGCGCGAGCGGGCCTGCCTTCACCAGGAGGCCCCGGGAACCGAACCCAGGGCCTCCCATATGGTAAACGGGAGCCCTACTGATTGAGCCACAGCCGCTTCCCTTGTTAACAACTTTTGCATCTATATTCATCAGGGGATTTGTACTTATCTTTGCCTTTGGTATATTTACCTGTCTTTGGTATGAGAATGAGTTAGGGAATGTTCCCTTTTCTTCAATTTTTGGGAAGGGTTTTAACAGGATTGGTGTTAATTCTTTCGTAATATTTGGCAAAATCTTCAATGAAGCCATCTGGTCCTGAGCTTTTCTTTGTTGGGGAGGTTTTTGATTACTAATTCAACGCTTTACTAGTTACTGGTTTGTTGAGATCTTCTATTTCTTCTCCAGTCTGTGTAGGTAACTTGTTTCCAGAAATGTGTGCATTTCATCTAGGTTATCTAATTTGTTGGCATACAATCTAAGAAGATTCTAATCTTCTTAGAATCCTTTCTATTTTATGTGGTTGATAGTAATGTTCCCCCTTTCATTTCGGATTTTAGTTATTTACATCCTCTGTTGGTCTAGCTAATTTTATTGATCTTTTCAAAGAACCAGTGTTTGGTTTTATTGATTCTATTTTTTAAAATTATTTATCTCAGCTAATCTTTGCTATTTCCTTCCTTCCCTTGTTTTGGGTTTAATTTGCCTTTTTTTTTCTAGCTCCTCCAGTTGTGAGGCTACGTCTGCCATTTGACATCCTTCTTCTTTTTTAATGTCAGCATTTAGAACTGTAATTTCCCCATCTGCATTGCCATTGCCTCATCCCTTAAGTTTTGATATGTTGTGGTGTTTGCCTTTATATTTGCCTCAAGATATTTCCTAATTTCCCTTGTGAGTTCTTCTTTGACCCGTTGGTTTCTTAGGAGCATGTTGTTTAATCTCCACATATATGTGAAATTTTCAATTCTCCCTGTTATTAATTTCTAGCTTCATTCCATTGTGCTTGGGAAGATATAGTATGATTTCAATAGTGTTGAATTTATTGAGACTTATTTTGTGACCTAGCACAGGATCTATCCTGGAGAATGATCCATGTGCACTAGAGAATGTGTATTCTGTTGCTGTTGGGTGAAGCGTTCTATACATATATGTTAGGTCTAGTTGATTTACAGTATCATTTAAGGCTTCTATTTTCTTATCAATCTTCTGTCTAGATAGTCTGTCCATTATTGAAAGTGGTGTATTGAAGTCTCCTACTATTAATGTAGAACTATCAATTTCTCCCTTCAAATCTGTCAATATTTGCTTCATTATATTTTGGGACTCTGCCATTAGGTACATATATATATATATTTTTTGTTGTTGTTGTTGAATTGACCCCTTTATCTCCATATAGTGATCTTCTTTGTCTATCATAACAGTTTTTGAGTCAAAATGTACTTTACCCAAACCAAATAAAAACAAAACAAAAAAATCTACTTTACCTGATATTACTACAGCTATACCAGCTCTCTTTTGATTATTATTTGCATGGGCCCCCCCCACCCCCCCTTTTAACTTTCATCCTACTTGTGTCCTTGAATTTAAGGTCTCTTATAAATAGCATATAGTTGGGTCATGCTTTTTCATCCATCTGCCAAAGTCCTTCTGTTGACTGGAGACTTTAATCCATTTACATGCAAATTTTTAAAAAGATCTATTTACTCTATTTTTCTTTATTTATGCGTTCCCCCCCCCCCCCCGATGGTTATCTCATCTGTCTGCTGATTGTTTGCTTGGATTCTCCAGGAGGCACTGGGAACCGAACCTGGGTCCTCCCATATGAGAGGTGAGTGCCCAACGGTCTGAGCCACATCCGCTCCCCATGGGCTGCGGCATCTGCTTATAGTGGTGGGGGGCGGCGTCTAGCTTGTTGGGGGAAGGCAGTGTCTGTTCCTCTCTTTTAGGAGGCACTGGGATCCAAACCTGGGACCTCCCGTGTGGTAGGTGGGCACCCAACTGGTTGAACCACATCCGCTTCCCTACATGCAAATTAACTACCGATAATGCAGGACTTTTTTCTGTCATTTTGCTATTTTGTTTTTGTAAGTCTTAGACCTATTTTGTTCCTCAATTTTCCCATTAATGCCTACTTTCATATTTATTTAATTTTTTGTATTTTACCATTAAAGTCCCTTCTCATTTCTTTCTGTATTTTTTCTATATTTTCTTTGTGGATACCATGTGTAACCATTGGGGAATTTGATGTAATTATGAATTCCAAAAATATAATTGAATCATGCTTGTAAACTGATCTGTTAATCTGGGCATGATTAGGTTAGGATTAGCGTGTTGAGCCCCACCCCTTAGTGGGTGGGGAATTGAATATAAAAGGCAAGGCAAAGGACAGTTGAAGCAGTCTTTTGAGAAGCAGTCTTTTGAGAAGCAGTTTTGATATTGGAAAGAAGGCCCCAGGAGAAGAGAAGCAAGCCGTTTGCCTGATCGTCTACAGCTGACCTTGTGGAAGAAACAGGAGCCAGCTAACCTTGTGGAGGAAACAGGAGCTAAGCCCGGAGAGAAACGCAGCCCCGGGAAGAGAGGAACCCCAGAAGCCTGAACCCTGGTAAACGCTGGCCCTAACACGTGGCAATGGACTGTGGTGAGAGAAGAAACCTAACGCTTTATGGCCTGGTATCTGTGGACTTCTACCCCGAATAAATACCCTTTATAAAGACCAACCCATTTTTGGTATTTCACATTAGCACCCCTTTGGCTGACTAATACACCATGGGATTAAAATGTAACATTCTAAATTGACAAAAATGTTTGTTTGATATCAACTTAACTTCAATAGCATTCATATACACTGTTCCTATACCCTTCTGTTTCCCTCACATTTTTGTTGTATTTGTTACAAATTATACATTGCCCAAAACCATACAGTTATCATTATCTTTTATCCATTTATATTTCAGAACCTGTAAGAAGTAAAAAGTGGTGTTATATATAAAGAAAATACAATACACTAGCACTGTCATTTATAATTACCCATATGGCTACCTTTATTTCATTATTTTGTTATGCCACTTCAAACAACTGTCTAGTGTCTAGTGTCCTTTCCTTTCAGTTTGAAGAACTCCCTTTAGCATTGTTTGCATGGCAGGTGTAATGGTGATAGACTCCCTCAGCTTTTGTTATCTGGGAATGCCTTAACCTCTCCCTCATTTTTTAAAGATTGTCTCAATGGGTATAAAATTCTTGGTTGGCACTGTTTCCTTTCAGTACTTTAAATATTTCATCCCACTGCCTTCTTATCTCCATGTCTGATGAGAAATTGGCTCTTAATCTCATTGGGATTCCCTTGGATATAGTTTGTTGCCTTTCTTGAGCAGCTTTCAGGACTCTCTCCTTGTCCTTGGCATTTGGCAGTATAACAGTCAGCCAAGAGGGTGCTGATGCAAGTTACAGAAATCTGTTGGCTTTTATAAAGGGTATTTATTTGGGGGTAAAAGCTTACAGTTACAAGGCCCTAGAGCTCAACTCAAGGTACTATAAGAGGTACTTTCTTACCCAAAGTCTGTTGCCATCTGTTGAAGCAAGATGGCGGGTGACATCTGTGGGGGGTTCAGCCTTCCTCTTCCTTAAGGCTCCGTGGGTCCAGCTTCTTCCAATCTCAGCTGTAGGCTTGCATAAGACTCATCTCTCTTCTAGGGTTAGTTTCTTTCCGGGCTTAGCCAATCTGTTCTCTTCACAAGGTCAGCTGTAAACTATCAGGTGAATAGCTCAACTCTCCCTGGACTCCAGTGTCAAAGCCAAGTTCTCTCATCTGCTGTGTCTTTTTCTGTGTATCTACTTCTATCTTCTCCCTGAGCAAGAATCCATTTATGTAGCCCACAAAGGGGTGGCAGGGACTCAAACCAAGTCATCCTAATGACGTGGTTGAATCAAAGACCTAATCGTAACATAATTTAATCAAAGCATCTCAGCTGAATCCAATACAATCAAAGGGTATCATGCCCAGAGGTACAGACCTATTTACAAATATAATTAATCATCTTTTTTTGGGATTCATAAATAACATCAAATTGTTACAGGCAGTTTGACTGCTATGTACCTGGGCATGGTTCTCTTTTGGTTTATCTTGTTTGGGGTTCATTAGGTTTCTTTGATGTGCATATTAATGTCTTTTATTACATTTGGGAAGTTTTCTGCCATTATTTCTTTGAATATTTCTTCTGCCCCTTTCTTTCTTCTACTTACAAGACTCTCATAATGCATGTATCAGTACATTTGATGGTGTTCCACAGGCCTCAGGTTCTGCTCATTTTTTAAAATTCCTTTTTCTTTCGGTTCCTTAGCCTGAATAATTTTATCTTGTCTTTGAGTTCACGGATTCCTTCTTCTGCCAGTTCTAATCTCTGTTGAATTCCCCTAGGAAAAAAACAAACATTTTTTTTTAAGGTACTGGGGCCAGGGATTAAACCCAGGACCTTGCATGTGGGAAGCCAGTGCTCAACCACTGAGCCACACTGACTCCGAAGTTGGCCCCTTCATTTGCTTGTTGCCCGTTTCTTTGTCCCCAGGAGAGACCGGAAACCGGACCGGGTACTCCCACATGGGAAGCAGGTGCTTAGCTGTTTCAGCCACATCCATTGCCCTAGGGAATTTTAAATTTCAGTTGTTATGGTCTTCAACTCCAGTATTTCTCTTTGGTTACTTCTTATAATTTCAATCTCTTTATTGAGATTCTCATATTGTTCATTGTTTTCCTGATACCCATTAGTTCTTTTTCTGTGTTTTCCTTTATTTCTTTGAGTAGAAGTCTTTGTCCAATATATCCAAAGTCTGGTCCTCTTCATTGATGGTCTCTGGATTTTTATCGTTCCTTTGGATGGGCCACCATTTTGTTAGTCTTAAAATATTTTGTTGTTCCCTGTACATTTAAAAAAAAGATTTATCCCCGCCCCCCCCCCATTGTTTGTGCTGTCTGCTCTCGGTGTCCATTCTGTGCGCTCTGTGTCTGCTTGTCTTCTCTTTAGGAGGCACCGGGAACCAAACCCAGGACCTCCCATATGGGAGAGAGGCACTCAAGAGCTTGAGCCACCTCCACTCCCGCACCCTGTACATTTTAATAGTGTTACAGTCCCTATTGTTCCTTGAATTTGTGTGTAGCTAGTGATATGAGAGATAAGAAACAAACCAAGGCAAAAAGCACCCTTCCCAGTCTTTGCAAATTGGCTCTGCTTTAGCTGATGATCTCCTTTAGAGTTTAGACCTCCTATCAAGAAAATCAGCCTGAGGCAAATGTGAAGTGGAGGGTCTTCTCTGTCATCTGACTCACTTCTTGTCCTGTGCTTGTGCTTGTTTGTGGCCTTACAAGTTCCCCCATTACAGAAATTGGAATACTTTTCTATTCTCGAAGCAATACACTTTCTTCCCATCCTTGGTGCTCTGTTGTATGACTTAATGCAGGCAAACCTTTGTCCTGGATTGCTTTTGCTTAATTGTTTCTTAACTGCTTTCAGGGCAAGTTCTGGGAGGGTGGACTCAAAACAGGTTCCCTGTTTCAGGCTTCCAGACAACTGAATGGCACTGACATACAGCCACCTCAGTATGCACAGAGGAGTTACTCTTCTTCCTCTGAAACAGGGCCAGGTACCCATAATGGGAGTGCAGGCTGGCTCCATACTGCACTGGGGAGGGGTGGGAAAGGGGCTAGAAAGTGCACTACAAACTTCACCTGTTTTTAAGCTGCATTTTGTTGATTTGGCACTTGCCTAATTACTACAACCCTTTAACTGTTTTATGGAGTATTGAGGAAGATGGCTCTGACAGTTTTTGCTAGTTGTTCAAAGATTCTGTGGGGGATCAGCAACCTGGAGCACCTTATACTGCCATTCTGGCTGACCAGTGAACTATACTTTTGTAGCTTTGTGAAGCTAGGGAGACAAAGATTGGAATACAAGCCCTCCAAGTGTGGGGATCATGGCAGGCTGCCTCTCATGTCAATTGGGGTCCTTGGAAGGCTAGTTGTAGTCTAGAAGTAAGGTGGACAAGGAGCAATTCAGGCCTTATACAGACTGCATCTTGGCTTTGAATAATCTGGATGCCCTAGAAAAATCTCAAGCCTTCAACTTAAAGTAGTTCTGAAACATTACTGCCTCCAGGCACCTGGTAGAAGAGAAAAAAATCCTTTCTAGAGAAAGTTAAAATCCTAGGCCTCAAATTACTTCCTCATATAGATGTGTCAGGCATACTACCAAATGTGACTAAGCACACAAAGAGAAAAGACATTTTGTGAGAACAAATGGAAACTATAAATAGTGGAAACAAATCTAAGGGAACTCTAAATATTAGAATCATCAGACATAGTCTAATTACTATATTAAAGGAGATTAAAGCCAAGCTTGAAATTTTCAGGACACTATAAAAAGCAACAAGATAGAGTTGAAAAGAATAAGATAGAAATGAATTCTAGAACTATAAAAGTGTAATATAACAATTGACAGTAAGAAAATGGACAGGTTAAAAATTGAGTTAGAGAAAGGTGAAGTGAAAATCAATGAATTACAAGGTAGGGCAGTAGAAACAATTCAGCATGAACCACCTACAGACAAAATGATGGAAAATAGAAAAGAGGGAAGGAAACACAGGATACAGAGGGAAAGCCTAGCAAATAGATTTTGGGAAACAGAAGGTGAGGAGAATGGAGCAGATGCCATATTTGAAGAGATAATGGTTGAGAATTTTCCAAAATGGATGAAAGATCTCAATCTACATTCAACAAATCCAATGAATACCAAGCAAGATAGATATCCACACCTAGACACATCATAATGACATTGCACAACACCAAAAAACGATGAAAAATCTTTAAAAAAAAATAGCAGCGGGCTGTCGCGCGCGCCCGCCCGTGCGGCGTCCCCCGCCGCGCGTCGGGACCGGGTCTGGTGCGGAGAGCCCGTCATCCCAGGAAACGGGGCGCGGCCGGAAAGGGGGCCGCCCCCTCGCCCGTCACGCACCGCACGTTCGTGGGGAACCTGGTGCTAAACCACTCGTAGAGGACCTGCTTCTGGGTCGGGGTTTCGTACGTAGCAGAGCAGCTCCCTCGCTGCGATCTATTGAAAGTCAGCCCTTGACACAAGGGTTTGTAAAATAAAAAAAAATAATAAACAAACAAAAAATAAATAAATAAAAAAAATAGCAAAAAAAAACATCTTTAAAAAGATTTGATTTATCCGCCCCCCCCCATTGTTTTGCACTCGCTGTATACTCTGTGTCCATTTGCTATGTGCTGTGTCTCTTCGTCTTTTCTTTAGGAGGCACCAGAAACCGAATCCGGGACTTCCCAAGTGGGAGAGCGGCACTCAATCGCCTGAGCCACCTCCGTTCCCTGGTCTGCTCTCATTGTGTTTCCTTTTTGTGTCTCCTTATTGTGTCAGCTCGCTGTCTTGCTCATCTTCTCCAGCAGGCACCGGGAATCAAAACTGGGACCTCCGTGTGGTAGGCGGGAGCCCAATTGCTTGAGCTACATCTGCTTTTCAGAAATAACATCTTTATAAGGAGCAACTGTTGAGCTGACAGCTGACTTATTTTTTTTTTAAAGATTTATTTTTATTTATTTCTCCTCACCTCCTCATTATTTTCATTTGCTGTGTGTTTGCTGTGTGCTGGTCTTCTTTTTTAGGAGGCACTGGGAACCAAACCTGGGGCCTCCACTGAAGGAGGGAGGCACCTAATTGCTTGAGCCACTTCCGCTCCCTGCTTTTTTGTATCTCTCATTATGTTTTCCTTGTGTCTCTTGTGGCATCATCTTATTGCATCACCTTGCTGCGCCTGCCCATTGCATCAGCTCGCTGTCTTGCTTGTCTTCTTTAGGAGGCACTAGGAACCGAACACAGGATCTTCTATGTGGTAGGCAGGAGCTCAGTCGCTTGAGCAACATCTGCTTTCCTGACAGCTGACTTTTCAAGAGCAAAAATGGAACCCAGAAAATAGTGGAATCAGCTTGCTCATGTGAAGAAAGAAGATAAGTGCCAATCTACAATCATATACCAGTAAGAAGTCCAATATAAATTCACAAGGATGGAGAGAACAGGAGAGGAGAAAACAGCAACAAATTTTTGAAAGCTAGAAAGCAGATGGACAAGCAGGAACTGATTTCACAGATCCAAGAAAGGGAAATTTTAAGCAAAAAAAGCAAGGAAAGTTAAGAACCATCACAATTTACATCATTCAAAAGCTTCAGGAACTGAAAGCACAAAATACTTCTGCAACTGGGCGTGAATAAGGGTTAAACTGTTTAGGAAAACGAAATCCCCAGATGTTCCTCTTCTACAACTCATCACTGTGTGTCTGGCTTACTCCCATTCCAGCAAAAGTCTAGAGGGTCTCTGGGGAAGTTTTGTGGAAGCCAAAAAATAGGGATATTAAGTAAGCATATATATAATTGCTTCTTCACTTAGCTCCAAGAACCAGGTAGGGCTTTACCCTCTAAGCAGGAGATTGGATAACACTTCTCTGTGACATTTGACTAGACTGAGAACAGGGAATTCTCGAAGAACGGCCCACCTGACCATTCTAAACTGAAGCTCTAAGCCTGCAAGTCCCATCAACATATGCAGCTTCCAATTACATTTTTTGTCCCCTACTTTCAAACTTGATCATTATTAAAACATCAAGGGAATCCTCAGACGTGGAAGAGATCAAAACAAATGAGAAAAAAATTTTTTGGAGAAAAACACTTACGTGAGAAAAAAAATTCTAATAAATATCCTTAAAATGGTATTACAGGGGAGTGGATGTAGCTCAATGACCTTGAGTGCCTGCTTCCCATGTACGAGACCCTGGGTTCAATCCCTGGCACTGTCTTTAAAAAAAAAAGGAATTACATCCACAAACCAAGAGCAGAGTGTGCACTGATTATACATCTATTCACTCTAAGCTCCATTCCCACCTTCCAGGCTCTCCCCTGTAACACAGATTAGAAGCTAGCCAGCTACATTCCCAGATCCTCTAGCAAGCCTCTGGTTAGGTTCTGTCAATGGGACAAGCTCATGGAGCCTGCAAGGTGGGAGGAAGAAAGGAGACATTCTCTTTCTTGCTTTGGTAGTGCCTCAAGCTGCAGCAGCAGCAAATGAGAGGCCTCCTTGGAGTCAGCCATGGTGTCAGCAGTGTGAACGAGCCTGAGCTCCTGCTGGATAGCAATGGTGTGGTTCTAACACGGAGCTTCCTGATTTTTGGTGGCATCCTCTCTTCTATTTTGCTCCTCCAACCCTACCAACATTATAACCAATCCTCTCCATTAAAGTCCTGGGTTTGAAATATGTAGGATGATTGATTTTTCTGCCTTAAAACGGAATTGGAATGGTATATATAAAAAAGAAACATTTCAGAAACAAAGAGTTCCTCGATATTAAAAATGTGAAAGCAAAAATGAAAAAGTTGATAGAAAGATTAGACAGTAATGTTGATGAGATCATCAAGAAAGTAGAGCAAATGAAGCAAAAGAAGGAAACCATCAACAGCCTAAGTGCTCAAAATTTATAGTAAATGATAGCATTGTCATGATGTAAATGACTTATTCTCACGTTACTGTCTAAATGCTATGTGGTTGGTAGGCGGCTGTGGCTCAATCGGTGGGGCTCCCGTTTACCATGTGGGGGGCCCCGGGTTCGGTTCCCGGGGCCTCCTGGTGGGGGCGGGCCCGCCTGCACAGCGTGGTTGGCTGACCCGGCGAGCACGGGCAGTGAGGGGGGGGGTAGATGAATAAATAAATAAAATCTAAAAAAAAATAAAAAATAAAAATAAATAAATAAATGCTATGTGGTGGTGACAGCATGCACCCTACCTGACATTTGAGTATGACATACATGTGTACTGGTCAGAACAATTTTAAAGAAGCAGAGTACCAATTTAAAGAAATCCAGGGGAAAAGTATCTTAATTAACGACATCCTTGACAAGAACTTTAAATATATTCCACGGATAGATGTGCTTTATTTCAAACGTCTACATAAATATGACAATGGGGAAAAAATTACAGGTTTCTCAACATTAGTACTTTGTCCTGTCCTTCAGTTTGTCTCTGAATTCAGTTGACTGACACTTTATTAGCAGTAGCTCCCCATCAATAATCATTTTAACCATGTACAAAATCTGAAATCTTTGGGTGGCACTTCTCATTTCTCTGGAAATCTTTTTACTTGCTTCCAGTTGTAATAAGGCAATGTTTTTATCTGCTCACATTCACTCCATTGGAGGCACAAATGTTGCTCAAATCTCGTTTAAATTTGCAAACATGTAAAATACAAATACAGAACAATGTTAAAATACATAAAAAGTATAATCTCTGTATGCTCTAATAACCTTGGTTTTAATTTTTTTTCACTAAAGAATTATTTCTATTACCTCTCCATAATGAGTTATACAAAATTCCAAAGTATACATTATTACACATCTTGATTTACAAATAAGAATAAAATGTTAAGTTCTACAGGTTAGAATTTCTGAGTGATATTAATAGGAATTTCTGGAAGTAACAAACATTAAACCTTAAATATTTTCTACTTCAACCTCAATTAAGTTTTTGAAAAGGTATACACTTATACATTTGTTGACAGGCACAGGCCACTGAAGAACTTGATATCGCCACTAAAGATGAGATTAATCTGGTGGCTGGAGATTTGCATGCTAGACATGCCAGACCTTTCCATGCAGCAGATTGCAGTAGTCATCTCTTACTTTTTTTGCCCTATGTTTAAAAAAAAATTAAATATTCACATGGTAAAAATGATAACCAGTACAGAAGGTCTAAAACAAGTAAATGTCCTTTTCTTCATTAACCAGCAAATTTGATGTCTTCAAAATCATTAAAACAGCCATATGAATAATTTGTGAACTGAAGTCAACCTTGGAGTCTCTTTATCTGAAAATAATTTTGAAGTCTTTGGAATTGTGTTGATTGTTTCATCTGTTACCTCTGTTGCAGAGGAAAGCCATGCAATCTTAAATCTTCTTCTTTAAAAAAGAAAAAAAGAGCAAAGCCACATGGCCACATGCACATACTGCCCAGAGCCAGCTGACTCCAGGCAGCACTCAGACTCCATAGGTCTGGTCATGGCTTTAGAGAGTCTTTGGTATTATCTTTGAAATTTTACTAGCACATTTATTCACAATGCATTTTCACAAGAAAAAAATTCTCTTAATCAAAATGGGTCATCTGGTCCTTATAATATGGAGAAGCTTAAATCTGTCAGAGATTCAGGTTGTCTGGCCATTACTTAATAGAAAAGTATCTTTATTTAACATTGTACAAAAAGGCCTTAGCCATTGTGTCCCAAGCATAAAGTTAAAAACAGGTCCAGCTTTTTCTCAAGAACAAAGAGAAGGCAAGATGACAAGGGACTAAGGATGGAGAAGGGAAAGTTCTTCAGAGAAACTTCAGCTCCAGCCATGAGAAGTTAGGTGTTTCTTTTTCTTCAAAATTCACTTGCTCTCTGGGTAAGCAGGAAAGGCTTACAGAGACATTAGCTACAGGAACTCAGCCAAGTCCCTGTTCAATGCCTCGGATCCTTCTGGCCAGTTGCACATCCTTTGGGAAAAGAGTGACGCGGCCAGCATGTATAGAGAGGAGGTAGGCGTCCTCAAAGAGATGAACTAGAAATGCCTCTGCTGCCTGGGGGCAGAAAGAGAAATAAAAACATCCACATGGACAAGAGGGCATGGGCTGCTTTTCTGAGACCTGTTAAATTTAGTCTGGAAGGCTCAAAGGATGGTAGCAAAGATTGTTCACAGAACTAGACTGAATTGTGCCTGGGAATTCTGCAGTCAAACCAAAATGGAGCCTCCAATTCTTGATGTGTAACTTTATCGCTATTTTCAAGGAGGTAAGATTCAGTGTGTGACACTCCATAGTCACCAAGTTCTGGTGGGCATATGGAATTGAAGACTGCTTCTTTCTCCCATACTCACCCCTCACCCAATTGTATCTTGGCCACTTCTTACCTCTTGTAGGGCCAACAGGGCCTGGGCTTGCCAATTGAAGTCCACACCACGAGTGAATATAGTGCATATTTCTCTTACCTATGAAAGAGCAGGGATGGGGAGCAGGGGAATGGGGAAGGGTAGAGGGGAAAAGAGATTCAAGGAAAGATAGACTTTCCCTATGACTCTCCAATGAATTGTCATTTCCATTATTCCTTCCTGGCCCTTAATCTTAGGACCTAACTCAGTAGCAAGTGTTGACTCTTGGGACCTTAGGAACTGGCATATCTCTCATTGGTAGTGAGGGAGGGAAATGAGGGGGCAATCTCCCTGAGTAGGGAAAAGGATCAAAGGGTGAATGGATGAGAAGATTCCTAGGTACATAATGAAAGAATCCAGTCTCAAAGGCCCTTGGAGGGCCTAAGTTTTCAGAAGATAGAGTCCCCTCAGGTTAGAGAAGGGGTCCCAAAGCTATTTAGTAAAGAAATGGCAGGCTCCTCAATGCCTGGGAAATCTAAAGGTGGGCAGTGTGGGGGTTGGTGGGAAGCTCCCTGGAGCTCACCAGGAGGCTGAAGGGCCGCTTCCTTATCAATAGATGTGTGCTCTTCTGAAGCTTTTTGATCTCCTTCAGAATCCCATGTCTCCGCAGACCACGTGGACGGGAGGAAGTGCCTGACCAAAAGAGTTGGGTCATAAGGTAAAGTGCAGAGGAAAATAGGTGAAACCTTACAGCTTGGCCGAAAGACAGGGAAACTGTCAAATCTCTAGATGATAATATGTTCCACAAGATTAGGGATTTTTGTCCATTTTATTCACTTGTTATCTTTAGCACCTAAATAAATATTTGTTGAATGAATGAATGATCTTTTGAGGTTTCCCTCTAATGCCAATAATTTCATGAAGTCTTTCCCAAATCCCAAGCCCTTCCAAAGTGATGGGTCACCTCCCTCCTCTGGACCCCAAAGTACTTTGTGCATTTCTTATATCTTACCCACCTACACTGGAAACTCAGGTATTTTATTTTTATTTTATTATTATTTTTTTTTCCTTTTTAAGAGATGGAATGTAATCCTCCCGGCTTGGTTGCAGTTGGCCAAGGTTAATTAGTGACCGAGTCAGGACCTCAGAAGAGACATAGCTCAGCACTAGGCACATGGGTTATGTGGCTCCAATCCCAGTTCCAAACAAAAAGAAGACATCATAAAAGCCAAATTCTCTGCTTGAACTATACTGAAACTAAAAATTAAAAACACAAGAAGGAGAAATGGATGTAGCTCAAGCGATTGGGCTCCCGCCTACCATATAGGCGGTCCAGGGTTGGATTCCCGGGGCCTCCTGGTCAAAGGCAAGCTGGCCCGTGTGGAGAGCTGGCCTATGCAGGAGTGCTGGCCAGCACGGAGAGCTGGCACAGCCAGATGATGCAACAAAAAGAGACACAGAGGAGAGACAATAAGAGATGCAGCAGACCAGGGAGCTGAGGTGCCGCAAGAGATTGAGCACCTCTCCCACTCTGGAAGGTCCCAGGATTGGTTCCCAGTGCCACCTAAAGGGAAGACAAGCAGAGAATAACACACAGAGAACAGACAGCAAGCACAAAACAATGGGGGGGGGGATAGATAAATAAAACTTTAAAAAACTAAACACAAGAATACAGAAACCCAAATTCTTCTAAATAACTCTTGTGTTAAAGGGGAATCCTAATAGAAATTTAGACAATTTAGAAATGAACCACAATAAAAACCCTACATCTCAAAACTTATGATACAACCAAAGTAGTACTAGAGGGAAAAGTACATCCTTAAAATATGTTTGTTAGAAACAAGAACATTAAAAAGATAGCTGATGGGAAGCGGATGTGGCTCAGGCAGCTGGGTGCCCACCCACCACATTGGCGGTCCCAGGTTTGGTTCCTGGTGCCTCCTAAAGAAGGCGAGCAAGACAGCAAGCTGATGCAACAAGATGACACAATAAAGAGATAATAAAACAAGGAAACACAAGGAGAGACACAACAATTGGGATCAGAGGTGGCTCAAGCCATTGGTTGCTTCCCTCCTACATCAGAGGTCCTGGGTTCGGTTCCCAGTGCCTCCCAAAAAAGAAGATGAGTATACAAGGAACAGACACAGAGAACAGAGAGCAAGGGGGGTGGGGGGAAGAAAGAAAGAAAGAAAGAAAGAAAAAAAAAAGATAGCTGAGCTAAGCATTCAAGTGTTACAAAGATAACTTAAAACCAAAGGTAAGTAGAACAAAAGAAAAATTAATGAAAGAGTAAAACAAAAGAAATATTAAAGATAATAAAATTAATGAAAAAGAGTAAAGCTATAGTTGCTCAAGAGATAAAATTAATGAAAGAGTAAAACTATAGTTGCTCAAGAGATGAAACCAAGGACCTTATAAAATGTACAAACCTTTAAGCTGAACAAAGAATAAAGAGAAAAACACATACTGAAGTTAACACTGTGAAGGGATAAAAATGAATTTCAGAAATGTTACTCAAGGCCCAGACTAGAAAAGAGAACCCACATTGAGTATTTCAATAGAAGGGACTTAATATAACAAACTAACCACAAAAGTATTAGAAGAGCTGAGGAGCAAATGGGGGAAGGTGAGGCAATCCAGGGATGGCTTGTGCCTGGCAGCTGCCAGTGGAGAATTCATCCCTGAGTGGGGATAAGGAATGTGAGCCAAAGAAACAGAGTAGTGTCCAGGATAATTAGTGACATTTAGGAGAAAGAAAGAAAGATCATACTGAGGAAATAAACTACTGGCACCTGTCCCCTTCCCCCACCACTAATCAGCAACCCAGGGTCACTGGAGGCAGCCTTTAGTACATAGATAAAGCAGAAAATGTAAAGATGAGCACAATTAAAAATCAAACAATTTAAGAATGCTAACACCATGAAAGAAAGGACCAAACTCATCACACAAAATAACCAGTACCAGTGGAATGTGAGGTAATGGAGAAAAGTGATAGAGACTTTGCGAGAAGTATATGTAATCTTAGAGGGATAGGAGAAGATATGAAATCCATCAACCAAAAACAAGCAGTTATGAAGAGCAGTCAATTAAAGAGATCATGAAAAGAACTGGGATTTAAAATAAAAAAAAAATCAATATTTGGATTTTGAAATGCTACCATAAAGAGTTTGGATTTAATCATAAAGATAATGGGAAGCCATGGAAGAGAGGAGAGTGACCCATTTACATTTTAAAGACCATTACAGCTGCTGAATAAAGAAAGAAATGGAGGCAAGAGTGGAAGTAGAGTAGTAACTAGGATAGGAGGCTCCTGTAGCAGTTATGGTTAGAGATGCTGGTGGCTGGGACCAGGCTGGTGGGAGTAGAGATGGAGACAAGTGGATTGATTAAGATGACAATCTGGAGATAGAATTGCTTGAACTTGCATTTGGATTGGATATGAGGTAAGAGAAAAGGTTGTTCCCCAGTTTTCTAACTTGAGCAACTGAACGGGTGGTTGTGCCATTTACTGAAATAGGAGAAAACGGGATAAAGACGTTAAAGGGGAGTAATCAAAAGTTCAGTTTTGGATGGGTTAATTTAATGAAAAGCCAGAGAATGTGTGGTGTCAAGGAAGTCAAGGGAAGAGAATGTTTCAAGGAGAGTGGTCCATTGTGTTAAATACTTAAGAGATAGAGTAACTAAAGGACACAAAAGTGTCTACTGAATTTGCTGACAAGCAAGTTGTTGGTGACCCTGACAAGAATAGTTTAAGTGGACTAGAAATAGTGGTAATGGTTATGGGGAGTCAGACTGGAATGGGTTGAAGAGTAACTGGGAAGTGAAGAAACAGACACAATGGGGATAAACTTAACAAGTCTGGCTATTAAAAATAGGGTAACTATGAAGGAAAGTAGAGAAAAATGGGGAATATGTGGGGTCAAGGAAACACCCCTGTCCTTTTTCTTAAGATCAGAAATACCAGAGCACATTTGTGGAATGCCAATGTAAGGGGATTGAGTTCAATTTTAAGTGTAGGTGGAAAGGATAATAGAAGGCCCCTGAGAAGACAAGAGGAAGATATGACCAAGAGACAAAGAGTGGCTTTTGAAAGGAAGGGGGACACTTAGGTTCTCTGTTATGAGAAGATGAGGGGAAGCCAGTCTGAAGGCTTCTATTTTCCTAATGAAGCATGAAACAAGGTCATTAACAAAGAGTATGTGGGGTGCAATGAACAATCCAAAAAGGAAACCAAGAAAACAATTCCAATTACAATAGTTCTAAAAGAATAAACTAGGAATAAATTTAACCAAGGATGTAAAAGACTCATACACTGAAAACTACAAAACAATGCTGAAAGAAATTAAAGATGTAAATAAATGAAAAGATATCCCATGTTCATAGATTGGAAGACATATTTATATTATTAGGAAATCAATATCACCAAAAAAGATCTACAAATTCAATGCAATCCTGATCAAACTTTCAGCAGTTTTTTTTTTTTTTTTTTCTTTCCAGAAATGGAAAAGCCAACCCTCAAATTCATATTGAAGGGTGAGTGGCCCTGAATAACCAAAATCATCTTGAAAAAGTACCAAGTTGGAGGACTCACACTTCCTGATTACTAAATTTACTACAAAGCCACAGTAATCAGTGTGGTAATGGCATTAAGGACAGACCTTTAGACTAATGGAATAGAACTGAAAGTGCAGAAATAAAACCACAATCTATGGCCAGCTGATTTTTGACAAGGGTGCTAGGTCAACTCAATGGGGGAAGAACAGTCTCTCCAACAAATGGTGCTGGGAAAACTGGATATCCACATGCAAAAGAATGGAAGTGGACCCTTACCTCATACTATATAGAAAAATTAGCTCTAAACAGACCAACCTAAATATAAGAGCTAAAACCATAAAACTCCTACAAGAAAACATAGGGGAAAGTCTTCAGGACCTTGAATTAGGCAATGAACACTTAGATATAACACCATAAACATGAGGAACAACCAAAAAAAAAAAAAAGAAAAAAAAGAAATTGGACTTCATCAAAATTAAAAACTTTTGTGCAAAGGATATTATCAAGAAAGTGAAAAGACAAAATACAGAATGAGAGAAAACATTTGGAAATCATGTAATTGAGAGGGATTTAATATTCAGAATATATAAAGAATTCCTACAATTCAACAACAAAAAGACAAACAATCCAATTAAAAAAACTTAAATAGACATTTTTCCAAAGATATACAAGTAGCCAATAAGCATGTGAAAAGATGTTGACCACCCTTAGCCATTAGGGAAATGCAAATCAAGACTACCCTCTAGGGTGGCTATTATTATTTTTAAATGGAAAATAAAAGTATTGGTGAAGACATGAATATGCAGAGATATAGGAATCCTTGCACATTGGTGGGAATGTAAAATGGAGTGGCTGCTGTGGAAAACAGTTTGGCAGTTCTTCAGAAAGTTAAACACAGAATTACCAAATGACCTGGTAATTTTATTTTGAGGTATATACCCAAAACTGAGGGGAAAAAAAAAAAAAGGACTTGAGCAGAAATTTCTACACCAATGTTCACAGCAGCATAGCTCAACAATAGCCAAAAGATGGAAGCAATCCTCATGTCCATTAACAGATAAAAGGAAAAACAATATGTGGTATATACATAAAATGGGATATTATTCAGTCATAAAAAGGAATGAAATGCTGATACATGTTACAACATGGAGGAATCTTGAAGACATCATGTTGAGTGAAATAAGCCACACACAAAAGAACAAATACTTTATCAGTTCACTTATATGAAATACCTAGAATAAGCAAATTCATAGAGGCAGAAAGTAGATTAGTGGGAGCCAGGGGCTGGGGGTAGGGGGTGAGGGGTACAGGAAGGAAGGGAGAGTTATTGCTTAATAGATACAGTCTGGTAATGATGCTTTGGTAACAATGGCACAATATTGTCACCTAATTATATACATATAAGTGGCTAAAATGGGAAATTTTGTGTTGCATATAGGTTACTACAATAAAAAATTTAAAAAAAGAAAAGTGAGTGGGGGAACTGGAGTGGTAGGAAGTCTAGGGTAGAAGATAGAGATATGGAATAGTCTTTGAAGAGAATGAAGAACAAGATTACCAGACATAGAGCTGTAATATAAAAATTAGAATTATGTTGTAATTAATTTCTATTATATTTGAATCATTACTTACATTTATAAATGTTTGTTGCTATACTATTTTAAAAAATTGATTATATTAAATCTAACCTGGACTTACATTCACTCTTAAAATTTGTTCTTTCTTTCAAAAATAAAATCAATTGGACATAGAAAAAAAAAAGATTACCAGACAAGTATTTCGATTTAGCCAGGAGTTGAAGGATGTAACAGCAAACATTATCATAACATCCTTCATCATTCCTGTTAAAATTAGGAAGAAGTCAGAGATGGCTAAGGCACTGCTTTTATTTCAATACTAGTCCCAGGACTAGTATAAAATACAATAAGAAAAAGAAATAAAATGTATAAAACCTAAAAAGGAAGAGTCAAAAGTCATGATTTGCAGATAATATAAGGCTCCACTTAAAAATTTCAGTAGAACCAACTAAAAGACGTGAGAATTCAGAAAGCTGGCTGGATGCAAAGGTTAAACTCGTTTTAGTTACGAAAAAAAAATCCCATTCACAACTGCAGAATCTCTATATAACCTATAACACTTCTTTCCCCGCTGCTCTTCACTACCGTAACAAGAATCAGAAGTTAAGTACAGCAGTTGTTGCCGTGATGTACACCCGTCCAGCCATCTACAGGTAGAAACTGAGTACAACAAACTCGGTTCTTCTGTCCCGGGACACACTTCCGGAAGGGAATAGGATGAGAGCACTCACTGTTCTTCCAGCTGGAAGGCCTTGACTTAAGGCCCAACACTGCCACTCAATTTAGGGAAAAAACCTGGAAAGATACCTTCTAAGAGTAGATAGAAATTGGTACAAAAAGCAGCCAACACTTCTGCAATTGGGAAAATAAAATTTAAAAAGCACAAACACACACACACACAAAATCCTGAATTTGCCGGAACAAGTTGTGTGACCTTGTGCTTCCGGGCCTGTGTGAGCCTCAGTTTACCTACCATGCAAAATGGGGACACTATAAATTTGCGATAAGGCACGTAAGGAGCTTAAACCCCATGGCTAGTTAGTGCTCGGCGCTCAATACCCAGCAGCAGGAACAAAATACAGACTTGCTATTAGGGGCCGGGTGCCCCGGTGCCCCAGGCCGGTCCTCTCCGCTTTCCAGAACCGCCTTCCCCGGGCGGAGCCCCGAGCAGGTGCCGGGGCTGGACACGGCCGCTGGGCTCCGCGTCGGGCCCTCCCCACGCTCGGCCCCGGCAGACACGTCTCGTCCCCGCTCGGCGTCACCCGCTTACCTGAGGAGACGCCCCGCCGCGGGGTGCCGGGCGTCGCGGGCCGCCTCTCGGGGACTTCGGGCTTGCGTCTCCGGCGGCGCGGGCCCATGGCGTCCGAGCGCCCCGGCTCGCTCCGGGACTTCACCGTCCGCGTTCTTTCAAACGCAGGGCCGGCGAGTCCCATTGGCTGCTACGACTGTGGGGAGGACCAATGAGGGCCCAGGCCGGAAGGGGCGGGGCGACGGCGCCTCCCTCCAAAGGGCCCTCGGGGAAGCGGGAGGAGGCGGGGCTTTGCTGCCTCGGGGCGTGGGAGGAGAGACGCTGCTCTGCGGCGTGCCAGCGTGCCGGCGGGCGAGAGCGGGAAAAGGCTCTGAGGAGGTAGGTGAGGAGGCCGGGGCGCGCCTTTCTCGCCATATAAATCACCTCCCGCAAACATTTTATGTTTTGCCTGATCTACCGCGCGAGGTGGCTTTTAAAGATGAGGAAACTGAGGCCCATTAGGGAACGTGGCCACCCCACGTGGCGCCTGTGACACTCCCGGGGACATCCCACTAATATGCATGAACTCGATTGCTCGGGAGGACAGCCAGACCCGGCGGGGTCCAGGCAGGGCAGGCCTCGTCCCTTTTCTTGGAGCACACTCTCCATCCAGCCTGGCCATGGGATTGTCCCAAGGAAGCGAGCCACCTCCCTGTCTGGTGGGGATAATATGAATTCAGTTCATATGTCTGGGTGGTTAAAATAAAGGGGGTTCTAATTTTCTGCAGTTGCCAAATGTTCTACAGTGACCGTGTACTGCAATCCAGGAAAATATTAGTTAAGAAATCAGTGATTTCAGTTGACCCATTACGCAGAGCTGCTCTGTGAGAGGCACGTAGTTCTGTTAACCATGTTTAAGGGCACAGTCTTTCAAAGTCAGGGTAGTCAGTCCAGTTTGGGTTCTCCACCTAGCTCTACCCCTAGGTGTGAGGGCAAATAACTGTCTCTAAGTCTCAGTTTTCTCATCTGTCAAAATGGGGGTAATAACTGTGGCAGTTGAGTCTTTTGTGGACCCCAGAAAATTATGTTCTTAAATTGGTCCATTCCTATGGGTGTGCACCTGTGGTAGGTGGGCTCCTTTAATTAAATTACTTCAGTTAAGGGCCTCTGATTAGATTACTTCAGTATTTTACTGGCATCCTTTATAAACGGGATGAAGACAGAGAGAAAAAAATGACACATGAACAGAGAAGAACCCACAGAAGGTGAGAGAAAAAGCCACAGATGGAGTAGCCAGAAGCTGAAAGCAGTGAGCCCGGAGGAGAAGGCAGAGACTGGTAAATGCCATGATGTGCAGAGGAGTCCAGAATCACCTGCAGCCACCCTTGGGGAGAGAACTTCACCTGATGCATTGATTTGGACATCTCAGCCTTGGAACTGTAAGCTTATAAGTTAATAAATCCCCATTGTAAAGGCCAAACCCATTTCTGGTATATTGCCTTGGTAGCCTTTAGCAAACTAAAACAATAACAGTGATCTAAAAGTTAATTGCATGAGAAAAATAAATAAATAAATAAATAAAGCACTTAGCCAAAGGGCTGAGGTCCTGATGCAAACCTCTGGTGCAGGTTTGAATCATAATGGAAGTATAGACAAGAAGGAAGGACAAGCACTTGGTATAGCCAATGCTTTGACAACTGATGGATAAGACACTGAAGCGGGAGCTGGAAGCTCCTTGGTCGAGGGAGTTGGGTTGAGGGTATTAGAGTCTTCCTCAAGAATGTGGAGCAGAATCGTGGGGGATTTGGGAAAGTGGCGATGAGGGGAAGGAGGTGTGTTGTGTCAAGCAGAGGTCACACCTGAGAAGAGGTAAAACAGTGCAGGTCATTGGAGAACAGAGGTTATCCTGATTGAATAGATGTAGGTGATGTGGAATCAGTGGCCTCCTCAGAAGGCGGATGGAGAATGGAGAGTGAGGGTGTGGGATTTGCTATAGAGCCTGCCTGATCTTAGGAAAGTGACTGCATTTTGCTGAGACACAGGTTATAAGATTTAAAGCGAACTTGTTAAGCTAGTTCTAACACTCTTTAATTCTATGACTGCACAATTTCTCTAAAGAAAGACTGGGAGAGGACATTAGGGACATGATCGAAAACTCAGAAATTTAATTCTGACCTCTTTGACTAAGGTACAAGCTGCCCACTAACTAAGTGGGGTAAAATATTTCTCATAAGCCTAACCTAGCTCAGATTCTCAAACCCCCCCCCACTTGTCCCAATAGGGAGACAATTAAATCGCTGGAGAGGAGGACCAGGGACTGATAACATACTCTTATAAATGGTAAGAGCTATTACTCAAAGCTGCTTGAACTCTTCTTTCCTAAGGGAAGTGAATTTTCATTAGCCATTTAAAAATTGCTACATAGACCTGAACTGTTCAATATGGTAGCCGTGAGCCACAGATGGCTATTGATCACTTGCTTGAAATGTGGTTTGTCTGAATTGAGATGTGCTATAAAATGTGAAAGACACACTGGATTTTGAAGACAGTACAAAAAATAATAATACAAAATATCTCACTAATTTTTTAATATTGCTTACATGTTGAAATTATAAGCTCTTGGATATATTGGGTTAAATAAAATATATTAAAATTAATTTTACGTGTATCTTTTTACTTTTTTAAGGTGGCTCCTAGAAACTTTACAGTCACAGAAGTGGCTCACATTATATTTCTCTTGGACAGCCCTGATATAGAATGAATTGCTTTTATCTGCACACTGAATTCAGTTTTTCATTGTTCATTTAACAGACACTTGTTGAGCATCTTTTATGTGCCAGGCAATGTGATAAGGGTTGGGGCTAATGCAGCAAATTAGACATATGCCCTCATAGTCTTATGTTCTGGTGGGAGAGAAAAAGACCACAATAAGCAAGAGAAAAAATAATCAATTACAGACTGTGGTAAGTGCTAGTGTGGAAATAAACACAGTGACGGGTAGAGTCACTTGGGGTAGGAGGTGATGGCCTTTATTCTATGGAGGAGGTCAGGGAAAGTCCTTCCATGAAGATGAGATTCGAGCTGAAGCCAGAGATATGGAAAGAAGCTAGTAGGTAGAGGAGCTGGGGGTGAAGGATGTCCCAGACAAAGGGCACCACGAGTACAAAGATCCTGAGGCAGGAGAGAGCTTGGCATGTTCCAGGAAACTGAAAGGAGGCAGAGGGGAGAGTAGGACTTTGAGTTAGGGTTAGGAGGCTGAACTGTATTCTAAATGCACTGAGAAGCCACCAAGTGACTTTGGGCAGGGGAGTGACATGATCTCACACAAGGAGAAAAGAAAGAGAGAAACATGGTTAGTTTAGAATTTTGTACCAATCAGTGAACATCAAGTTTTCTTAAGAGACTTTGTTAAGAGATCCAAGATTTCATTGGCTACAAAGGTATTTTAGTGCCACTTCTCCCATTATGATGAAAGGGCCTTGACCTATCCATGGATAAATATATGCATAGTTACTATAAATATAATATACAAATTTTCTTATAGGAATGTATATTAGAAATATGGGGAGGGGATGTAGCTCAAGAGGTTGAGCACCTGCTTCCCATGTATGAGGTCCCAGGTTCGATCCCTGGTACCTCCTAAAAACAAACACAAACAAACAAACTAAAAAACCAACTCTCGAGGTCATCCAGCAAGATGGTGGCAGAGCTCTGAGAATCAGCTCCTGCAACGGGGCAGTTGGTGATCACCCAGAACTATCTAGAGCACTTGTTTGGGGGCTCCAGAAGACCAAAAGTGCATCCTGCAACATCTTTGAAAGAATTGAAGGAGGAGACTGCCCATCTGCAGAGAAAATTCATAAGTAGAGCACTCTATGCCATGGAGGCTGGTGCCCATCCTCCACTGGAGGCACAAGCCGCCTCGGGAGTTATTCCACGGCTGGAATTGGAAGTTCCACTTCCCAAAACTGGGGAGGAAGAGATGGTTGGCACCAACTTCAAACACTGATTAGTGAATTTGGTGGGCTAAAGTATAATTCTAAGAACAGCTAAAGTTTGAACCTGTCCAAGTCAGAAAGAGGCCGGTGGCTACCATGTTAACTCCACGTCTGACATGAGGGGAAGCGGGGCTGACTGAAAATCACAGTGTTGGCAGGGACCAGCTTTTTTTTCCATCTAGATCAGATTGCTGCTCTAGCCTAAGCCCCAGGCCCACCTTGGGCAGGGAGGAAGCTGGGGGGAGCTGCGCCAGCCTCTCCGGGAAATTACAGGCCATGCTGTGGAGGCTGGTGATCATCCTACTTCGGCAGCACAAGCCACCCCAGGAGCTATTCTGTGGCAGGAATTGGAAGCTCCATTTCCCAAAAACGGGAGGAAGAAACAGTTGGCTACCAATTTCAGCTACTGATTAGTAAATTCGGCTGGCTAAAGTATAACCCTAAGAACAGCTAAAGTTTGAGCCTGTCCAAGTCAGAAGGAGGCCAATAGCTGCCATTTTGACTCCACCTCCAGCATGAGGGGAAGCTGGGCTGACTGAAAATCACTGTGATGGTAGAGACTGGTTTCTTTCACCTAGATTGGCCTGCAGCCCTAGCCTAGACTTCAACCCACCTCTACCAGGGAGGAAGCTGATGGGCCCTGCACCAGCCTATCCAGGTAACTGCAGGTACATCTAGCTGGCACAGACTGAATAATTGGAAGTCTACCAGGTCAACTGTGGTCATCTTGGATCTGTACTACGTAGATTGCTGCCCACACCTGCAGCTCCATCCCTGCCCCAAGCAGGGGAGAAAGGGACGTGAAGCTTCATCAGTTTCTTTGGGCAACTACAGTCCAGGTCTGCACGACTTGGATTATTCCACACAGCTGTGGCTCTGTCCCTACCCCTGGCAAAGGATAAAATTGGGAGAAGCTTCATTGGTCCTTGGGGGCATGAGGGTAGCTTGAGCCTCCACAGATTATAGCACCAACTACATCCTTGGCTCCTACTACAAAACAAGCAAGGAAGAAGGGCAGGAAGCCCTAAACTAAAGAGAAAAACTGCACCCAGAATGAATACTCTAGTAAGCCAGATGCCAAGACACCAACAAAAAAATTACAATCCACACCAAGATACAGGAAGATATGGCCCAGTTAAAGGAACAAGATAAGCTTCCAGATAACATAAAGGAGTTGAGACAACTCATCATAGATGTTCAAACAAATCTTAATAAATTCAATGAGATGGCAAAAGAAATTAAGGATATTAAGAAGACATGAGGGGGGCGGATGTGGCTCAAATGGTTGGGCGTCCGTCTGCCATATGGAGGGACCTGGGTTCCATCCCCGGGACCTCCCAGTAAAATAAAAATATATATATAGAAGGCGCATGGGTTGCCAGGCTCTGTGTGCCGCTGAGCTGTCGGCCCCGGGAGCCATGCACCGGGATGATGACGTAGCGGGGGAGAAACAAGACGAGATGCTCCGAAAGCTCCAGAAACCAGGAGCTGAGGTGGCGCAGGCAGCAGAATACCTCTCTCCTACATCGGAGGTCTCCACGATCAAATCCTGGTGAAGATTGGAGAAGGAGGATGAGAAGAGATGGCAGGGGGCAGACACAGAGAATTGCCCAGCGAATGGACACGGGACAGCAAATGGGGAAGGGGGGGTTTGGAATGGATAAAGTAAATAAATAAATCTTAAAAAAAAAAAAAAAAAGATGAGCACAAAGAAGAATTTGAAACTCTACATAGAAATATAGTAGATCTTATGGGAATGAAAGATATAATAAATGAAATTAAAAGTACACTGGAATCATAATAGCAGATTTGAGGAGGCAGAAGAAAGGATTGGTGAGCTTGAAGAAATGGCCTCTAAAAATGAACATACAAAAGAATAGATGAAGAAAAGATTGGAAAAACTTGTACAAGGTCTCAGAGAACTAAAGGACAGCAAGAGATGTGCAAACATATGTGTCATGGGTGTCCCAGAAGGAGAAGAGAAGGGAAAAGGGGCAGACAGAATATTTGAAGAAATAATGGTAGAAAACATCCCAACCATATTGAAGGACATAGATATCCATGTCCAATTAGCACCACGTACTCCCATCCAAAAAAATCCTAATAGACCAACTCCGAGACACATACTAATCAGAATGTCAAATGCCAAAGACAGAGAATTCTGAGAGCAGCAAGAGAAAAGCAATGCATAATATATAAGAGATACCCAATAAGATTAAGTGCTGATTTCTCACCAGAAACCATGGAGGCAAGAAGACAGTGGTATGATATATTTAAGACACTGCAAGAGAAAAACTTCCAGCCAAGAATCTTATATCCAGCAAGATTGTCTTTCAAAAATGAGGGCAAATTTAGAATATTCACAGATAAACAGAAACTGATTTTGTAACCAAGAGACCTGCTTTGCAGAAAATACTAAAGGGTGTGCTACAGCCTGAAAATAAAAGACATGAGAGAGAGGCCTGAAAGAGAATCTAGAAATGGAGATTATATCAATAAAAGTAACTAAAAGTGTCGAAAGAGTGTGGTGAAAATAAAATATCACATATAAAACCCAAATATTCAGGAATAAAATTAACCAACAATTTAAAGCACTTGTATACAGAAAACTACAACTTATTGTTAAAAAAAAAAAAAAAAAAGACAAATAATTGGGGGAATATTCCGTGCTCATGGATTGAAAGACTAGGTATCATTGAGATGTCAATTCTATTCAAATTGATATACAGATTCAATGCAATCTCGATAAAAACTCCACCAGCATTTTTAAAGTAAACGGAAAACATGATTATCAAATTTATTTGGAAGGGTAAGGGGTCCTGAATAGCCAGAAAATTCTTAAAAAGGAAAAGCAAAGTTGAAAGACTCTCATTTCCAGACTTTAAGTCATATTACCTAGCTACAGTGGTAAAGACAGCATGGTACTGGCATAAGGATGGACACATGGACCAATGGAACTGAATTGATGGTTAAAAAACAGACCCTCACATCTATGGTCAAGTGATTTTTGGCTGGCCTGTCAAACCCACCTAGCTCTGGCAGGGCGGTTCATTCAACAGATGTTGCTGAGAGAATTGGATGTCCATGGCAAGGGAAGGAGGGAGGACCTCTATCACACACCCTGTACAGGAGTTGACTCAGAGTGAATCAAATACCTAAATATAGGGACAGGAACCAGGGAGCTTATAGAGGAAAATGTGGGAAGGTATCTTCAAGACCTGGTGGTAGATGGTAGATTCTATTAAAGGAGATAAGAGGAGGACTGAGATGGACTACTGATATTTAATGTATGTAGAAGTTTTAATTAGCTTTACTGTAAAAGTATGGAAATGTACAGAATTGATGGTAACACATTATAGTGAGTAACAGCTGGTTTATAAATGGGGATGTGGCTGAAAATGGTAGTCTAGGGATGTAAATGCTAATTGATAGAAAGCTAGAGAATAATCTAGGGACTGAATAGCACAGTAAACCCAGAGGTGGATGAGAATTGTGGTTGATGGTACAGATCCAAGAGTGTCCTTTGTGAGCTAGAGCAGATGTACATCAGTATTGCAGGGTGGTGGGAATGTGGAGAAGCGTGGGAAAAATACAACTGGAGTGACCTATGGACTGTGGTTAACAATAATAATGTAATGTTCTTGCATCTATGCCAAAGATGTACTGTATTGATAATAGGGGAGTATGGAAAAAGTGTGCCAAATGTACGTTGTGGACCATAATAATCGGATGATATTATCTCATAATCTGTAACAAATATTCCACCAGGGTGTGGTGTGTTGATAGAGGGGTGTTGTTGGGGAATTCTGCACATGTGCATGATTGTTTTGTAAGTTTACAACTTCTGTCATAAAAAAATATTTTAAAAATAATAATAGGGTGGGTTAGGGGAAATATATACCAAATGTAAGATGAGGACTCTAATTAGTAGTAAGATTTTGAGAATATTCTTTCATAATTTGTAACAAATGTCTCACAACAATGCAAGGTGTTGGTGGAGGGTTGATGTATGGGACCCCTGTATGATGTTATGCATGTTTGCTTTACAAGTTCACAATTTTTACTATACACTTATTATGTGTGTTCATGTATAAATGATGTAAAATAATAATAATAGGTTGGGTTGGAAGATTGGTTACTAGTAATATTTTGAGGATGCTCTTTAATCTTTACTTAAAAATGTTTCACAACAATGCAAGGTATTGGTAGGATGAGGTACGAGAGCCCTGTATGATGTTATGTATGTTTGTTTTGTAAGTTCACGACTATTACAATACACTTATTGTTTATGTATGTTCATGTATGAGTGATATACTTCAATAAATTAAAAAAAAAAGTAAAAAAAACCAACTTTCATTGGGGAGTGGATATAGCTCAGTGGTTGAGCGCCCGCTTTCCACGTACAAGGTCCCAGGTTCAATCCCTGGCACCTTCTAAAAAAAAAAAAAGAAATAGCAGCTCTGTCAGCCCTTTGCTGTGTCACCTCCTTAACCCTCAGTTTCCTCATCGTGTCTTATTTTTGACTTGGAGAAGGCCCCCCCCCCGCCCCCTGCAAACAGATCCATGCGTCCTTCCCTCATGGCTTTCCAATGTCCAGCACCTTCCCCGCGGCGCCATTTCCCCCTGGTCCCCACATCTGCCCTCTGGGGACTGAACAGTCTTTTGGGAGGCTGAGCCAAGTGTGGGGAGAACTGGCACTTACAAAGCCCTGCTGCAAAGGAGCCAGAGCAGTGGACAGCCCTTGGAGAACAGAGCCAGCAGCAGAGTCAGTTATTTGGTAAAAATGAGGAGACAGATATACACATCAATTGTCCTCCCCTGGGAAGGGGAGCAAAGGCTGTGCTGTGATGGCCTCTTTTCTCCTGCGTCCCAGCTCAGTGAGTGGGGAGGGGAGACCTTGAACAGGGACAGGGTAAGACTTCGCTGGGGTGAGCAGGATTGGGGGCCAGTGGGCCAAGCCACTTCCTGTCGAGGGGCGTGAAACCAAACCACGCATGTTGTACACCTCCCTCAGCCCCCCCCCCCCAAAGGTTTCTTCTTCCTCCTCTGCTTCTTTGGAGGAGACCTTCACAGTTGACTTGTGCAGCGTTTCCCTTTATTGGTAGGAGGCTAAAGGAGATGTGTTTGTTTTGAATTTGGGGGCAGTATGGAAAGAACAATTAAGATAAGGATTCTGTGGGTGGTAAGAAGGAAAATGCAGCAAGAGAAATGAAGGACTCGTACATTGGACTCTGTGCCCGACTCCTTGTGGATCTAAGGTAAGCAAGAGGAGCCTTCTGATAGGGCCTGGGGCTCCAGGATAAACACTCTTTGACTTCCAAGAAGACCGTAATGGGCAGTTGGAACTTAGGAGCTATCCCAGGCTTGGGGATGTGGAACCCTGGGACAGTACTTCTCAAACCCAGGAGAAGAGCGCACCCCTGGGGCACCCTATAGGGAGCAAGGGGGCCACGGCCAATTGCCTGGGTTATCGTTTTTTTCTCATGGCAAATAATTTAAAATAATGCATATAGTAAATGAAACACAAGTATATGTACAGCACAAAACTGACATCTCTTTCAAGATAAAAGCAGAATTTAAAAAGTTAATTTTGGGGGAAGCGGATGCAGCTCAAGCAGTTGAGCGCCTGCCTCCCACATGGGAGGTCCCGGGTTTGGTTTCTGGTGCCTCCTGAAAAAACAAACAAACAAGCAAAACAAACAGTACCACACTAATGAAGGATGTTAATGTGGGAAAATGTGGGAGGGGTAAGGAGCGGGGCATATAGGAATCCCCTATGTTTTTTAATGTAATATTTATGTAATCTAAGTATCTTTAAAAAACAAAACAAAAGAAACAAAAAAACAAATGGAAGAACCAACTCAGGGAGGCCGATGTGGCTCAGTGGTTGAGCACTGGCTTCCCACGTACAAGGTCCCAGATCGAATCTCCGGCCCCCGGTACCTCAAAAAAATTTTGGGGGGGGCTACTTAGCCTTTCCATACCATTCTTCCCAAACACAAGTTCACATTTGTTCTCATCTGAAGCTGGGGCTATTTCAAGGGGAAAGATTGAGAAGCGTCACCCCACTGTAGAGACAGTTTCCCCACGTCTATATTAAGGAGGGGCCTGGAACTGAATCAAGGGCTCCCTGGGGGCCAGGACATGTGGTCCTCCAGTCTTGAGCTGCTCATCTTAGCTCCTAAGCTTCCCCAAGGGGCCTGCTTGCGGGAAACTTCCTTAGCTTTTCTGGGAGGGGACCAGGTGGTAAAGATTCTCCCCTTCGCAGAGCAGATCAGGGTTTGGTGGCCACAGACACGGGGGCTGGTCAGAAACAGGCCCAGACTCTGGGTCATTCTATACACTGTGGTCAACACTAGGCATCGCCTCACACCGAAACTCTTGGGATTTCATCTTCCTTCTTCCTTGCTAGACCCTCCCCAGCAGCAAACGTGGTTGCCTTCTGTGTGCTTGGCACCATGGAACAGTCCAGGGAGGGAGACAAAAGGGCTGGGTCCTCCAGGAGCCCTATTTGGCTGGAACAACCAGTATCTTGCTGTAAAGAGTGATTTGCCTTAGGGCCTCTGGTTTGCCTGTTCCCCGGACGTCCCTGGTGGTGACAGTCATTGGGGGTGTTAGTTACATCCAAGTTCTTGGGCAATCTGATTCAGGTCTGTGGTGGGACCCAGGAGACGGGATTTCAGCCAGCACCAGGTGAGCCGTGAGCTCAGGGATGTTTGGGCAGCGAGGCTGCAGTGCACAGGGATGCTTCTCAGTCGCGTTGTTTATGAAGTCACTGTTTATCACCTATAACAGCGTGCATCTTTCTTCTACTTGTTTTTTTTTATTTTCACTTTTAGGAGGTACTGGGGATTTAACCCAGGACCTTGTACATGAGAAGCAGGCACATCTGCTCCCGTTTTCTCTGGGTATTATGATCAATCATAGGCCCCAGTCGTGCTCCCTGAAGCCTCCTGCAGGCCAGCTGTGGAAGGCTCTAGACTATTAGTAGGGGCCAAGACCACCACTTATCCCAGACAAATGTAACTGAATGACACCCACCTATCAGTGATCATTTAAGAACACCAAGAACCGCTGCCTTTCAGAGGCAGCCAAGGTTTGGAAGGGAGCCCAAGGCTGCATAGTCACAGTAGAGGGGCAGCTGAGAACACTGGACCTCTGCTGCTTTCCTCACCGGCAGGCCATTTGCCCCACTCTGCCCACTGGCCTGACCTCACTGAGTGCAGTTTGCTTGTTTAACTGTGCAGAGACCTTTGGACAGAGTGAAGGCAGCAGAACCTCCCACACTAGGCTAACCTGACACAGCCCATCTCGGCGTGTGGGTGCACTGCCAGCAGGAGGGGGCCCGAGGGCAACGTGTGGGCCTGGACGGCAGCTGAGAGGAAGCCCCAGCCCCAGGGTCCCCCTAGGATTGCTCTGTGGGGGGCAGGGGTTGACTGATTTACTAAAATACAGTTTAAATTAGACCATATTTGAACCAGTGTTGACAAGTGTGTTAGCAGTCAATTCCCATTTCGGATTCAGAAAGGTAAGCCAGAGCTGTAGACGGTTCCCACTTCTGCCCAGACTGCCTCCATCAGCAGGAGAGGGGAGGGCCTTTCTCCCTCCCCGGACAGGCCCAACACCGCTCAGCAAGGCCTCAGGCTCACCTCCAGAGTACCCCTGACTGCAGGAGGAAGTGCACACATCTCTTGGGCTCTGGGTGGGCACCTCAGGTCAGCGTACAATTTCCTAGAGGCATCCTGCTTCATTTTACAATCTCTGTCAATTTTGCTTTCTACTCCCTGATGGTCTTCAATAAAACCTTTTCCCCTGCCTCTGCTGGGACTTCATTCCCCAGACCACCACCCCGGCTGACAAGCACAGCCTTACGTGACAGCCTGCTGTGCTTTAGCAGTTTACGTGCACCTTCAAATTTACCTTCTTTAATCTTCATGTCTGTCCTGTGAGACGGAGGCTGGCTTCGTGATCCCCACTTTGGAGAGGTGAAGACCCAAAGCTCTCGGAAGTTAAGTGTCTGCCTGAGTTAGTGGCAGGTCTGGCGGGGTGTCCCCCTCCCCATTCTCTGCCATCCCTCCCCACTGGAATTCCCACCAGCTCTTCAAACTCAGAAATCCACAGTCCCCCATGCAGCCTTCAGACCAAGACCAGGAGCCCTTACGTGGCTGGCACAGGGCAGCACACAGGCCGGGCATCCCCCAGCAGGCAAGCAGCCCCGCGCTCTTTACTCTGTATGTGGCAGAACGGCAAGGACCAGGCCTGAGTGCCAGGAAACCTGGATTTGCTGGTAACTGGCTGTGTGACCTTGGGGAGCTTCCTCCCCTCTCTGGGCTTTAGTTTCTTCAGCTGAACAATGAATGGAGAACTAGAGGATTTCTACGCTTTGGAATGTGAGGTTTTCCATTCCAGCATCCTAACCTCCATCCCAGGAATGTTTCACCTGCTTGTGCCCCTCCCCTCCCTCATTAAAGTCTTACACTGCCACCTTTCCTTTCCTTTTTAAAAATAAAGTTCGAAACATTCTAAGGCCTTAGGTTTTCAAACAAGGCAGCCGTTGTCCTCACCATCCTAATTCTCCATCCCCTACTTCTTGTGACACACACCGTGGCCCCAGGAAGCTCAGGGGCCCCTGGCACTCAGGGCTGGTAGAATGGAGAGCCCCCCCACTGCACCGCAATAACCCGCTGGGTTCCCCCACAGCCTAGGGGCTTTGCATGTCAGATGCCTCCCTTCGCCCAGCACCTAGTTTAAGAAGAGCATCTGGTTTGTTACACGACAGAGCAGTTTGAGGCCACAGAAACTGCCAAGGAGAAACTCTGATGCCCATCCCTTCTCTTCAGAGTGGGGTCATATTACCAGAAGCTTCCAGCCCAGCCACAGCAAGTTGGTAGGTGTTGCCACGGGTCTGGAATCAAACCCAGGCTGGATTCCTGGCTTCACCACTTAGTTGTGGGACCTGGAGGGTCATGTGGCCTTCTCTGGGACGCGGTTTCTTCATCTGCCCCTGCCTCTGAAAGGGTTAGGGATACTGGAATCATTCTAAACGGCAGGTATGCTCGTCATCCTGGCTCTGTAGTTTCCTAGAGCCAGCTGCTGGGGGTGAGGCCAAGGTCCCTGTGTGCGCTGGTCCCGGCCTGTTGCCAGCTCAGGGCATCCCCAGAACCTTGGCCAGAGCTGCTGGCAGGAGGCCCCTCCTGACAAGTAACTAACAACTCAGCCTCAGTTTCCTCATCTTTAAGATGGAAGGCGAAGAGCTCATAAAAACTGCTGTCAAGGGCTTCCTGGAATCCGCCCCCCGCATCTTTCCCAGGTGCCTGGGGGAGGGGAGGGGACAGGAGCAAGGACACCAAAATGGGCGCAGGGAGAAGCATTGTGGGCAGAGGGGACATTTCCAATGAATGGGCTTTGCCTCCTTCCTGGGTTGGTCAAAGTCAGGCCCACAGAAGGCCACAGCCAAGGTCATGGAGTAGACTCCGTCTACTTCCCAGAGCCGAAAACCAGGGCTCAGAGTGCCTGGGCAGTGTGCAGGGAACAAACACCAACACTGCGGCAGACTTGCAGGCGGGGGTGGGGAGCATCGTGATGCTCTAGCTCACGCGTTCTAGAAAAGACAGTGCTTCTTAGTTTTGCTCTGAACTTGCTCACTGACTTCTCTTGAGAACCAAATCAGCTCATGACTCAGGAGGAAGTGTAAGGGTTGCAAATCAGTGCAGCTCAGCTTCAGGACCTGGCCCCAGGGCTGCAGGAGGGGCAGGGGCACACCTCCCCAGAGGTGTGGTGAGAAAAGAGGAGGATGGGGGTTTGCCTCATCTTGTGTGGCAGCAGCTGCCCTGAGGGTCTGTGGGGAGGTGGCAGGATGAGGCCGCAGGGACAGGGCGCCCGGGCCTACCACCCTGTGCGGCCTCGGCCTCCAGGTGGAGGAGGAGCGTCTGGGGGGCGCGGAGTCCTAGAGGACGCTCAGCTGGCATCGTTGATCGGGGTGTGGGGGCTGCCCAGCAGCCTCTCGCGCTCGCCCTCCTCTGTGGGGGAGCGGGCCCGGGATAGGCGGCTCAGCAGCGGGCGGTGCAGCCCGTTGTAGAGGGCAGTCCCCAGCAGGAGGATGAGGAAGCCGAGGATCTGCAGCGGGTGGAAGGCCTCCCACCCCAGAGCCAGGCTCAGGGCCCAGATGACCACGGTGCGCAGGCTGTCCAGCACCATGCGGGTGGTGGCACTCAGCTCCTTGGTGACACTGATGCCCGCAAAGTTGAAGAAGGCGATGCTGCTGATGTTGCCCAGCAGCGCCAGGGCAATGAGTGGCTGCCGGCCCACCTGGCAGAAGGCGTCCAGCGCGTCCTCCAGCGTCCCGCGGGGGTTTCCACTGAAGGAGCCGGCGGGGATGAAGTACATGGGCACCAGCAGCAGGGAGAGGATCACGAAGCCAAAGAGACCTGGGGAGGGAAGCTGGTCACCCTCTGTGCTCTGGCCCCAATGCCCAGCATGCTGCCCCCGCCCCAATGTTGGGGCCACCTCTTCCTCACCCCAGCTCCATGGCCCCTTCCAGAGCTGGTCCCTCCTGGCTTCCCATCGGGGTGGCTCTGACTGCCCTTCTCCCCACTCCAACCCAGGGTTTGGGGACTAGACCAGGAGTCAGAAAGGCATTTTACACTGGGGCCTGCACATATCAGCAAAAGCATTTCCACCAAACAAGAGCTGAGCCTTTGCTGGGCACAGTGCTCTCTGACCTTTCCTAATCAATTCCATCCTAGTCATTAAAAAAAGACTCGCTGGCGGCCACACACTACACTGCCTCCACAAGTTTTGGAAAACACTGCTCTATCATTCAGGGTGTATCAGTCCTTGACGATAAGCTCATGCCAGGAGGTAAATCAGCGCACTGCTTCATTCATAAACTCTTGCTAGGAGAAAACCCAGTGGAAATAAACAGGATGCTAATGACAGCGGCTTTAGTCAGTTCGCATTCTGCCGTTAGCCCCTTATCTCACGTGGACCAGTACCCACAGCTTCCCGACAGCCACAGGCCACAGGCCACTCTGTGAGTTTCCATCGTTTTAAAGTCTAATTTTGACAGTTACTTCCCTGCTCAAAAACCTGCAGAGGTTCCTCCCTGTCTGTCATTTGAAGTCTAAGTCCTCTTGCCTGATGGCTGACATTCCCCGTGATTTGCGCTTGCCTTCCTCGTTCCTGATGATTTCCCAACACTGAAACTGTATCTCACTCAAACCGGATTCTTCACGGGCTCTCCACGCTTCTGCTCTGCCTGGCGTCCCCTCCCTCCCCCTTGTCGAACCCTACAGCTTGAACGCCACCTTCTCTATCCCAAGACCAGATATGCTCGTCAAGTGAAGCAGCCCTTGGGGGGTCTTTCTTCTCCCTGGCCAGTGCCTCCTGTGGCGCCTGCATCTCAGGCATCTTCGTCCCCCTTCCTCCCTAGCCCCTGGCCGGAGGAAGGAGGACGGCAGGAGGCCCACCCCCTCCAGCGTTCCTGGGAACCTCGCCCCATGCCGTGTGCCTCTGCAGCTCGCCCACCCCCATCCACCCCGACACACCCTCAGTGCCGACTGCCCGTAGCGGGTGCACGTTGTGTTTGTAGACGAACTTCTCCTCTAGCACCATCTGGATGGAGACGATGACCTGGGCCATGATGATCAGCAGGTCCCCTGTGGGAAAGGACGGGCCCAGGGTGAGGCTGGAAGAGAGGGAGCAGCTGGGCGGTGGACCCAAGGCCGAGGGGGCAGTGACACGCAGGGGTGTGGCCTCTGTGGGCAGTGCCTGGCTCATGGGGTACCAACTGGCTCGTGGGGCACCACCACGTTGGCCCCCAGGCCACAGCTCCCTGGTTCCTGAGGGGCAGCTGCAGGGCAGGCACCGTCTCCTGCTCTCTCCCCGTTTTTCTCAAAAGAACCTGGGGCTCCAGAAGGCCTGCCTGGGCCTGAGTGCAGCACCAGGGGGGAAGCAGTGGGCATGGAGACAGACGTTTCTGGGTCAATCCTGGCTCAGAGGGGCCCAGGATGGGCCCTTCAGTGTTCAGTCGGGCTGTGAGGCTCCCTCCAAGGGCCCAGCAGGACTACATGATAATGAGTGCTCACGGCTCCACACCAGAACGGGCCCCCGTTCCTCTCCCAAAGCCAGCAGCGGGTGTGTGTGCACGTGTGTCATGACACAAGTGCCCCTCCCTCCTCTGACCCCTGCTTTCTCTTGTGCTGCTCCTCGCTCTCTTCTGGGGCCTCACCACACCCCTCTGGTCCTTCCTACCCTGTATCAGTCACCTTGAGAGCAGGTAAGTGTCCAAACCATGGCCCCCCATGTGCCCTCCCCCAGGGCTCCATGCTGGGCTCCTGGAGAGGACAGGCCACTCCCCTGGGTCCCCGGGCCGGGCCGCACCTGTGATCACGTCGCTGAGCTTGTGCTGGTCGCCGTGCCCGCTCAGGAGGTCGGCCAGGCCCACGATCACCAGCCCTGCGATGGTGGCGAGGATGCCCAGCCACTGGCTCAGCGCCAGCCGCCGCCCCAGGAAGGCCACCGAGAACAGGCCTGTGAATATGATCACGGCTCCCCGCAGCATCTGGAAGCTGGAGGCACTGGTCATGTTCAGAGCTAGGAGAGGAAGGACACGTGGCCGTCAGCTCCTGAGGGCCGGGTCTGCCGGGTCACAGAGGGGTCCGCGGAGCTGAAGACATGCCGAGCACACGGTGAGTGTGCCGTAAGTCTCTGCGGAGTGAATGCTCGCACGTCTGTGTCGACGTGTGTGTGAGCCTGGCGGGAGTGGGGCACGGTGAGCTGGGGGCGGGGGTGACCGTGGCTCCCGAGGTCCAGGCCTGACTGAGCCTTTCAGGGCCTGGCTACTCACCCACATACATGATGCTGGTCCCCGTCATGTCGCAGAGGGCTGGGGGCAGGAACAGCAGAGGGTTGAAGGGCTGCTGGGGGGCCCCACTGGAATCCGAGGGCCCCGCCGCCCGGCACCGCAGCAGGTAGAAGGCAGCCAGGCAGGAGAACTCGCCCAGGAACATGCCCACTGCCTGCAGGGGACAGAATCCTAGGGCTTTAGAACCAGGAGGGACCCTGGGGGTCACCTTCAACATTTTTTTTTTTTTTTGCAGCACAGCCTTTCTTCAAACGAGAGCTTATCCAGAACCCCAACACATTAAGGAGACAAAAGCAGAACTGCTGTGGGAGGCTGGCCAGAGTCGTGCCTGCTAGACATACCTCTACGCCTTGGAAACGTCTCAGTGGAACCCTGAAGGCTGAGGAGAACCCAACATGAAAACAATCCATCTAGTCAGGTTCAAGATGGAGAAACTGAGGCCCAGAGAGGTTCAGCCTCACTGAAGGTCACAAAGCTGCTGACAGGGGCAGGCTGACACCTGAGGCTCCTGGTTCCCAGTCCGGCTCCAAGGCACCACCCAGTGATGGTGTCTGCCCTGTCCTGGATGGAGTCTGGGCTCCTGGTGGACCAGGGGTACACCTTTGCTACTGGGTTATCTGTTTTCAAATGTGCTCTGACTTGGACATGGGGACGCCTGGCCCCACGGAGCCCGGGGCACAACCACGCGCCAGGACTGTGCGGCCCGCCTCTTTCTAGGGCCATCCACAGAACCTGGTCTCTGTCCTGGGGAGGGAGGGAGGGAGAGGAGCGGACGCCTCTTGGAGCAGGGAAAGCTCCATCTCCAGGTCAGGAAGCAGCACGGCCTCCCGGGGGACACCTGGTCTGAGGCCTGGGAGACAGGAGGTTGGGGGTGGGCAGATACCTGGAGGAAGGGATGCTGGAAGCTGTGCTCCTTGCTCCCTCCACAGCCCTCGGCCACAAAGTTGTCTGCCCACCTGCAGCAGAGAGGGAGAAGGTCAAGCCTTGGCAGCACAGCGAGGCTCACCAACAGAACTCCATCAGAAGCCCAGGGGAAGGGCTTTTTTGAGGGGAGGGAAGGTGCAGTTGGGGAAGCCACTTCCTCATCCTGGTACCACCCAGAGCAGTCTGGCAGGTTCAGGAAATGCCCCCAGATCTAGCAGTGCTGCCACCAACCAGAAGTCAGCCCAGGCTGCTGCTATCAGGTAACGGTCATGGCGGGTCACATCCGCGCCACTTTCTGGCTCTGTGCTGGCGGTCACTTAAGAGGCTGTGCGCTCAGCAGCCAGCTCCACCCACATGTCTCTAGCCCCTGCTCTCGGCACATTATAAAGAGACTCAAAAAACGAGTTGTGGAATGAATGAGGTGTCCAGCCCCACCCCAGCAGGCCACGCACTGCAGCCCAGAGGCAATGACTCCAGGAGCCCTGCTTCCCGCCCCTGTGGTGGAAACACTGGGCCCAAGGGGACAGCCCTCTGGAGTGGGTCCTTCCCTGGGGATGGGGCACTTTGGGGGTTAGCTGGCTCGAGGTGGTGCTGAGTGCCCGCCCCGCCCCCAGGACAAGCCTCTGCTTTCTCCTTGGGGTGGGTCTGCCTGGACAGGCCGGGAGGAGTCGCTGGCAGTGCTCCCGGCTGGGGAAATAGGATCCCTTTGTATCTGCCGGCTTAGGCCCAGGGGATCGGGTGTCAGCAGGACAGACAGCACTGCGGAGGAGTCAGGGCCCTCGTCCTGGCCTGGGGACAGGCTTAGGTTCATCCTGCAGGCACAGAAGGACCCCAAGTCTCATGGAACAAGAGTGCAAATCCAGCACCAGTTTATCTGGGGATGACGCGACAGCCCCTAAGTGGGGGCAGCACTCAGCCGCCCGCTTCCACTGTAGGCTTTTCAACGTAAAACTTATCGAGTGCTGACTTTGCACGAGGCGCCTGTGCCAAGCACTTTACAAGGGGTGTCTCATTTAAGCCTCACATCACAGGTGAGGGCTCCAAGGCTTGAGGTGGAGGCAGTGGAGAGAGCAGAGTTAACAACGGGTGGATCCAGGGCTAAAACCCAAGTCTGCTTGAGTTTCAGCGGAGAAAAGGCAGCCTGAGACGTGGAAAACTTTCCTTATCTGTAAAATGGGTCAGCAACGCCAACGTGGATGAACTGCTCAGAGTAAGAAACAATAGCAGATACGTAAGGCCTGGTACACAGCAGGTGTTCAATAAACGTTGACTTTCTGTCCCTTCTCCCTGTCCCCCTTCTCCCCTGGGTGGGGGTCAGTAGGGCATGGGCCCTGACTCTGGCTCTGGCCTCAAAACTTCTGGGAGCACGTCTGTTCTCTGGAACCCGAGGCAGAGGCTGCAGGAGGGGCCTTGGCTGCTGCTCCTGTGGTCCCCAGACCCGCGAAACGCTGAAATAGGAGACGAAACTCAGCCACCACCTCACGAAGGCCCTTACTTGCCAGACAAGGCACCCAGGGCCCGGAGAACACCGAGGGAATTGGCACTGACACAGAGTGACCCCTGGGTCTCCACACCTGCCTGTTCCTCTGGCTGAGCGGTCTGCAGATGGGCCCTTCCTCCTGGGCAGACACTGTAGGGAAGAGGAAAAGCCACGGTCCCCCGGGCAGGGGCCAGGACAGGATGAGGCGCCCTGAAGGCATGCCCTCTGCTGGCGAGGTGCGGGGGGGGGGGGGGTGTTCCCTTCCCTAGGCGGTGAGTCACCCCCAGGCACAGCCCCCACCCCGCCCCGTCAAACTCAGAGCTCGGCATCCTCAGGGAGCTGTGCGCCTCCGTGCGTGGGCCGGGAGGCTGGGGAAGTGGCTGATGTGCCCGGGTGTCCCTTCCCCACAGAATCTGCCATTTCCTCTCCAATCTCCAGCTTGTCAAACCCAGTGAGTCAGCGCCTTTCTCCGGCTGTCTCAGTCGGGCCTACAGAAGGGCGGGCGCCTCTCCTCTCTCTGGGGGGGCCACAGCAGGTGGCCCTGGCTTCCATGCTGACCAACGAGGATGAGTCCTCTCATCTACCTTCCTCAGTAAATCCTAACTGTGGCTGGGAAGGACACGGGGCAGGGGTCATCGTCCCCATTTCACAGAGGACACCGGGGGCTTGAGGAGGTCTCGCGGCTGATCTCACAGCATGCCAGCCCCGTGCTCTTTCCACTCTACTACCTCACCCTCCTGATGGAAGGTTTCTCGAGCTGGCTCAGGAACCTCTTTGAACCATCCATCCTACCTGACGTCAGCCCACGGGACCCAAGGGCAAAGGTTGGAGCTGGCACAGCAAGGGCAGTAAGAGGTTCTCCCTGGACAGAGGCCTGGGGGGTGTGGGGGTGTCTTTCCTGGCAGGGACCCTGGACCCAGCAGGCCTGATGGCTGAACAGAGCCAGGGATGAGAGGAAGGCACCCTGACGCCCCCGTCTTTGGCTGGGTGGGCCCTTGCCCTGCAGAAGCTTAGAAGGGGATCTGAACCTCACTCACTGTGGTGGTTTGGAGCTGCAGGTACCCCAGAAACGTGATCCATCTTGAACGTAATCCATCTCTGTGGGTGTGGACCCACTGTAAGCCAGACCTCGTGATGAGAGAACTCCCGTTAAGGTGTGGGCCTCAGTCCTAGTACTGGAGCCCTTTGTAAATGGAATAACTTCCATCACGAGAGCGAGAAAGCCACAGGACGCAAGAAGCTGAAATGGAACCCAGAACGCCAAAGAGAAGGAAGAGACCAGGAGACGCCGCCACGTGCCCTGCCCTGAGACAGAGGAACCGAGGATCACCGGCAGCCGGCTCCAGAACACCACAGTTCTCAGGGAGAGAGCATTGCTTGATTTGGACATTTTCCCGGCCTCAAAACTGTGAGCGAATAAATTCCCATTGTCTAAGCCAAACGGTTTCATGGTATCTGCCTCGGCAACCTCGGAAGCTAAGAGGGCCCTGAAGTGGGCATGATCCTACAGAGGGCACTGGCTTGGACAGCTCCCTACACAGTGCCAGAGGAGGGTGAAATGGTTTAGTCTCAAGGAGACCCATCCAGAAGGCTCCAGGAGAGGGTGAAAACTGCTGCAGAAAGGAGAGGCAGCCACTTCTCAGTGACTGGTGGCTTTGCCTCCCACAGGCATTGGGTACTGCCCCCATCCCAGTCAGGGCAGGATGACCCCGGCAGCCGACCAAAACCTGCTGAGTGGGACAAGCGGCCTCAATGGCCAGTGGGCTCTGATCCCCTCCCCACCCCCAACAGGGCACGTGGCTGACACCCACTTCCTCATCCACTGCCTTCAGTCCTCCCAAGAAGCCCGGAGGAAACATTAGTATGCTCATCCACAGGCCAAGAAATCGCAGCTCCCCGGGGTGCTCGGGCAGAAGGAATTCCAGGGGGAAAACTAGCAGGGTGACGGCAAGAGGGAGGGGCAGCCTGTGGACAGGGCGGGGAGAGGCTGTCCCTAGGACTCGTCTGTCCTTGTCTGGGAGATGGGAGGAAATCCCCAAGGAAGATGGGTGCTGCTGGGAACCGCAGTTTAAAAGAACAGGACTGGTCCAGAGTCCTCAGGACTGGGCTCTAGTCCCAGGCCTGAAACCACCAGCCGAGGCAGAAACGGAAACTTCTCTTGGGACCTCTAAAACTGTGGGGGTTAGACTGGACGACTACTGTGCCTCAAACCCTCTAAATGAGCTGAAAAATGACTGGAGGGGGCCCTGCCTCATCTTGGTGGCTAGTGGCACGAATTCTCGGGCCACACCGCTTTGGCTCAAACACACACTCTGCTGCTCAGCAGCTAAGGTGAACTTGGACAAGTAGCTTCACCTTTCTCTACCTCGGTTTCCTCATCCAGGGACAAGGATGGTATCTACCTCGTCAGGTGGCTACGGAAATTCTCTGAGGTAACACATGAAAGGGGGCACACAGTAGGTAGCTGGTTTGTCCCAGCTGTGGCCACATTCTCGAGTGCCAACATCTGCCAGAAACCGCAGGTCAGACCTGTCATTTAAAACCGTCGCAGGACATGCACAGCTGCTCTCCCCATGCGCTCTAAGAGCATCCTTCTCAAAGTGGCATTTTGGAACACCTGTAGGAGCCCCATTCTGAGGCCTGTCTCGGGGTAGGGAGGTTCTGAGAGGCCCCACGCGGCTACTGGGCAGGGGACAGGACCAAAGGTTGGTCTTCCACCTGGAAGCCTCTTCCTGCCTCTCAGGCAGGCCTCCAAGGGCAGCGCCTCTGCCTCGGGGAATGAGGATGACCAGGCATCCTACCTGACCGGTTCGGAGCTTTTAAAGGAAGGCACTGAGTCAGCAGTTTACCCCAGCTCTCCCTGGAGAGGCCGCCCTGGCAGGCTTGCAGCTGCTCTCGAGGCACCTGCCCCAGGTCTTGGCTGGGGAGATGGATGGATGGAAGACTAGTTCGCTGCGTTCGGATCCTGAGATGGAGCCCCGAGGCTGGGTCTCCTTTGTGGCTAAGGGCTGGGCAAATGGGGTGCCCTTCCGGAGGCCAGCAGCTCTCCACGCAGAACCCCCCCCACGGCCCTCTTCTGAGGAGGCGCACGTGCACCACTGTCTCCCCTGCCTCCACGGGAGCCCCTCAAATGCCCCTTGGCCCCTGCGCTCTCCTTCCTGCGCGTAGACGGCCTCCCACGCTGCAGGCGCCTCAGATGTGCCTGCTGAGTAGCACTGACCTCTCTTCTGGGGCGTTTCTCATGGAGTGTGCTAGGTACTAACGCCTCAAAAATGTTGAAGGGGGGGACACAGGCACCCCCTTCAAAAAGCTCCCAGTCAGTCTCTCAAAGAGTGGTGCCCACGAGAAAACCCAGGGGGCCTGGGGCACAGCCCAGACGGTGGGAAAGCTTCTCTTGGGGGTCATCGCACCCAACTCCTCCTTGCCCTGGAGCCTGGCAGGACCCCAGCTCGCTGCTCTCCATGCACACGACCAAGTCCAAGTCAGTTCCAAGAACAGCCAGTCTCTGGGCACTGGCTTTTCAATGGTGGCAAGCAGCAGGAAGGCCCTGCCCTGAGGAGAGGGGCAGAGAGAATGAAAGAGCCGCTGGGAGAAGGGGGAGCCTCCTGGGCCCCTCACCACGATACAGAGAGGTCAGCTCTGTTTCAACCCCCAGCCTCTGGGGACCATCCTTGCTACCCCGCCAGCCCCAAACCCCCGTACACCAGAGCTGTCTTGAATGAGCAGATATGACAACTCTTCTTCCAGGGAGTCACCGGGGAGTTGTCAGTGTCTCTCGACCCTGCTGATCAGGTTTGGCGGCTCCTCTCTGCACCTGGGCTCTTCCACCTGTCCCTTCCCTCTAGGTCACCTCACCACCAGGCAGTAGCCTTGGGGTGGTTTTCCACGTTGCTCACATCCCTGTTTTTTCAATCTGTTCACTTTCAACATGCCTCTCCGCTGCTCAAAAGCCCTCCATCCGATCACGGGATAAAACCTGGCCTAGGCATTTGGAGCTAGTAACAATCTGACTTTCATGTGGCCTTCCCGGCCTCGAAGCCCGCGCCGCAAATGGTAATCCCATCCTAGTCTGCCCGCCCAGCTCCAGCCCTTCCCGCACCAGGGGTGCGCAGGGCACAGCCCGGGGCGCCCGCTCCTCCCTCGGTGGCGCGGCCTCGGTGGCGGCTGGTGCGCAAGGGGCTGGCAGCCCCCCATCCCGGCCCCCAGCTCCTGGCCGGCGGACGCCAGCGTCGCAAGGGGCCGCAGCCAGAAACTCTCCCGCAGGAAGGTGCGGCGGGGCAGGCGCGGAGACGGCAAGGGCCCGGCCGGGACTGACTGTACAGCGAGGCCAGGGCCGCGCCTCGCCCCCACCGGGGGGAGGTCCAGACGCCGCGGGAACCGACCGCAGGAGCCGAGAGGGCCCGGGAGGCCCGGCCGGGGCGAGGCCCGCGGGGTGCGCGCGTGACGGCGGCAGGCCCGGCCGGCAGGGGGGGGACTCACTTGGCCGAGAGCGTGTTGATGGAGCCGGTGACGAGCATGAGCCCGGCCAGGAACAGCTGGTACCGGGTCCAGGCCATGGCCGCCGAGGCTGCGGGCGGCGCGGGACTCGGACGCCCGCCACGTCCACGCGCGTTCCAGCCGCCCGCTCCGGACCGGGTGGCCCGGGGGTCCTCCGGCGCGGGCGCTTCCGGGCCGGGCGTCACGTGACCCGCGCCGGCCCCGCCCCGCGCCCGTGGCTCCGCCCCCCGGGACCACGCCGCGCCCTGGGCTCCGGGCGGCTGCGCGGGCCTGGCGTCCCGGGGGTCCCCGGGGGTCCCCACCGCGGCCGGGCTGCTGGGGCGTTTTGAGAGGCTGGATTGCAGTTGGCGGAGACGGACCACAGGCTGCGGGGTCTCCTCTCCACCGGGAGGCCCGGGAGGGGTCCGCAGGCCCCAGCCCCGCCGGTCGCAGCTTCCAGAACAGCGGCTTGGGAACTAGGTCTAGCTACCGGGGAGGCCATTCCACAGCCGAGGAAAGCTGAGAGAAGCCAGAGCACTGGCTGAAGGTCGGCGAGGGACGGCGTGGGTGTTTGCAGCCAGTTCTTGGGACTGCAAAAAGCCACCGGCCAGCCGCCCCGCGGGCCCCCCGGTGCTGCTCAGAGGCTGCCAGGGCAGGACGTGCGTTTGTTTGGAGAGGCTTTCTGAGTTTTAAAATCGTACTCCTGGTTCTCAAGGCCCTGGGCCCCTGCTCTAGTCTGCACCCCGTGCCCTGCCCCAGCACAGGCTGCAACCCTTCTGGGACCTGCCTCAGACCCAGAGGCCACATTGCCCGTTTCCTGCAGACATTGTCACTGGAGACACGGAGGTGGTGCCTGTCTCCCAACTCTTGCTCCCCCTAAGACCTTGTGAAAATCTCTCAAGGAGAGCACCCGCCCCTTTTATTGAAGGAAGGCCTGACAGAGGGGCTGTATAAGCAGGGTCTGGGAGGAAATGTCGGTGGTCACCAGATAGCCGAGGGGGTGGGAATAGCATGTGCAAAAAGGCACGGAGGCGTGAGCCAGTGTGGGTTGTGTGGGACCCACAGGTGAGTCCGAGAACTTCCCTGGAGTCTGTTCTCTTCAGTCAGTGGGAGACCCTGGAGGATATTTCTTGTAAGCCTTTTGTCCTTAACAACACCTTTAGTTTTGTGTAATTTAAAAGGAATCCAGGGAAGCAGATGTGGCTCAAGCAATTGGGCTCCCGCCTACCACACGGGAGATCTGTGGTTCGGTTCCTGGTGCCTCCTAAAGAAGACAGCGAGCTGGTGTGACAAGATGATGCAACAAGAGACATGAGAAAAAACATGAGACACAACAAAGCAGGGAACGGAAGTGGCTTAAATGATTAGGCGCATCCCTCCCACATCGGAGGTCCCCAGTTCAGTTCCTGGTGCCTCCTATAGAAACAAAGAAGACAAACACACAGCAAGTGCAAACAACGAGGGGGTGGGGAGAGATAAATACGTAAAATAAATCTTTTTAAAAAAAGTAAAAAGAAAACATTTATCCAAAAATATTCACTGAGTCTTTGGGACCTGTGGAGATGAATAAAACTCAGCTTCTGCCCCAAGGGGCAGGCAGGGGAGGTCCACGCCAGGGGGGAAAGTCCCATCCCAGTGATTCACTCACTGGGGCTCTGGACCACTTTCCCCATGTGTCTAGGCCAAGGGCACTGTCTTGACGTAAGTGTCGTCAGTGTAGGGCCTGTCACGAGCATTTTGATGTCACTATAACCACATCGTAACATGAAATTTAATTGATCTGGGTGGCTCTGGAGCCCAGGAGATGGGGATTTACTGGCAAATATATGTGAAGCCCACTTAGTGCCAGGTCCAGAGGCAGCTACTGGGCCCCAAAGTCCCTGCCCTCGAGTTGGGGCATGATTGGAGGAGAGGGGTGAGCTCTCTGTTAACTTTACAGGAATGGGGCTGGCTGTGCAAGAGCAGAGGGAGTTGGGGGAGGGGATGGGATCCCCAAGATGGGTGGGAGCCAGGGGTGACAGTGACAATCAGCTGTCCTGGGTCAGGCACAGGCTGTCTGTGCTGAGCCTGGGCCAGAAGCGTGACACCCATGGCCTCAGTTCTCACAGCAGCCCTGTGAGGCTGAAATTCAGAGGAGACTTGAAGGAAGGCCAGGACAGTGTGGGGGTGACCAGCCAGCTCTCATGCCAGGGAGTGACTCACCGGGAGGCTCCCAGCTCTCATGCCAGGGAGTGACCGACCAGGATGCTCCTAGGTCTCTGCGGACCTGGCTAGAATGAGCTTTGCAGGTTAAAACTAGTGTTGCAGATTCCTCTAGGTTCTTGACTATGTTACATAAAAGAATTTACGAACATGCTGGTTTAGTTAGGCCAGTGGTTTATTTTTATTTATTTATTTTTTTAAACTTTATTTTGTACATTTAAAATTGAAAATATAAACAATTAAAAACTAAAAAGTAAACACAGATGAATAAATATATACATTTCTCAATTAAAATGTAATGGATACATATAATTTTTTTTTTTTTTGAATCAATATATTACACAATATATTTGGTTCATAGTAATGCATTCATACAGTATTTGTCCTTTTGTGTCTGGCTTGCTTCACTCAACATAATGTCCTCCAGGTTCATCCATGTTGCCATATGCTTTATGACTTCATTTCTTCTTACAGCTGCATAATATGCCATCGTGTGAATAGACCACAGTTTGTTTATCCATTCATCTGTTGATGGACACCTGGGTTGTTTCCAACTTTTGGCAATGGTGAATAATGGTGCTATGAACATCGGTGTGCAGATGTCTGTTCGTGTCACTGCTCTCAGTTCTTCTGGGTATATACCCAGTAGTGGTATTGCAGGGTCACATGGCAAGTCTATATTCAACTTCTTTAGGAACTGCCAAACAGTCCTCCATAGTGGCTGTACCATCCTGCATTCCCACCAACAGTGAAGAAGTGTTCCTATCTCTCCACATCCTCTGCAACATTTGTAGTTCTCTGTCTTTTTCATAGTGGCCATTCTGATAGGTGTGAAATGATATCTCATTGTAGTTTTGATTTGCATTTCCCTAATCATGAGTGATGTTGAGCATTTCTTCATGTGTTTTTTTGCCATTTGTATTTCTTCTTCGGAGAAATGTCTATTCAAGTCTTTGGCCCATTTTTTAATTGGGTCATTTGTCTTTTTATTGTTGAGTTGTAACATCTCTTTATATATCCTGGATATTAAACCCTTATCAGATATGTGATTTCCAAATATTTTTTCCCATTGAGTTGGCTGCCTTTTCACCCTTCTGACAAAGTCCTGTGAGGTGCAAAAGTGTTTAATTTTGAAGAGGTCCCATTTACCTACTCTTTCTTTTGTTGCACGAACTTTGGGTGTAAGGTCCAAGAAACCACCACCTACTACAAGGTCTTGAAGATGTTTCCCTACATTTTCTTCTAGTACTTTTATGGTCCTGGCTTTTATATTTAGATCTTTGATCCATTTTGAGTTGATTCTTGTATAGGGGGTGAGATAGGGGTCCTCTTTCATTCTTTTGGTTATAGATATCCAGTTCTCCCAACACCACTTGTTGAAGAGACTGTTTTTTCCCATTAGCATGGGCTTGGCAGGTTTGTCAAAAACCAGTTGACTGTATAGGTGAGGGTATAGTTCTGGATTTTCAATTCTATTCCACTGATCGATATGTCTGTCTTTATGCCAGTACCATGCTGTTTTGACCACTGTAGCTTTGTAATATGTTTCAAGGTCAGGCAGTGAAATTCCTCTCACATTGCTCTTCTTTTTTAGAATACTTTTGGCTATTCAGGTGCACTTACCCTTCCAGATGAATTTGGTAATTGCCTTCTCTAATTCTATAAAGTAAGCTGTTGAGATTCTGATTGGTATTGAATTGAATCTATAAATCAGTTTGGGCAAGATTGACATCTTCGCGATATTTATTCTTCCAATCCATGAACACGGAATGTCTTTCCATTTGTTTAGGTCTTTCAAAATTTCTTTTAGCATTGTTTTGTAGTTTTCTGCATATAGGTCCTGTACTTCTTTGGTTAAATTAACTCCTAGGTATTTGAGTCTTTTTGTTGCTATTGAAAATGGAATTTTCCTCCTGATTTCCTCCTCAGATTGTTCAGTACTAGTGTACAAAAACATTACTGATTTTTGCGTGTTGATCTGATATCCTGACACTTTGCTGAACTCATTTATTAGTTCAAGTAGCTTTGTTGTGGATACTTCAGGATTTTCTAAATACAGGATCATGTCATCCACAAAGAGTGAGAGTTTTACTTCCTCTTTTCCTATTTGGACGACTTTAATTTTTCTGTCTTGTCTAATTGCCCTAGCTAGAACTTCTAGTACAATGTTGAATAACAATGGTGACAGTGGGCATCCTTGTCTTGTTCCTGATCTTAGGGGGAAAGCTTTCAACCTTTCCCCATTGAGTATGATGTTGGCTGTGGGTTTTTCATATATGCCTTTTATCATATTGAGGAATTTTCCTTTTATTCCTATCTGTTGAAGTATTTTTATCAAAAAAGGATGTTGGATTTTGTCGAATGCCTTTTCTGCATCTATTGAGATGATCATGTGGTTTTTTTCCTTCAACTTGTTAATGTGGTGTATTACATTGATTGATTTTCTTATGTTGAACCATCCTTGCATACCAGGAATAAATCCCACTTGGTCGTGATGTATAAGTCTTCTGATAAGCTGTTGGATTCGATTTGCAAGTATTTTGTTGAGAATTTTTGCATCTAAGTTCATGAGAGAGATTGGTCTGTAATTTTCTTTTCTTGTGGAATCTTTATCTGGCTTTGTTATTAGGGTGATGTTGGCTTCATAAAATGTGTTGGGTAATTTTCCCTCCTCTTCAATTTTTTGGAAGAGTTTAAATAGGATTGGTGTTAATTCTTTTAGAAATGCTTGGTAGAATTCACCTGTGAAGCCATCTGGTCCTGGACTTTTCTTTGTTGGGAGATTTTTTATGACGGATTCAATCTCCTTAATTGTGATTGTTTGTTAAGTTCTTGTATTTCTTGTGGTGTCAGTGTAGGTTGGTTATGTGTTTCTAGAAATTTGTCCATTTCATCCAGGTTGTCTAGTTTGTTGGCATATAGTTTCTCATAATATCCTCTTATGATTCTTTTTATTTCTGTGAGGTCATTTGTAATT
>JAKSZT010054569.1:5318345-5338413 GCA_026826555.1 Tolypeutes matacus
CCAGCCTGGAAGGGCTCTCGGGACAGGGCAGACCAAACCTGGGAGTCAAAAGCAGGGTCAGCCCCAGGCTCTCTCTCTTCTCTCCCGTGGAGTCCTCAACAATTAATCCAGGCTAGAAGAGAGGGAGGTTGCGAGGGTCGGATTTCTCCAGTCCTTCCTAGGCTCCCAGGGCAAACCACCATGTGGAAGGGTCCGTGGGGCTCAGAACCTGAGTCAGCCTAAGGCTGTGTCCCTCTCTCTCTCCTTTCGGGAGTGGCAGATCCCTGAAGCCCCCTTTGTCTGTGGTCGCAGGCCCAGGGGCCCGAGAATTCTGAAGAGTGTTGGGGAGGGTGCCGGCAGCAGCAGAAGCTGCTTCTTCCCACTCACGGTTCTGTCGTTGTGATTTCCCTCTTCTGTCCCTCTCTCCTCTGGGTTGTGTGCAGCCTTCACCTGCTGTCCTAAACCCTAGAAGATTATTTTTGGGGCTGTTTCAGCTTGTCTTCTAGCTATTTTTCTGGAGAAGAGATTCCTGTGTCTTACTAGTCCTCCATCTTCCCGGAAGTCCAGGCCCATGGTTTATTAAGGAAATGAGAGATGAGAATAGAAACGAGAAAATAACAGATTACTGAGCCCCAGGCGTATTTGCGGGCTGGTCCCGGCAGAGAGAAGGTGATTTAGCCTCTGTGCTTGCTTTTTAAACCATTTATTATTCCTCCTCTTGTTAATGTTTGGGGGAGGGGTCCCAGCTGTTTGCTGTTTTGATTGATTACCCCACCTGTCAATTCCGGTGGGGGGTGGGCCATGATGAGGCCCCTGGAGAATATCCGGGGCTTTTCCTTTATCCTGGATGAAATCTCATTCTAAATGGAGGGTTCTTGTGGGGTCTTTCCCTCGGGATTTCCAGGTGGAATTCCACGGCCACTGTTTCACAGCCAAGTTTTTCTGCCAGGTTTTAGATTCGTCTTCTTATTCCCTAAACTAGCCTGCCTCACTAGGGTTGACATGAGGGGCCCCAGGGACTCAGGGGTCCCAGGCTAATGCGGCAGGATCTCAGGAGAATTCTGAGAAACCCAGAGGGACCTCAGGGTGGGTACTGACACGGCCTATGTTCATATGCAGGCTTTGAGAAAACCCATCTGGTTATTATTTGATCAGATTCAGGGATAAATCTCAACTTGTACGTTGGATACCTTTTTATCTTACGGTTTTGGAAACCCTGCAAGTGACTATAGGTCATCCTTAGTCTGTGTATCTGCCCACCTGAATCCCAGGACTCTAGCACTCTGCTCAGGCAAGCCAGGGAGGACTTTGGTGGCTGGGGGCAGTGGAGAAAATGGGTGGGGTGGTGTGGTGTGGCAGGAAAGCATGGGGAGGACCCCTGGGGGGGGTCTCTTAATTTCTGAGCCTTTAGTAGGCCACGGGTGGACCAAGGAGGAGGCAGTCATCAGATGAGTAGGTGTCCCCTGCTTGCTCAGATGTGACCATCCTGCTTGCACAAGGGCAAGTTTCAGCAAAGGGAGGAAGGGAGGAAATTGTGCTCTAGGGATAAGGCGGTGGTGGGGGGGGGAGCAAGCACTTCTTAGTGTGCCCTAAGGGCATACAGTCGTCAGCAGTGGAACAACATCTGTGCAAGATGCCCCCTGACTAGGGAAGAGAGAGGTGCTTCTGGCGGGTTGCCCCTTAGAGGAAGGTGACATGGTTCAGCTGCTGAATCTCTGAGCCCCGCTTTCCCGTCTGTAAAATGGGAACAGTAACCCCGACCTTGACTGCCTCACAGCTGGTCTTGCAGCACCAGCAAGGGAAGGATGTGGATGACAGCGGAGGCCCCTCGGGGAGAATCAGGACAGCCCTGTGAGGTGGGAAGTGAGGTGGGAAGGCTGGCGGGCTCTGGGTTCAAGAGCACTGCTCGCCGTTTGCGTAGAGTTCGATAGAGGCTTCGGTGGCTTTCTCCCAAAGGCAGGGGTATTTGGAACATATTGGCATGATACCTTCAGAGAGCCTCTCATTTCCAGAGTCAAAGTGCATCGTGGCACACCCCAGCATCTGTATTCGATGCTCACTGCCAGCCCGTGGCTTGTCTGAAAGCTTGGACATTTTCCCACTCAATTCCATCACATTCTGGACCAGGAGAGGGTTACTTTACCAGCCCCTGCTTGGTGCAGGCTGGGAGGAAGAGCCAGCGGTGGCCCCTGGAACTTCTGATCAGAAGTGGGAGTGGTGTTTTCCTTTCTAACGTTTCCGCTGCTTGGACTTGGGCCACATCCCCCCTGTGTGTTTGGTCCCCGGCTACAATGCGACTTCTTACTGGCAGGGGAGGGGTGTCCTGTTTCCTGTCTTCCCAGCAGGCAGCCCTCTGAGGCAGGGGCTAAAGCGATGGCCAGGGCCTGGGGAGGGAGTAGGCTGCCTTGGCCCTGGGGAAGGGTGTGGACCAGCTCCCCGGGCTCTGAGAGGCAGCAAGGTCAGGGCTGAGTCTATAGTTGGTGATGATTAGATTAGGGGTCACCTGCTCCTCCCAGCCTCTGGTCCCACACTAGGTCATTTCTTCGACCCTGTCTTTCGTTTCTTTATTATCACCTTCTTCGGCCCCTAAGGGAGCAATGCTCACCAGGCTTTGGGGGAATCCCTGGAAGCTGGAGTCTGACTTGGTCTTCTGGGAGCAGGATGGAGTCGGATCCAGACTATTGGCTCCATGTCACCCCTGCTGACCTGGTGAGTGCCTGTCTCAGAGAACGCCGGACACTGCAGGGGACCGAATTGAGCAGGCGTGTCTCAGGCAAACCCCAGCCTTCGAATGTACTGCTTTCCTCGCTCAGGATGCTTTCTTCCTCCGACTCCTGGGGTCTCTACATGGACACCAGCCCCCCTGGATGTGACCTTACACTTGGGGGAGCTCCCGGGCTCCCGAGTTTAGCACCCTTCTGATGGGGGTCCAGGGGGCGATTCGACTCCAGCAGGCTGGGGCCCGGGCCTCTGTCGGTCTTTAAGATTAGGAGGCACAGACAGGGTGGGCACCCTTTCGCTCTCAGGCCTGCACACGGTTTCAGACATGGCTCTCCCACCAGGGAACGTCTCATCTACTCCAAACCCACTGATGTTTAGATGAGGCGACTTGTCCCGCTCCACCGCCAGTGAGTGACTTGTGAGTGACTACCTGTTTTTATTTATTGGGATTCAGGCTTTATTAATTTAGTTTAAACTGGATAGTAAAAAAAAAAAAAAAAAAAAAAAAAGTCCACTGGCCCTATAAATGCATTTCAAATAATAAAATCTGTGAACACACAAATTGCACAAAGTTGTTTTTGAACTATTTGGGGGACTGAAGATGGTCTGCATGAGTTATTGCCTATGTGGTTGAACTCAGTCTGCAGGCCCCCCTCCCCTCCCAGAGCTTAGGGAGATGGACTGATGGGTGCTAATGTGACCTGGCTCAAAGACCCCCACCCATCACATCACTGGTCCTGCTGGTGTGGCCAGTCCCTGCCCTAAGACTGCAGGTGTGGCTGGCCCCACTCAGAACTAGCAGGTATGGTTCTGGGCCCACCATGAACAATAGAAGAGGAAATTCCAAGATTCAGAGGTTGCTTCCCTAGGAACTGGGGACAAAGGCCAGTCAAATTTTTCATTCTGCTCCAGGGGCTGAAATCCAGGGTTGGCAGAGCTGCGTTCCTTCTGCAGGCTCTGGGGGAGAACCTGTCCCTCACTATTTCTAGCTTCTAGAGGCCACCTGCATTCCTGGGCTCGTGGCCCTGTCCTCCATCTTCAGAGCCAGACTCTGCACTGCTCCCACCTCAGCTTCCCCCATCACATCTCCTGACTCTGACTCTCCAGCTTTCCCCTTGTAAGGACCCCACCAGATAAGTCAGCATAATCTGTCCATCTCAAAGCCTTAATTTAATCACACCTGCGAAGTGCCTTTTGCCATGCAAGGTAACATTCACAGATTGGGGAAATGAGGACAGGAACACTGTGGGGGGCCAGGATTCTGCCTTCCACAGTTGTGAGAGCAGTATTATGGTTACATTTTTAAAAAAAGCCCTTAGCTGTTTGGGATCAGAGCAATTACAAGTGTTCAAAGAAAAACTCATGCAGTTTAGGATCTCAGGCTTTATTGAGCAATTCATGAACGAGGCAGCATCTCTTTGAGTGTGGGGAAGTAGAATGGAGCTCCACTCAGGGAGTGGAAAGGAGAAGCTTACCTAGGGTGGGCACAGAAGCAAGTGAGGAAATGCTCTGATTGGCTGATGTTAAGTTTCCATGGTGGGGGTTGGGATGGAGGGGTGAGGGGGGTGATTCTTACAACCTGAGGAGCAGATACACATTTGTTAGATGCTATGTCCAGTCTGATAATCTCTCTCTCTCCTGGACTGATACTGGTTTATCATCAGGTGCTGCTTACCTGCAGTTCTCCAGGTGTATTCCAATAGTCCCTTTTCTCGGAAAGCCCCTGCAGGTCAATTGCTTTTGTCTTCTGGAAAATCCTTTCTCAGGGAACAGGGAAGTGGTTCCCCAACCCCTCATGGGGCCATTTTATTTCAGTTAAAACAAATGAAAATTTTTTTTTGCTTTTAAATACTCAAGGGGGAAAAAGGAAAAAAAAGGAGACAAAATGGCAGAAAGTTGATGCTTATTGAAGCTGTTGTGGATACATGGAGACTCACTGTACTATTTTCTCTAATTCTTTTGTATGTTTGAAATTTTTCATAATAAAAAGTTAAAAGTGCAATCCATGGTACAGGTTCATGAATAGACAGATGGATAAATGGAAAAGAATAGAAAGTCCAGAATTACATGCAAATAAATATGGGAATATGACAAATAAAAATGTGACATTTTGAATTAGTGGGGATTATTTAAATGGTATTAGGACAATTGGGAAGCTATCTGGAAAAAAATAAATTTAGATTTCAGCCTCTAACCTTACACCAAAAAAATTCCAACAGGATAAAATATTTGACTGGGGAAAAAAAATTAAATCATAAACTTAGTAGAATAAAACATAGGATGGGCATTTAACATTTTAAATTGTAATAGTTCTGGAATGGAAAAGGCCTTCCTGGGTATCAAGCAGCATAAATAAAACCAAAGGCAAGTGACAACTTGTGGAAAATGTTTGCAACTCACATCACAAAGGGCTAATTTCCTGAACATATAAAGAGGTCTTAAAAATGAATAGGATAGGGGGCGGATGTGGCTGAAATGGTTGAGCATCTGTCTCCCATATGGAGGGACGTGGGTTCGATCCCTGGGACCTCCTGGTAAAAAAAAAAAAAAAAAAAAAAATAGGATAGAATGAAAAAAAAAAAAGAATAGGTTAGGGGAAGCGGCTGTGGCTCAATCAGTAGGGCTCCCGTTTACCATATGGGAGGCCCCGGGTTCGGTTCCTGGGGCCTCCTGGTGAGGGCAGGCCTGCCCGCATGGCGTGGTTGGCTGACCCAGCGAGCACAAGCAGCAAGGGGGGGATAAATGAATAAATAAATAAAAATAAAAAATAAATAAAAAAAAAAGAATAGGTTAGGGAAGCAGATGTGGATCAGGCAGTTGGGTGGCCACCTACCACATAGGAAGTCCTGGGTTTGGTTCTGGGTGCCTCCTAAAGAAGGGAAGCTGACGTGACAGGCTGACACAACAAGATACAACAAGATGACACAATGAAAAGACACAACAATGGGATCGGATGTGGCTCAAATGGTTGGGCGTCCGTCTCCCATATGGAGGGACCTGGGTTCGATCCCCGGGACCTCCCGGTAAAAAAATAAAAATAAAAAAATAAAAATAAATTGAAAAAAAGAAAAGACACAACAAGAAAACACGGAGGTGGCTCAAGTGATTAGGTCCCTCCCTCCCACATGGGATGGTCCTGGGTTCGGTTCCCAGTGCCTCCTAAAAAGAAGATGAGCACACAACAAACAGACAGAGAGCAGACAGCGAGCGCAAACAACGGGGGAGACATAAGTAAAAATGAATAGGATAGGGAGCAGGTGTAGCTCACTGGTTGAGCTAGGATAGACATTTCTCCAAAGAAGATATAAGTGGCCAATAAGCACATGAAATGATGCTCAGCCTCCCTAGCCATTAGGGAGATGCAGTCCTAGAGCCTGGATGCTAATTTGCCACGTGCTTTTGGGCTGCTCACGTCCCCTTCCTGCACCTCAGCTGGACTGCCTGATCTCCTGGCCCCCCAGAGCCCAGGCGCAGCCGCTGCGGTTTGTCCAGCACGTGGTTCCCGTCTCAGCTGCTAGATGGTGCTCTGACCCTGCTGCTAGAGATTCCGGGCTCAGCAAGCTTTTAAAAAAGATGGCGAGTCACGTGAAGGCATTTTAACATCTAAAAGCAAATCCCCAGCGGTGGTTTTTTCTTGGGCATTGTAGGGTGAGTGATTCAGGGAGATGCAAAGTAACAAAAGGAGGGGCTGAGGACTCAGCTTCTCCAGGGGCCAGGTGGTTGAGGACTCAGTTGTGTGTCCTCAACCAGGATGGCAGGGTGAGTCGGCATAGAAGGTGGGCAGCAGCCCAGGACGTGTCAGACCCGCTGTCAGCTCTTGACGCCTTGGCTGGGGCAGAGAACATTGAAGGGCTTGGGCCGTGGAATCAAGGTGGCAGGTCTGTTGACCTCCCTGAGCCTCTTTCCCATCTGTAAAATGGGTATAAGAGCCCTTGCTACCTTGTAGGGTTGCTATGTCAAATATACCTTATCCTGTACGTAGTTCTTTTAGTACAGTCCTTGTCCTTGACACATTAGAAGAGCTCAGTAAATGTAGCTGTCCTGCTTGTAATAACAGGGAAGCTGCCTTTGCAGAGGACACCTTCTCCTGGGCACTGACCTCTTTTGGGGACTGGCATTGAGCCGGCCAGGAGGCACGAGGGCTTCTTGGGGAAAGGAGTTCCCAGGGCTAAGGGAGCGGCCCAGTCTCCCTCACTATTTTGTACAAGGAGCTAATCATTGCTGAGCTCAGAAGGAATTCCCTGGCCATCCAATGCAGGCGTTTCCCAGATTTTCCTTTTTATGGGGACATGTGAGGAAAGTACTGCATATCAGCGGTTCTGTTTAACTGTTATAAAATGTAAACGATATGGAACAAAAAAAGGAAGATGGCCTTTTTAAGAAGTTTTTGGCCGAAGTCAGCATTTGAAACTGCTGGAAATCACTAGGGCTGTTCATGTGAAATTTTTAGTGACTCTGGGCAAAATGACTTTTTTCTCCACAGCAGAGCTGGCATTAGTGGAGAGGCAGGCAGAGCAAGTGTGTCAGACAGGGACGCTCTGTTCCTGAGTGAGGTGCCTGTGTGTGAGGGGTCTCCTCCTAGGCCTCTGGGCTCCTGGCTCTCTCCCCAGGTGACAGAGGCGAATGGCCATGCCTGCTCCCCAAGCCCGTGCCTGGAGAAGGGGCATCCTTTCTTCCCACACGAAGGGCCGTCTGCTCTCTGCATGAGCTGCCTTCCAGAAGGGCTCCTTTTCAGTGCCACCAACGTGTGGCATTTGGGCTCTCTGGGCACCTGGGAGAGGAGAGTAGAAATCAGGTTTCCTTTTTCCCAAATAGAGACACCCAAGGCCTTTCCTGAGAGCAGAAGATCTAGTCCTTTTTTTGCTTTATTTCTCCAAACTGTGCTTCCAGAACTTTCCTGGGGTTATTATGGGGATGGGTGATGGTGGGTATTGCTGCCTGTTAAAATGCAGATTTTAGACACGTTACCTGGGAATTGCGTCTGGCAAGGTGGTCCTGGCAGGGGTGGGTGGGGGTATGGGGGGGTGTTGACTCCCCAGGGGGCTGGGGGAACAGCACTGAAGGAGCCCAGGAGCATGGCTTGGAGAGAGCCAGTCAAGGGACCCCAGGGCCTGTTCTCAGAGGTGCAGGCTGAGCAGCGGAGATGGGCAGGTCCAGGCTAGAGCATGCACAGGAGCCCAGGCTTGAGGAGGGCAAAGCAGAGTGGGGAGAAGGCTGCACTTTCAGTCTGGGCTCTGCTCCTTGCCGCCGGTGTGACCAAGGTCACCTGCGTGACCTTGGACAAGTCTTTTCAGCATCCCTGAGCTGTGGTCCTCAAGGTCAAATGAGAGGCAAGACTCCCGCCTCCCGCGTTGCACGGACCTTGACGTGTAATAGGTGCCCAACAAGTGGAGCCGCTCTCCTCTTCCTCCTGGGAGCATCAGATGTGTGCTCTGAAGCTGCAGGCTGAGCGTAGCACCGGGTGGGCAGGGTGCGGGGCCGTTCTCCTTGGGGTCATGGCCAAGGCTCCAACGACTCTGTGGTCCGAGCAGCAGGATGTCCCGCAGGCCCCAAGTGCTGTGGAAGCAGAAGAGCCACCCCTGCCCCCCACCTTCAGCGGCGGGGGCTGGACGATTTGGGACTCGCGTTTCCTTGCCCATAACTCTGGAGTGGGTGCCAGCCCGGAAGCCGAGGTGCTAGATGAGTGGCCACTCCATAGTGGCTTAGATGGCGTGAGACCCTTAGGGACCCCCGGAAGGAGCTGGGAGGGTGATTTTAAAAGTCTAAAGACCGCAAAGCTAGAGCCAGAGACAAGTGGTTTTGCGGATTCTGGGGACTTCTGTTTGCCCCCAGCTGGTAGGGCCTGATAGACCCTGGTCTCACTAGGCAGGGCACAAAGTTTCAGGCTGGCCCCCACCCTGCCACCCTCGGCTTGACGTATGCCTTGTGCCAGCAACACCCCACGGGGACCTCATGGCTGCTCGTGACATCCACATGCCAGGAGACATATATGGCCTGCCTGACGCTGGTGACAGCCGGCCTGGGTTGGGGGGCCCTCCTACTCCTCTAAGGAAGTGTGGGAAACTTCCTCCTCCGCCCAGGTCATGGGGACAGAATGGGGTGTGGCTGGGAGTACTTAGCTCACCCGGGTGGGCGGTGTTCAATGCCTCTGCAGATTTTTAAAAAACAGTTTAATTGAGGTAAAATTGACATACTATAAACTGCACATATTTAAAACGTCAGAATATGATAAGTTTTGACACATGTACGCGCCTGTGAAACTGTTACCACAATTTAGTTCGTGAACACGTCCATCACCCCAGACTTTTCCACGGGCTCCCTCCTGCCACCCCCTCCCCAACCACTGATGAGTTTGCACTTTCTAGAGCTTTCTATAAATGGAAACATGCAGCACACACCCCTTTTTGTCTGACTTCTCTCGCTCAGTGTAATGATTTTTTTAAAAAGATTTATTCCTCCCCCCCACCTGTTGTTTGCATTTGCTGTCTGTTCTCTGAGTCTGTTCGTTGTGTGCTCCCTGTGTCTGCTCGTCTCCTTTTTTTAGGAGGCGCCAGGAACCGAACCCGGGTCCTCCCATGTGGTAGGCAGGTGCCCAACTGCTTGAGCCACATCAACTTCCCGTCAGCATAATGACTTTGAGATTCATTCACGTTGCTGAGTGTATCAAGAGTTCACTCCATTTTATTGCTGAGCATATTCCACAGTTTATCCATTTACCTGTTGATGGCCAGGTGGGTTGATTCCAGGTTGGGGATGCTACAGATAAAGCTCTGACCTTGTGTTGATGGGGAAGGAGCATAGATCTGGGACTGTCACTGACTCGCTCTGTGCATGTCCCTGCCTCTCTTGGAGCCTCAGTGTTCTCTTCTGGAACATGAAGGCTGGACTCATGGTCCCCAAAGGTCCCTCAGGCTCTGAGTCTGCTAGCTTTGGGTTTCTCCATTTTTCCAGTACCGCGCACCCACCCTTCCCACTCTGCTCCTGGTGCTAGTGAGGGCTGATGGTGGATGATGGGCCTGATCAGGCTGTGGGTTCTTGGGGCACTGAGCTGCCCACACCCCTCTCTGGAGCCCCAAGGAGTAAGTGTTTGTTGCACAACAGCTCTCGCAGGAGTTTAGAATTAGAAGAGATCTTCAATGCCAGGTCTGGCTGCCCTAAGTGGGGCGTGAATCTCCAGACATGCTCACCCAGCCTCTGCTGGAGCAGAGGAGTCTCTGCCTCGTGACAGCCCCACCCACTGTCGGCAGCAGAGAGCAGACCCCCAGGTCCTCCCTGCCTCCCAGCGGCCTCAGCGGTGTGCTCCTCGGACCCCAGAGGGCTGGGGTTCTACCCACCTGCTCACTGTGACGGGGCAGGAAGGAGTGCAGCGGCAGCAGATTCACAGTCTGCCTGTGGTGCCAGATCTGGAAGATCAATCTCCAACCCCTTGGGCTTTAGGACCGCTGGGATGGTTTCCCACACTATCGACCTGCTGTTCCCTCGGGGGTCAGGAAGGGCTGTGCGTCCAGGCCCACCCAGTGTGCCAGAGGCCACCGAAGCAGCATCCAGCGTCCCCACCAGCCCGGGAGGGGATCTGGGAAGGCAGGAGCACAATGGTGGCACAGAGGGGCGGGGGCTGGGTGTGGGGTGGGGCCACACAGGCCTGGGTTTGCCACCTGGTTCTGCCACTTACGGGTTGGGTGACCTTGGGCAAGTGGTGTGACCTCCCTGGGTCTCCATTCCCTCACCCATGAGATGGAGATAATCACGCTTACTTCTGCAGGGTGATTGTGAAGACTCAAAAACACACCAAGCCCAGAGCCTGGCACCAAGGGGGCGCTTGACAGATGCTACTTTCTTCCTTCCCCCTTCAGCCCCACCTGGCCTAGGGTCCTGCTCATCAGATATTGAGTCCTGGGGGCCATCCTGAGTGCCCCAGTGACTGGCTTCCAGATCCCTTTCCCACGGACGGACCAGTTGCCCGAGGGAGGAGCAGAAGAGAAGGGGAGTGGTCAGTGCAGGAGCTGGGCATGGGAGTATGGGCTGGGCAGAGAGCTGCTAAATGAAGAAGTCCAAACAAGGTAGCATGGGCATGGGAGCTAGGAAGCCCTTGCTTGTTTCCATCAAGTTCAAATCCCCAGCCCAGAGCACTGATATCCCTGGGGGACTGGGGAGCCGAGCTATCGTGACACCTGTGAGCTCTGATTAGACAGACACTTTCAGAGCACAGATAAAAGGAGGTGGCGAGTAGCTGGAGCCAGCAACAGTTCACCAAGAGCCTGCTGGAATAAATGTCACCCTGGCTTAAGAGTCCTCTATTAGGTTCTGTCCTCTTACATGTTTTCACCCAAGGCTTGAATGACGGCACAGAAGACCTGATTATCAAGTCTGCAGGTGACAAGGAGCTGGGAGAGAGCGTGAGTAGATTTAATGGTGGGACCAGTTCCAAAGTCTGGAAGCAACCTCGTGAAATTTAGTACAGATGAAGTGTGCAGTCTTGCACTGAGATTAACAAGAGCGACTGATTAGTTTCAGCTCAGGAGGGTCCCAGCTCAAAAGGTGGGGAATGGGCACTAACTTCTCTTGCCCTGGAATTTTCCACCAGAATGAATGGCGAGGACAAAGAGATGGCCTCCGCTCTCCCCAGCCTGTATAAATAAGCACTTTAGTTACGAGCGTCACCCTGGCTCCCCCTCTACCTCCAAACTAGCCAAGTTGGGCCCGCAGGCTCCCAGGGAATCATGCATAGAAATTGCGAGAAGGGGAGATGGCATCTTCTTTCCGGTTATATGCCTTATATGCCTACTTTCAAAATGAACCTGCTGCTCTGCCTTCTCTGCTGACTTGAACGTGGGTAAAGAGCGCTGGACAGAGGCGGTAGGGCCATTGGGCTGCCCGCAGTTCCGCCATCTGACATGATGAAGACGTGTGACAGTCTGGGGGGTCAAGTGGACACAGGGGGGTCGGGCCAGAGGAGGCTGTGGGGACCCCCAGGGACGGGAGCTGTCAGGGCATTGGGGTGTAGAATAGGACAGTAGAGAGAAACCCACATGGGTGCCCCGGAGAGCCAGCAGTTGGAGCCTCATGGCAACAAGGGCTTCCGCTGTCTTTTTAGTCCCTCTTTCCCAGCCCTGCTGGGGACCAGTCAGAACTAGAAGGTGGGGCTTGGGGAGAAGTGCAAGACTCCTCCCCTTTCCAAGGCCCTCAGGTTGAGGTATGGGCTGTTCTGGGACCAGGGAAGAGACTAGCATGAAAATGAATTTGAGATTGAAATTTTAAATTGGACTAGTCCGGGCTGAACTTCCTTTTACCCAAGAGTGACCACAAAGCTTTAGGAGTGGCCCCAGCTGTTATTTAAGTGACAAGAGGGGGAGAGTCAACCTAGCACTGCGAAAGGCAACGAAGGGAGGGAAAAGAAAACCATTTCCTCCTTGGTGCCCTAGTTCAGACTGCTCAATGATCCTGTCACAGCTTCCAGTAGAGGAAAACCCCTCTGTGCCCCGTAACAAGAGGTGCCTGAGGTCGGGGGTTCCAGAATTCCTTCATCAGCACAGTGGCAGCTACGGGCTCCATCTCCTCCCTCTCCATCCCCACTGTGTCCCCTCCTGGTCACAGGGTGGCTGTCACAGCTCTAAGCATCACACACAGACGGACCCAGCAAACTCTAGTCAAGTAGAGGAGGGGTGCTTCTTCCCCCGTGATTTCTTTCAGGAGAAGGAATGCTTTTCCCAGAAGTCCCCAGCAGACTTCCTCGAAGAGACCATAACCAGGACTGGTCACACATCCACACCGAAATGCTTCTGGCCCCAGTGATTGGCACAGACCCTAGGACTGGGGTTGGGAAGGATGAACACCTGAGAAACGTGGGCCTTTTGCCATCAAGGCTGAAGCCTATAGGGACAGCTCTTGATCGGGTCACCAACGTCTGCCATAGTAGTTTATTTTATTTTATTTATTTATTTTTTTACCGGGAAGTCCCGGGGATCGAACCCAGGTCCCTCCATATGGGAGACGGACGCCCAACCAGTTGAGCCATATCCGCCCCTGATAGTAGTTTACATGACGAATTTCAGGGTGGGAGTTCTGGAGGGCTCAGTGTGAGGCGGCTACCAAAAAAATCAGAAATACTCTTAGGTTGCATTAATAGGAGAATAGTATCCAGAGCAAAGGAGGGGACAGTCACCACCTCTTGCTGGCTGGACTGCACATGGCATCTCAAGCTGTGGGGGCAAAGGTAAGCTGAAGCACTTGTAGGGAAGGGGGCCACCTGGCAAGGGGCCTAGAAGCACCATCATGGGAGGTGCAGCTGAAAGAACTCCATTTCCCCTGTGAAGGCTTAGAGGCACTTGTCAATGCAGGGAGCCATCTTGGGTTGTTTAGAGTGATGCCCACGATGGAAGAACTTACTACATGTGGCTCCAGAAGGCAGAACCAGAACTGGAAGCAGTTATTGTCTCAGTAGAAGGAAGGCATTTATGGCCATCAGAGCTGCTACTTACCAATGACTGAATGGGCTCCTCCCGAGCGTGCGTGCCCTGTGATCAAGGTCCTGTATGCTGAGGTGACTCTTGCTGTTGAGGGGGAGGCTAGGCTACATGACCTCCAGCATGGAGGTGCAGTGCGAAGGGCACAAGCTTTCAAGCCTGAGGGTCCTAGGTGGGGCCGTGCCACTTGCTAGCCGTGTGACCTTGGGCAAGTCATGTAACCTCTTAGAATCTCACTCTTCTCATCTACCGAAATGAGGGTCACAGTACCTGCCTCCCAGGGTTGGTGAGATTTGTAAAGTCTACGGCACATAGTAGGTGCTCAACAACGAATGGCCTGTTTCTTTTTCAGAGTCTCCTTTTCCTCTGGAGAAAAGCTGGAAGGCTGTACAGGACCCCTGGCAGCTAAAAGTGTCACGCTTTTCTGCCTTAGTACGAGGGTCACTCAGCAAATATCCATGTAGTGTTTGCAAGGACACATTGACGGACCCCCCCAGCTGTGGTCGTTTCCAGGATGCAGAGGGGGCGAGGATCAGCTCTTGTCAGGCTCCCGGGCCTGGGGGCCCCTCTGGGCTCCCCAGCTGGACCCTTGCAGTCTAAGGCCACAGCACCCCTTGTACCCCAGAGCTGAGTCCAGAACAAGCTCAGGGATGGGACCTCCTTCCTGCCGCTCTGACCTGGCGGTCAGAACACAGAGTTGCATAGTCAGAGCTGACCTGGCCACCTTTTCCCTCCTTAGTGAACAAGAACTTGGGTCAAAGCCTAGCCTGTTCCCCGAGAGCGCTTGGCCCCCTGTTGCCCGTGGTCCAAAGTCTGGGGCTCTAGGTGGAGCTTGGCCAGGGCACGTGTGACGTGGTAAAGTGCTCATGACTCCCTATCTCCCTTACCAGACGGGTTCTGTGAGCCAGGCCCCCCGGGGGCTCCCCACCCCACAGGAAGCAGCCCAGCGAGCTGTGGCACTTGTGGGCAGTGGGACACCCGCTGGCCCAGTGCTATTGGGATTTGGGCTGTGGCCCTGGGATCTGGCACATCAGTCACTGAGGAGGCGCCCCGTGCTCTGCCGAGGGCTTCGGATCTGCAGGTGGCTGTGGAAGAGTCCCTGTGCTGGGGGCCTTGGGTCTTTCTGAGCTTTGGTTTCACCATCAGCAAAGTGGGGACATTAATCCTGGCCTAAATTGGAGTCGTCCCAGTGATCAAGTGAGACGATGGCATGAGAGAGCTGTGCAAGTGGAAAATGCTTCCGTGGTGGATTCTTGGGGTTGTGCTGGCCAGAGAGGGGCATGGCGGTCACTTCCATCACCAGCCCTGCCCGCGGGGGGATGGCACCACCCACCAGGTGCTCCGCCTGCAGCTGGGACACTGAAGGGCAGGGAGTGAGTCTCCGGGAGCCGATCCACATGTGGACGTGGTAAATTTCCAGCGTCAGAATGACTCAACCCCAGAAATGAGCAGCTTTCATCTGAAATCGGAGTCAGAGAAGGCTGGGCCCCTACTCGTGTGTGGGTGGGGGGGGAGTGGGGGGGTGGTAGTTAGCAAACCTGGATACTAATCTTGGATACACCATTATCTTGCTTCATGACCTTGGGTATGTCACTTCCTCTCTGTGAACCAAAATTCCTTCCTCTGAAAAGAGGGAGCTGGACCTAAAGGAGAACGTGTGTGTGTGTGTTTCTTTGCAATCTTTGACAAGAGGTTTTGGCGGTGCCTGAGGGATGCTGGCCCAGCCTTATGGCTCCTGCCTGGCTGAGCAAGAGGAGGACACTGAGCCCGCTGTATTCTGGGTGTCAGGCCGCTGGGGAAGCCGGCTTTGGCAGTGAGAGGGGCAGTGGGGATGGGCAGGGAGATGTGCGGCCAGGGTGGGCAGTGCTCTTCCCTCGGGTGATATGTCCACCCTGAATATCCCCCGCTCCCGGTCCCTGGTCTCCTGGGACAGGCTGTGTGTGTGTGTGTGGGGGTGTGGGGTGGCTGGATTTGGGGAGGGGGCAACTGAGCCTGTAGAGAGAGCTGAGTGGCTCCAAATATGGGCTTGGGAGGGCCAGGAGCACACAGATTTTGTAGCTCCATCAGCTCTGTCATCTTTGAGGTCACAGCTTGGCCACTTTTGCCAAACCTTGTCTGAAGACACGGTCCATCACATGGACAGCACACAGTGAGGTGGGTAAGAGCCTCTGCTTTGGAGGCTTTGGGCCTGGATTCAAGTTCCAACTCAGCTGCTGCTTTGCTTGGGCCAGTGAGCTGCTCTGAGCCTTGGTTTGAGCTGACACATAATTGAGGATAAAATAAGTATTTTGTATCATTTGGCCTTGAGCTGTAGAAGGACTTATAAGTTAAAGTTGGGTATTTATTGCAGAGCTGTCTTCACCAGACAATGAGATTTTGATAGACCAGCATTTCCCAAAGTGTGTTCCGTGGCACACGAGACACGGTGGGATGTCACGCACACGGAGCGTCTGGCGTTTGGAATGAGTTTGGGCTAAGTGAAGGCAAACAGCTGCCCTGGCTGCACGACTTGTCATAGCCTTCACTCAGCCCAGCTGCCTTGTGGCACTCCACGAGTGGGTGCCGTGTGCTGCATTCCCCCAAATTCTTTTGACCAAGGAACCCTGTTCCCACCCAGCCTACCGCGGGGCCCATGGCTCCCAGGAAGCTGCTGTCTCCGTGGGGGGCTCACACCCAGCCACGGGGACCGCGGTCTATTTATACCCCACCTCCACTCCGTGGCGCTGCTTTTCTGTGTTCTGCTGTTCACGTCTCTTCTTGCACAACTCCTCAGACTTGGTGAGGAGGTGAGGAGGGAGGGGGCGGGGTCCCCCCGCAGGCGGCTCTGAGCTGGAGGCCAGGGGCCGGGGGGCCGGGGTGCAGCCTGCCCTTCACAGCTGCTGGGGTGCTGGTCCCGCCCCTAGGAAGATCACCGCAGCCCCTGGGATTCCTCCAAGTTTTGTTTGTGGTAATTTGGCCCCAGGCAAGGAGGAAAGGAAGGCAAGTGGCCGCAGGTTTATGTCCTGCAAGAAAGTAGAAGTGACCTTGTACTGGTCGCCGCTGACCTCGGGAATGAAATGGTTCCTGCTGACGTTGTCATGAGCTTTTCTAAGAAAGACAGAAGCCGTCAGGCCAAGGGGCCTTATGCCCACCCCGGCTTCTGTCGAGGCAGCTTTAGGAGCAGGCGAGCCAACGGGAGTTAAGCCCCAGTTCTGCTGTGGCCCCCAGAGGCCGCGGGCCAGCAAGGAGCAGGTCCTGGAGCCTGCCTGCAGCTGTGGGGAGCATCCAGGAGCACCCTCAGGAGCGGGCTGACCGGGTCCTGCCTTCTGGGGGGCATGGGTGCTGCACTCCGCAAGGAGGTCTGTCTCTCTCTTTTCCCCGCCTATGTGTTGGACACCCTCTTGCTCTAGTTTATTTCCATTTGCAGGTAGCAAACCATTAGTGGGTGAACAAATCAATTTAGTGGGTTCTGACCAGCATTTTAGAAAAAGAGACAAATACAAAGTGTCAGAGTGCACTGGATGTAGCAGGGGGCAAGTACTGTTTCATGAAAGCTAGATAGCTAGACAGACAGACAGATAGGGAGATCGACAGATATGGGGATGTGCTGGAAAGTGTAGCACTGTGGCTTGGGCTCAGTGAAGCCTGGAAGCCACTGCCTAGCGGACTCCAGGGAGTGGCTCCAGCTGGGCTGGGGGATCTGTCCTGGGCTCTGTGGCCCTGTCCCAGGCCTGAGGGGTCCCTCAGATGCAGAAAAAAATGTACCCTGAAGAAAGGTGCTTGTGACCCACCCCCTCCGAAATAGACCCTTCTGTGTCCCTCTGGCCACTGGGCCACAGAGCCCCTGCTGAGGAGCAGGGCACCCACTCCTGGCCGGCAGGAGGTACTGCTGACGCACCAGTGCCAAGGCAGCAGGGGAGGTTCCCCAGTCTAGATTCCACCTGCGGTGGGAGGAGGGGGACAGCACTGGACCAGGAGTCTCCGGTTCTGGAACCTGGGTCTGCTGCTCAGTGCTGTGTGACGTGGGGCAAGGGGCTTGCCCTCTCTGGGCCTCAGTTGATCCATCTACAGAGAGGTTTGATCAGGTCATTGTTGAGATCTAATCTTGCTCTGGTGGTCTGTTCCAGGAGGGCTTCGGGGAAATCACAAAAGGGAAGCTGGTGCTGCCCCCCAGGCTTGTCCCGAAGGCCCCTGCAGCAAAGGGCGTGGTCAGCTGAGGCGCATCTGCCACGTGTCTGCAGACCCTGGCTTGTGGGGCTAGGGAGATGGCTGCCCCCTGGCCACGCCAAGGGTGGGCGGGGACAAAGGCAGCTGGAGCCTAAGCCTGGCCTCCATGGACAGCATTTATTAGGCGCCATTCTCAGTGTGAAGACAGACAGGCAGGAGGAGCCGAGAGGGGCCCGCGGTAGCCACAGCCTTGGGAGTCGAGGGGCTGCCCGGGGCGGGGGTGTGGGGTGGGGGCATGTCACCCACACATATTGCATATTCTGTGGCAGTGTGCCCAGGCATAAGGCATTGGGGAAGCACAAAGGCTGCCTGCAGTGGGCGGGGTGGGGAGAGGCGCCGCCGGCCTCCCAGTTCCGCGGAAAGACCTGGCCGAGACCGAGCAGCCTGTCTCCTTCCCCACCACCTCCCTGCAGCTTTGGTTGTGGCTCCCTCGGGACTGACGGGACAGGACCCCTCGAGGGCAGGGTCACACACAGGGCAGAGGCGAGCAGCACTGCTCCTTCGCCTCCCCCCAACACACACAAAAGGGCACCCTCGGGGCTGGGGTGCAAGGGCAGTCAGCTCCATGGCACGGGAAAGGCAAACAGTGCTCATGCCTGCAGGGTCCGACTTCTGCCCTCCTAGGGCTTCCCAGAGGCTGCAGGATATGGTTAAGGTGGATCGCCCTGTGGGTCCCCTGCACAGCCTCCCCGAATGCCAGGACTGGCCCCCAGCAGTGCTCGGAGGACACAGAGGGAGGTGTCAGGCCCCTCGCCTGCTCACTCCCTTTTGATGCCATCCCGAGTCCCTGTACCAGCTCCGGCTGTGGCTCCTCCATGGGCTGTACTCCATCAGGGCTTCTGGATGGCAGGTGGAGGAGGCAGTGGGCACACGGGGGCCAACCGCCCACCCAGGAGGGGTGCTCCTTGCTGCAGCCCTGGCTGAGCCCTAGCACCGACGCTGCCTGTGGGGCCAGGGATAACTCCCAGCGGGAGACAGCTTTCTTGGCTGTGCTGCCCAATTCTGAACCCCCTAAGCCCCAGCTCCTGGCGTTTCCTCTGAGACCCGACTCAGTTCCCCTTGGCCCCAGGGATTTCCCTGCTTGTGAGCAGGCAATCCAGAGACAGAGGGGCCCTGCCCCCTGCCCCTGGGGCCCATTCGGAACCCCCCTGCCTCCTGGCCAAGAGCAGCAGAGGCTGAGCCTTGGCAGCGGCCCAGACCTGGGGCTTTCGGTTCTGGTTCAAGGCCCAGTTGCCCACGCCAGGCCGCGGTGTGCCAAGCAGGCCTAGGAACTGGAAGGAAAGCACACCCAGGCCAGGGACAAACAGTCAGGTGCTTGTTCCCCTTTACCTTTTGCTATCTGGGTCACCTGTGGCACCTCTGTGTCTAAGGATAGCCTGCCTGGGCCTCAGTGTTCTCATCTGTAAAATGGGGATGAGAACGCCTGCCTTGATGACCTAAGTGGGTGTTGTGAGAAAGAAATGCATGAGCAGCCACAACAGGGTTTTCAGAGGCTAAATATTACTCCCCAAATTTAAGAGCCGGTGATTCTCCACGGCAGCTGGGGATGGGAAATCTGGAGTTTTCTGCTCCAGACTCCGAGGGCAGTCTCCCCAAGGTTGGACTCCCCTCCCCTCTACCTCCCATGAGAAAGTGGCTGGAGGTCAGTTAGCTTTCACACCCCAGCCCCCATGTCCCTGCAGACTGGAAAGCCGCTGCCTCCTCCACGCCTCCTCCTGCCCCTCCTGCTCCTGCTCGTCCTTCCTTCTGTCTGTCCTGCCCTCTGGGGGCTAGCTCCAGGGACTCCTGGGTTTCCACTTTCTCCATAACTGCAAAGCCATGCAAACACCACAAAAGGGTGGTAGGTTGGGAGACACAGCTGGGGATGAGGAGAGAGAGTGGGGTTGAGTGGGGGCGACCTGGACAAAGACAACGTGGCTTTTGGAGCCAAGGGAAGGGGGTGGGAGTGGGAGACCTGGCAGGTCAGAGGTATAAATAGAGATGCAAAGGAACATGGTACACAGGCGCCCCCTCCGGAGGCGGGGGTCTGGGTACCAGCAGGGCCTCTGAGGTCTGGGGAGCTCCTTAAGATTTCCAAAGGGATGGGGGGCTCCCAGCTTCCCTGCCCTCCCCCCACCCCACCCCCCAAGTTTCACATTTCTCGGAATTTGCAGGGCGCGGAAGGGGGGGGCCGCGGGCCCTCCGAGCCCGGGCACCGGCCGGGGGGGGCGAGCGGGCACGGGGGGGGGGGGGGGGCGGGGGGGGGGTTTGGGGGGGGGGCACGCCCCACGGGGCCCGGAGCCCCCCCCCCTCCCCGGCCCGGGCTGCCCCGTGCGCCCGGCGGTCACACGGAGCTCCTGCGCTTCATGAGGCCGCGGAAGGGGGCCAGGCTGTGCAGGCCGGTGGACACCGAGCTGATGGCCGAGCGCGGCGCGGCGCCGCACAGGCAGCGGTGCGAGGGCGTGTCGCTGTACCGGCCGCCCCCGCCCGGCGACGAGTGGCTCTGCTCGCCGCCCGTGTCGGACGTGGAGAGGTCCCGCGGGATGATCATGGGGATGGAGTACTGCAGCTTCTCGCGGCTCTTGTACCACAGGCACGAGCACATGGACTGGAAGTGCAGCACCTCGGCGTACACGTTGCGGAAGCCGCCGCCGCCCACCGCCGCCGCCGCCGCCGCCGCCGCGCACGACGCGGGCTCCCCGGGGTGCGCGCCGCCCCCC